>JAAXCT010000693.1:0-364464 GCA_012490785.1 Eragrostis nindensis
CCCCTTCTCATTTTGTCAATCTCTTTTAGAGCCCACTGTGGTAAGTCCAGCGCCATGATTAGATAAATGAGCATCGCGGTCATGACATATTGTACCTGAATGGCCCGGCCCGCCCTGTCATCAATTCAGAACTTCCACCCCGGCAACAATTCTGCTATTCGATCAATGATGGGCTGTATTTGACTCTTGGTGAGCTTTTTTAGAGAGAGCGGTAGGCCAAGATATCTGCACGGAAATTCAGATACTTTCACACGGCAGATTCCGTTGGATTACTTGGATGTTCTCTTCGTGACATTGGATGGGGAAGGCACTGCTTTTGGTCACATTCGTTTTCAGCCCCGATGCATCTCCAAATAGATTGAGGATCTCCATGATTACTTCAATGTCATTCACCTCCCGCCTAAGGAAGATCACAACATCATCGGCATATAAGGATATTCTATGTTGGAGAGATCTGGATGAGAGAGGTTGCAGCAACCCAAGAGAGGCCGCCTGCTACCATATGCCCGAGCACGTCCATTACCAAAATAAATAGCATCGGGAAAGAGGGTCCCCCTGCCTCAACCCATGCCGGTGTGAGATCACTTCACCGGGAATCCCATTCAGCAACACTCTTGTAGAAGAAGAAGAAGTAGCAAGTAAACCACACATCATATCCCTCCCAATTTGCCCAAACCAAGTGGCGCATTACCTCAATTAAGAGGGCCATGAAACTGAATCGAAAGCTTTGGAGATGTCCAATTTGAGGAGAAACGTGGAAAGTTTTGTTGGTGCAGAAATTTTGCCGTTTGTTGGACTAGCATGAAGTTGTCTTGTATTAAAACGTCCCTTGATGAAGCTGAGAACAGAGTTCCGCCACTGCTGCGAGGTCCACGTACACTTATGTTGTATCGACGAATTGCTCCTCAGTTTGGTACCACAAATGCAAACTTAATTGTACACGTGAACCAAACTAAGACCCTCGATCGCAACCGTCTGCTATGATCAGCACAAACTTATGGTAGGCAGGATTGACATTCGTGGTGAACTGTTCATGCTGAAGTAGTAGTCGCGCGATGATGACATGATGGCAATAATGTACATGATGAAATATCGGAGCTGATTTTTGAAAAGGACCAAGAAAATTGAAGTGTAAGAATAAAGCCTGAATATTGTAGCATAAAAAGTAATGTTATGGCAGTCAAGATACATGCAACAGGACCTTGAATCTTGCAGTCGAGACCCAAAAATTGAGACAAAAAAAAAGCGTAAGAACTAAAGGCTGAATACCGTAAAAAAAAATAATGTTATGGCAGTCATCATACAATCAACAGGGCGCCCTGTCAAGGAATGGAACCCTTACATGTGTCATAAGGTTTCACATACCTTTTATGTGCATGCAAAACTTTCCTTTCCGGATTCATTAGGCCGTGTGTACCTGGGCTTTTTCACCACGTTGTATTGGGCGGGATCATATAACGTTTGTACGCGTCTTCTTCCTATTAGGCTGTATCGCAGTGGATTTCTCCTTTACTAAAGAAAAAGATCTTAGATTGTCAAAAAAAAAAAGAGAAGAAAAAGGTCTTTGGTCCAGCCTAGTAGAAAGAGAAATCTACAATTTTTCCAGTAGAAAATCGAATCAAGTAGAAATATTGGCAAAAAAAAAATTGTATGTATCTCTTAATTTGATGGTATTATCAACCATTTAAACATCCTATTTTCCGCAGAACATCTCCAATTTGCCCAGCTGTTTCAGAGCTAGATACAGCTCAAAGTACAATTTTTCCAGGACAAATATGCATTTAAAGAGTAATGTACTGTGGCATGTCAAAAAAAAAAATTATGTAAGTAGACTCCATTCTGTTATACAGCGTGTGGTGACTGGTAAACACATAACGTTGCATTTTGGTGTGGTGGCAACAATATCATAAGCCTGAAAAGGAACTAGGCAACGTATGCTCAATATCCATCATCCTTCAGCATGTTTGCGATCTCATGCAAGAGTGCTTCCGCTTTCTTCCCCTTCTTTTGGTACGGTGTAGTCCATTCTTGGTACTTGTGCAAGCTACCGGTGAAATCGGTGAACAACCCATCAACACCGATCTCATTGAGCCAATACTCATATTCAAGGTAAGGGTCTTGATGAAAGTTGAAGTGCAAGAATGCATTCTCATTTCTGAAAGTGTATGGGTGGACCTGCAATGTCATGATTCATGGCATCGTTATCCAAGAGAGTTAGACCACTCACGTGTTTATGCAATGGATAAATTATGCAACTATGAACCAGATCAGTCACCTGAAGATTCAGTGCATGTGCTCGTGCAACAAGATCGGTCGGCTGTCCTAAAACGTTATCTTTTGGAGGAACGATTGTATCCTTCCATGGCCCAATACCGATCACATAGTTCCTTATGAATGCAAGATAAGCATCTGAAGTTATCTCATAGTATGACTGCAGAACCGAAACTGATACTTCAGATGAAGGCTGATGAACAGTAACATATGAGGAAAAATGAAAACTTCACTGATCATACCTGATTGGTATCTTGAGTTGGAATAGTTGTGTCATCAATTAGGAAGACTTTTGGAGAGTTTGTCGTATTTGATATGTATATC
This sequence comes from Eragrostis nindensis, assembly GCA_012490785.1. Taxonomy (NCBI): domain Eukaryota; kingdom Viridiplantae; phylum Streptophyta; class Magnoliopsida; order Poales; family Poaceae; genus Eragrostis; species Eragrostis nindensis. Next base: position 2,596 of record JAAXCT010000693.1, read on the forward strand.
AGTGAAGTTGGAGCGAAGGACTGAATGAATACTGGCTGCTTTAGCCAGTCTTCAGACATATACTGACCTTTGTAACCATACTTAAGTAGTGTCTCGACAAACATATCCTCAAATTTCTTTCCATTCGACCACTTGACCTGAATGTTTTATATCATAATGTGGATTTGTTTCATAAGCTGCAACGCCAAGATTGCCGGTTGCTACATATTTTAAGTAAACAAATGTCTTTTGGAGATTATCATGTCACTGCTACTTACATGCTGGTTGATAAAAACGGGATTCTTGATCTCAGGGTATATTCCGACAACTCTGTTCGCGTAAAGTGCAATCAAGATATACTCCTCGAATGTAATAATCTGGTACTTCCCTGCGATCCAGTAGAAGAAGTGAAGAGCTCCATTTTAAAAAACACTATTATGGATCATTATTACGGTACAGATTGGATGACACTTAAACTCGCGAAACACAAGTGGTAAGATACAACAAAATTAAGAAGCAAAGAGAGGCCGCGGTATACCATTGTAAGGTTGATCCCTGAAACTGTACCGTTGTTTCACCCTCAGTGATTTAAGCTCTTTAAGGGTAAAGTCCACTGGAAGCAAAACATGACTTCACAAGTCACAAGTACATTCGAAGAAAGAAATGTTGAGAATCACAGCAAGGAATGATATTCATACCAACGAACCATCCGGTGACATTTTCCCCTTGTACTTCATAGGTTCTTTTCCTATTGGCAAACTCCGTATGGTTTGCGACATCAGTTGTTGCGTCCAAAGTTACATCATGAAAACATATCAAATTCCCATCCTTCGACGCAAGTATATCAGTCTCGATGAAGTCTGCACCTTCGTCAATAGCCCTCTGCAAAAACCATGTGCATCTTCGAATTTAATTACCTTAAGATATTGTGCTTCAGTATGTAGAGAATCTCAAACAGCATGCTCCAATGATCTAGAAAATATTGTTCTGGCGTACAAGTTACTTTTATTATTCTTGCCAATGTGCTTGTGTCTCCAAGGATTTAGACGACGAGTTACTCGAGTGTTGTAAACTACTAGTATAATTATGGCGATTTGTATTTCATTGGTAATTAATTATTTCAATCAGTATTGACAGTTGTCATGCCATTTAAGATTTCAAGTATTCATCAGTAGTCTATCACTTCAGTTTTTATCTAGGGAGATTTGTAAAGGTGGTATGATTCATTCAAGAACTGTTCAAAGTAAATTGATGGCAGTGGTAGAGAAGAAAAAATTCAAAATTTCAGTTACCAGGTAAGCCGCCGATGTTTCTTCGGGTAATTCACCATTAGAGCCCCTGTGCGCAATGTTGTATGGTCTAAATGTCTGGAGTTGCTTCTTGTACATCCAGCTGACTATGGGGAGAGGCAACAACTGCATTTGTCTTGGATCCTCCGAAAAGTAGTATAAGGACAACGATGGAGATGTGCCCTAAAAAAAATGTCATCACCTCAAAACGCGGTATGCTGATAACGAAGCACCCAAGATAGATGAACTACACATGTATTTCTGATTATTATTTTTATCAAGAAGCAGACACTTTCATAGTGATTAAGGAGAGAAATCAAGAACCGAACTATCCTGAAGATCACCTTGCCATGAAAAAGATGAATTTAGCTGTCCCTACTCTCATAGCTTGCTAGTATTCAAGATGAACTAGAATGCTAGAGCATATATGAGGGGAGAGCATCATCATGCAAAATCAAGGAACACATTAACTTTTCAGAGGGCATTACTACATGATGCTTCTGTGGAGCGCACTAGAACTGGAACCATACGAGAGAAAACGAAAGAATCTCAGAAACCATTAAGGAAAACCGATGCTCTCGAGGAGATCAGAAGGAAGGGAGAGCAAGGGACCGGAAAGGAGAAGCATTTGAACTTACAGAAGGATGCCATGCTGCTCACTCTGCTTATTGCCCCTTTTCCCTTCTGTTCTGCTCTGGTCAGAGTTTGAACGCAAGGGCCGATGACTGTATTTCTGCCTCAAGTCGTCTTTCGCCCTCGTGAAGCGTCCATGTGCGTCTTATGTAGAAGAGGCCTGCCTCGGAATATTCCCAGGAGACGGGGGGTGTTCGGTTGATGCAGTTGCAGTTGCAGTTTGAATAGTGAGAGAGAATACTGTAGCGGAGGAATCTGACACTGTAGCAATCCTGTGCGCTGTGCACCAGCAGGAGCAGCATCAGCAGCCGCAGCGACGCCGAACTGGGTTGTTCTCGTGATTTGCAACAATGTTTCTGATCTGCAGCTATTTCTGCACCAGTTAACAGCTAATGCCAAAGGTAGAAAACTGCTATGAAGCGTATGTATTAGGACTCACTTAAAAATTATACGACCCTCCTCTGAAGAATTCATATTAATATATAGTCAGTTTGATTACTTTATCAGGGCGGAATGCGCATTGCAACTTGCAATGATGAATACAGATTTTGGTACACAAAACTTGGCACTGTTCATCTTCAGAGCACGATCAGTCCCTAGTCTGATGGTCCTCCACACCAGTCCTCTCATTTGGCAAGAGTGCTATGTCTGCGTAGTGCGTGCCTTTGTCAGCTATGCAGAAGTGTTGTAATGCGGCAGTGGTCAAGTTTTTCAGCGGTCAACCAAAGACACTGAATCGATTCCAAGGATGTGGCCCATCCTAGTTGACGTGCTGCGTGGAGATGAAACACTCGATGGTGACCGTGAGCTTGAAAGATGCTTCTGAGTTCCCACGTACGCGTTCAGCTATTACTTTGCATCGAAATCAATAATAGGTCGAGTCTTACATATGGCCTTGCAGTATGAACTGATAATGAGCATCAAAATGAACGATGCGGGATATTCCATGTCCCTCTGCGTGTAATGTGTTTGACTTCCATTTTCTTTAGAGCATCAAAATTGACGTGAGATAAAAAAAAAAGAGCAGCTGCTGCAAAAGAATTTAGCAGTTGAGAAGAATATTAGAAAGGGAACCTATCCCGGGAGGAGATATGCCAGCAATCCTTGCTACTTTTTGCCCCCTCAGATGAAGAAGAAACCGTACTGATCATATCCAGTTGTCAGAATAATAAAGCATCTGGGCATATCCTTAGGGCAGAAAGATCTGATACAGTCCGTCCATTGCCTCTACTGATAGCAACAGCACAACACACCGGCATGCGCACACAGGTCAAATGCATCTTAATCTTCAACCCTGCAATTCACCAGATTGATGATATCGGCTTTATTTCAAGCAGACTGAAACCATGGTTCAGGAAGATTCAAGGTACAACAACCTAACATTAAAGACTTGAAGTAGCCCGACAGATCCTGAAGGTACATGTCTAATATCACACTGTACCACAGTTCACGAAACTTGAAATAATTACCGGTACAGTATTTTTCAACCAAAAAAAGTATCCTGAAAACATAGGATCAAGTTCAATTACTCCACAAGGCACAAGCCCAGTAACAAGGCTTACAGCATAGAATGCCAAAGTACAGTGCTTCTAAACAACTCTAAGCAGGTTTAAATGGCCATTAGATCACCAAAGTTGCGCATGAAGAAGATCGATCCAGCAAACAGACCTACAGCCTTTAGCAGCTTCTGTAAATAAAGGAAAACAGCCACAAAAAAAAAATTGTAGTTAGCATCCAACATAGAGTTCAACAAACACTAGAGAAGGCTATAAATGAAACACCATAATTTAGCGCAAAAAAAAAACCACCATAATTTGTCCCGTTTTTAGTACTCCCATTACCAACTACTAAGTTGAACAGAAAAAACTTTGGATTCCAATAACAAATATGCAGGATTCTTGTCCGCTGAGGCTCAAATTTTAGGTAAGATGAGGAAACGAAAACGAGCAGTCAAGTACTCAACCATCCACTATGATAACACACTATGTTGAAAAAACATTTCATCACAAGCAGATACAATTTTGGTAAATGTCATTTTAAAGATTCTTTTATACAAGAAATTGTAATATGACAGCTAGATTGCAAATTTACAATTATCTGGTGCTAAAGTTGATACAACTTCGGTAAATGTCATTTTAAATATCCTTGGAGGTAAATGCCATATAAGATCCTTGGAGCTGCAATTTACACAAATAACATATAGTTGACTGGAAGTCTACAGCTAAAAAAATATGGCTACCGGAACCGGCAAAAGCAGCACACAAGAGCCATGCGGGTTGCAGCACCGTTAGGCCCGCCTCGGTGGTTTACGTGGAGATTATGCCATAGGTGCGACTCTGTGTTTTGTCTAGCGCCTACATCTCTTTACTATAGCTTGAAAAAAACACAATCTTACATGTCACTTATATCTATAAACAAACTGCACAATAATCAACAGGTGGCTGTATACTCCCAATTCTTTTTTATTTAAAAGTTTCAGACTTATATAGGCATATTAATAACACAATAAGATGGCATTGCAAGCTCACTAACTCTTTTCTCTCCTTATCCACATTTGTGATGAAAGAATAAGAGACGCCATCTAGAAAAATATATAAAATGATGCAACGGCACTTCGAGAAGAGATAAGATAGGTATGTCAGTTCTCATCTCATGATCCTACCAATTGAGAAAACTGAACACTTTTCAAAACCTAAATACCAAATTACCCAGTAGGTAACTTATACATTCCAAAGAAGCCAATGACAAAAAAACGTTCAAAAGTTTGGTGTGTCTTTAACATGGATCCTACATTTCAAGGCAGCCATTTTATATGATGCTTGTAAATGCGGCCAACGCTGCCACTAGTAAGGGACAGTGATGATGCTTGTTTATATCCTAACCAACATGATGGCAATAGCAGGCAGTTATCTTTGAGAAAACCTTCCCAGCACTACTCTAGTTCTCTCTTCTTCTTCTTTTTTTTTTTTGCGACGGTACTCTAGTTCTCTCTAATGTGAAAAGAAGGGGGAATGTACTGTTCATTGAAACTCCAAACTATATTCTGCAGTACAAAGAGACTTTGCAAAGTTTGCACCTCAAAGAGCACACACCATAACTTAGTTTCATCACCCGCAAGGTAGTAGGCCTTGCTCCAATTACTAGAGAAAATTCAATTATGGATCAAAAGCATGAGCTTCCACCTGAATTCATATGAGTTATCAATATAGCAGCCTCATAGCATCACAAGCATCAATCAAATGACAAAGTCAAAATATAACAGACAAACATTACATCCTAAAGCTATCTAAAGATGCCAGTAGCTCCTATAAAAAAAAAAGATGCCAGTAGCTACTAACTACCAATATTGTAAAGTGATGGCACCAGGATGAAATTTAGTTTAGCTGCTATCCAACAAATAACTAAAAATTAAATCCTAAAAGCTATATAGTGCTTATTGATTAAAGTAGATACCAAAAGTCATTAAACTCCGTGGATTAAATTATACCTCACAGACCTAAAAATCACCGATATGTTGCAGAGGGAGCCATACCCATATCCGGTACAGCAAGAAATGGTACGGGGATACTTCGATACTCTCTCTGTATCACCACTATGTTGTTTTGAAATTAACGTGTCGCTGTATTGCAGTATCGTATCGCCCTACCGGTGTCTCGGTGATTCTTAGTCATGGACCATCCATCGAAATTTTTGGTGGTACAGGTAGGAACGCAGAAACAAACATAGAAGAAACCACACAGCAACAGATGTACCAAACGTAATCAGTAATAAACACAAATTACAATAATACAACGCAATCATCCACTGCAAGATATAGACGCTAAATACACTGGATCTATATAAGCAAAATGGTATACACGCACAGAGTTAACTAGCAGCACATGATCCCTCCACGCGTAAAAGGTGCATCGGCGACCGCGCAATCGAGTACAGCACTTCCACCTCACACCACGCGGCAGCAATAAGATTATGAGCGCTAGCTAGCACCGCCCATCGAACAACAACATGACTTCACAGCAGTTCATGAAAAGAGGAAGAAGGGGAGGAGCGAGGTTTACGGTACGGACATAGTTGAGCGCCCACTGCTCCTCGTCGTTGATCTGAGAGTCCCAGAGGTTCTTGAGCTTCTCCACCGCCGACGCCGCCATTTCCTGCCTCGAGGGTTAGGGTTTAGCTTCTCCTCGCTCGCCCTCTCTCACTCGCGGCCTCTGTTCTTCGCAGCTCCGCCTCCGCGAGTTGCGGCCCCAAACGAGGTTGCTAGTAATGGTTGGGCCGGGCCTTGCTGACTGGCCTAGATCAAAATGCTGTTTCTAGGCCTGTCAAACTTAGAGCAACCTCATATCAAAAAAAAAAAAAAACAAAAACAGAAAAAAAAAACAAAAACTAAGAGCAACCTCAGGACACAAAACTGTGTGTTAGGCTAACTCTGACGACTTTAACTGAAGCACTGTACTCTAAATTGACTTAGTTCATCGACGCCAAAACTGGAGAGCACAAAATACCCAACCTTGCCTACTGGTTTGCGACGAGTTTAACTGAAGCACAATTAAATTTCACTTGGGTAACGTTCGAGCCCACAAAGAGCTGAGGCCATGGTTAATTGCATGAGTGCTCCTACTTTGAACCTCAATTATGAATGTATCCTCGTTTTTCCAACTTGCACCATTGTCTCTGTTTTGACAAAGTTTGTCGCACCATTGCCTTTATTTTGATGACAAAATCGTAATTATTTTTTTTTTATCAAAATAGGGGCAACAATGCAATAACTTGGATGAAAACAAAAGCAATGGTGCAAAGTTAAAAAAAAAAAGAAGACAAATTCATAGTTAACACTCAAAATACAGGTAACCATGCAATAGTCCCTTTCAGAAAATGGATGTTCTTACAAAATGAACAGATTTATCAAACGAATGTCAAGTAAGTTACCGTGAAATTTTGTTCCCTAATGTTTCAGCACATTGCAATTTTTTAGTACAAATTTGATGTTAAACATATCTTTAACAGAGGCTCCATGCTCATGCTACGCTTAAACAAAAGGGCCAGCATACTCTATTTACAAAGTAGATGTTATGTTGGATAATGAGTCAGGCCATTTCTCTTAGTCTCGAAATAAACAAGTTAATTTTTTTGTGAGAATAAACATGTTAATTTTGTCTTCACTACATCTCGATTACGAATGTCGCAGCAACACACAACTGGTAATGAAATTAACAGATTCATGAAACGAATATATACCTCACAAAAAGAAAAAAGAAAAAAAGAATATGCTTGTTTCTTCACGTAAACGTTTCTACAAACAAGCAAGGATGAAGAGTAGCTTCGCAGAAAAAAAGGATGAAGAGTTGGATGAGTTCAATTCACCACTGCAGGGGCGACTGTGGAGTGTGGACAGCTGAAATGCTACTAAAAGGATAGCTGAAATAAACGACTCCGCTGGGGATCGAACCCAGAATCTCTGGTTCCGTAGACCAGCGCCTTATCCATTGGGCCACGGAGTCTTTGATGAAAGTGTGGTTACATAATTTCTCTCATTTATTCCTTTGCGAGGGAAAATTTCCACTCCTGATTGCTTATCAAGGGCCATTCCCGGAGCATGAGGCAGCGTTCCTGCGACAACATCTGCGTTCCCGGAGCATGATCGGCGGCCTCGGTGCACTATCAGGCCATTAGCCCGGAAAACATGCGGACTGCAGAAACATAGTTTACGTACTGTATTTTCGCCTGAACCGCCTGCTGGTGTCTCAGGAATTTTGTTTCAGTCATTCAGGATGACCATATGTTCATATCAGAGAAGAATTGGTCCCAAATGGGAGAAAACACTTTTGCAGAATGGAATGGCATCACTGGCCGCGTACAAACAGGAGATGCATACCGCGAAGACAAAGCCGAGAAGAAGACGCTGACCTGAAAGAACCAAAAGAGTGTGAGGAACCATGTTGAGATGTGCCATGGTTCATAATGTGATGGGTAATTGACACGAACGAGTTTGAGTTAAACTTGAGGTTCGGGTTTGGATTGCGAGATTTTGAGGTTTGCATGAGCATGTATATTGATTATATTTATGGCTAACCGGAGTTAGTGAAGGTGATGGGAAGTATGGAGGAGATAGAGAAATGTGTTTGCTTGTCTAATGATGTGTAGGTCAATGGAGTCAACTTGATGGTCAACGGCGAGAGGATCGGGAGGAACAAGCGGGAGGCTTGGGTCCGGGCGATCGAGAGGCCGGGTGAGGTCAAGGGTGATCCACACCGTACACGTGGCGGACAAGAAGCACGGAGGGTTTCGCGGTTTGGCCTCAAAACCGTGGAGGTGATGAAGACGGCGGGTTGACCAAGTCAAGAGGCGAACGAGAGGCCGAGTCAAGTGAAGGGTCCCGACGGGCTGGGACGAGAAGACTTGACGGCGAGGTTCGTGGGACGAGGTGACTCGCGTCGACATCGAGGTGGTTTCCCGGTTTATGCCTCAAAACCGGCGGGCGGACGGTTTCCTGGTTTGGGCCTCAAAACCGGCGGCGGCGCATGATGGTGTACGTGGCACCATCGCGAAGGTTGCGTCGAGGCGAAACGAAGTCGTGAAAGGCCCGATGGCGTTAGGGCGAAGGAAAAAGAGTTGGACGATTTTGCCCCTAGTGGTAGGTGGGAGTATGTAATACCTTAGGGGTATGTTGGGAAAGAGAAAATGCCCATATAGGGAGGTGGAGTTGGCTGGCCACCTTGAGCCTATAGGGACTAAGTCATTTGCATCTAGGGATAGGACTAGCTAGGGGAGAGCTAGAGAGAGATGAGAGGAGAAGGAACAAGGTGAGAGCTTGTATCTTCAACTTTCAACAAGAGAGGGAGGAAGTGGGCGGCGCCCTAGCCTTGTACCTATGAATCTCGTAATTGAATCAATGGAATGATGTTTGTTTGAATCAGTCTCGTGCTCTTGTTTTTCCTTCCCATCTTATTCCCGAATTCATCTTTTTCCTCATTTTCGGAGCTATTTTCGGGTGATTTTTCGATCTTCCTTTTGGCTGCGATTTGGGTCGGTTTTCTTGAATGGATTCGGAGCTAGGACGTGTGGGAACATGCCTTGATTGATCTTGCACAAGATCTCCCTACGAGCACCTCAGATTTGTGGATTTCGTCCAAGTTTGGCTAAACTTTTGTTCTTCCACGTGATCTGAAATTCGAGGGGATTTGGTTGGGTTTTTGGTATGGATCCACTTGGATGAGGTTCTCCATCATGTCACGCACCTAGGGTTCAAATTTCGTGGAGGTCGTTTGATCGAGTTTCGGATTTTAGTTCGTCCGTTTTCGTGTGCTGTTTCGAGTCTGTCGGAGTATCCGACAAGTTGCCGGAGTACCCGGTGGCTGGAGTATCCGGTAAGTTACCGGAGTATCCGACAGTTTTTCCAGGTCCAGAGTGTCCAGGTTCGTACCGAAGTGTCCGGTGAACTTACAGGTCTGGAGTATCCGGTAACAAACTCGGGTTGAGTTTTCTTGGTTCATCTCGTGGAGTGTCCTTTTGCTTGATTTGTTTCCGCAAGTGTTTCTACATCATCTTTGATCATTCTTAAGGTCAGCACAACACTCCTCATGTGTGTGTGTGATCTTGGTGATCAATCTTGAGGCGGGTCGGGACATAGGCCGAATTCTTTGCAAGAATTTTTATCGGCTCCCATTCACCCCTCCTCTGGTCGCCTTCTCGGTCCTTCAGAGTGCCGTGAGAAAATAAGTAAAATTAACAACCATGCGACTCGAGACACATGCACAATATAGGTTAAGACGTCACCATTCTTGAACATGTTTTCCCTGTGCCTTCCATTCTCAAATTATCCATTTCTAACCATTAATAGTGTGGATAGTTTCTCGTTTGATTTCAAGCCTTAGCATCATCAGTAAAGAAAATATCATCACTTTGACTCTATCGTATCATGCCGGTAAAGAGGGGACTAATAAAGACAAAAAAAAAAATGCAAGTAACAGCTGGTTGTAAGACGGGATGGATTATATAGGCGTGGGTGGCAGGCAAGATGTTACTGCTGGCAGCAGATGAACAATTGATGAAGGGTAATTGGTTTGTACAAATTACCCATTTGCCCATGGCTTGGAGGATAAAGGGTGGCAGGATAAGGATAAAGTCTAGGTTGATCAATTTTGTCAGAACAACTCTTTCATAGTATAATACAGAGATACACAGCTCTCCTGCATTTTTAGCTAAAACACGCTTGCAGGCCTGAGCAGCTTCCCTACAGCCACGGCGCTGCCGCAACAGCTCGAACAGCAGGACCACGGGAACCTCCAGCCCGATGGGGCCGCAGCCGCGACGGCCAGTGCTGGCGAGCTCGGGGCACGGCCGCCGTTGCCGCGTATTTGGGGCAAGGAAGAATCATCACGGGAGGAAGTGAGTAGCAGGAATGAGCTACTAGTTTTTCACTTGTTTGTACCTACAAATAAAGAGAGTTTAGAAGAAATGAAAAGGTTGAGGGTGGTTTAGGGTCTTGATGGTTGTTGGATTAAACTCCAAGCTTTTTTAGAGATGCTCTTAGTTACCTGTAGCAATGTTTTTTTAGTAGTAAAGCATACTTGTGTATCAATTTTTCCGCGCCAAATCACAAACAAAACTAGATCTAATGTCGTATGTATTTGGGAAACTCGTTGGAAAATGAATTACTATCTCTGTTCACAACGAAATTGTGCTGGCCGCAGGCCCGCAGCTCAAAAGAGCTGGTCGAAACGACATCATCAATAACCAAACATAGAGATCGAGTATACCTCAACGAAACAAACATAAGAAGAGCACCACACCATGCATCCCGCGGTACACGATGGGACATCACAATTATTCAATCGCAAAAGCACGTATGTAGCAACTCCACACGTACTACTCCACAACACGAACGGGATTACTTATGCACGTTGACGATCGATGGACACGCAGCGGCAGCACTGATCCATGCATCATGGCTTAGCCTCTGGCTCTGGGAAATGAAACTCGGGAATGGCCGGGAACTCGGGCTTCGGCGGCAGCTCCACCTCCGGCAGCTCGGGCTTCGGCGGCAGTTCCTCCTTCGGCAGGTCGACCTCGGGGAACGGTGGCAGCTCCGGCTTGGGCGGCAGGTGAACCTCCGGCAGCTCGGGCTTCGGCGGCAGCTCGTGCTCTGGCACCGGCAGCTCCGGCACGGTCAGGTGTGGCGGGAACTCCTCCACCTCTTCCTCCTTGGGCGCCGCCTCCTCCTCCTCCAGCCTCCGCGCCGCGCTGCTCATGACGGCGCACGAGAGAAGTAGCGCGAGGAGAAGGAGCGCCAGGGAGGACACGCGTGCTCTCGAGGCCATCGTTGATCGGGCGCGCGGCTCGTGTATGATTTGTGAGCTCGAGCTCGGATGAGCGCAAAGTGAGAACACAGGTTTTCTGTCTTCTGTGGGATGGATCGGAAGCGCAGAGCGACGCGGACTTATAGCCCATCGATCGGTTGCAGCTCTAGGACATTGGGTTGGTCAGCTGCCAGGCCGATGCACCGTTGATGCCTGGTTTCTTGCTTTTGGTGTCCCCATGTGTGCTCCCAGTCTATATGCTCGCCGGACGATTTGGTTCAGAGAAGTGTCGCAGTTAGGCACCTGTTCTGCTGCTGATCAGCACCTGTCTGTCGTCTTTGTGCAGGACAGGTAGGAGAACGGAGCGCGAACGGCTGCTACACTTGTTAGGTCACCGGTTAAGAGGAAGCGGCATGGCTGCAAGCGCCTTCTCTTGTTGTTTTCATGTACCGATCGATCTGGTGAGGAATACTCGAGCTACCACATAATCCAGATTTCGATATGTCAGCCCAGTTAGGCTGCCTACAGGTCAGTTACAAGTTTCATTGAGGTAAATTCTGTGCATTCTGTGCATGGATGTAACTGACCAGTTAGGCTACCTACAGGTCAGTTACAATTTACATTCAGTAGTTTGCACAGTTACAAGTTAGGCACTATGCAAGACAGTAAATCGGTCATGTGCTCTGTTCTTTCGGTTTTGGTTCAAACTACTAAATGTACTGTGCACTCTAACTTCTGTGCATCTATACATGCCCCTGCTATATGTAAGTCAGTTCACTGATTTCCAGATGCAATAGTCTTTTGAGGGATACTATATAGAATGAATTGCATTTCGCACACTTGTTTTGGTTCAAAGTACTTTGACTCTGCTTTCTTCTGCCTGAACATGTACCAGCCTTTGTACCCTATGCACGGCTGTTCATGCAACGTGTGTCTGACACTATCTGTTTCTATTTCTGATTGCTGATGTTGAGTGCAAAAATTTGGACTGATGTAAACTCTCTTCTGTCGGTGCATTACAGACTGGAGTTTGCGTGTCAGTTCAAGTGGTGCATGGATGTGGATATGCCCTGCATTTGCAAGCATCCGTATTTTATGAATCATGCTCTTCAGTCATTTCCTTCAAGATGTGAAGTATCTGAGCTAGGCATATGCTGTTTAGCATCAGTTGCAAACATTGTATCTAAGCTACCAGTTTACTACTCGTGTTAGCTTCAAGCCGTGTATCTGAGCTAGGCCGGCTAGGCATCTGCTGTATTGATTCTAGCAGTTACTCTTTTTTCATACGCAAATTATACCTGAAAAGGCACACATTATCATTTGAGCAAACAGAATGCAGAAATACTCATCTTCTGAACTTAAGTAGCATCCATGGACATGTACCGAAGGTCTTACTGAAACGGAAGCAGAGTAGATACACTAAGAAAACTCAGTCTTGATGAAGGTCCTGCTGGATCAAGCTCGCTCATGATCTTTGTAATTCCAGGAAAGTTACCTGTCACCAGAAAGCTGACGTCGTCATGCGAAAAGAAGCTAAAATCATGTGTTATGTACAACTTTGAGTACGATGAATCATAGATATAGTAGAATGCAGTTTCGTTTTCTCTGAATTGCAGTGGTGATGCATCTGGACTTCAACTGTTGACATCTTCGGCAGAACAATCAATATCGCCTTTCCTTATGTTAAGATGGAGAAGTGCTTTCTTTTCATGAATGTTGCGTGGCCAATTGAAGGAACTCCTATTTGTGAACATGATATCCTTCTTGCTTCCTTTATAGGGAAGAATTGAAAGCCAATACCACTGAAGTAGTACCTTTTGTAACCTGCTTGGAAAGGTAAATATTTTACTCGCTCCATTGTACCACCTTCAATAGACCCACTGTTTGTCCTTCGTGTATACAGTCGTATTTCTTCCATAATTTTTATTTTAGTTGGCAGATTGGCAATTTAGTAAGCGCAGAAAGAGGAATTCTACATATGAATTGCGAACAAAAGCTGGTTTCTGCCAAATGATACTTCTGCTTAATTTGGAAACTGATCATCCAAAAGAATACAGGAGCATCTGGTGGCTTTCTACATCAATTTCCTAGTAAACCTATGATACCTATATCATCCCTATACCATTCCTATTGGCACACCCATTTTACAAGCGCCAAATGGCTGTTCTAATTCTTTGATATAGCCAGCTGCATCAGCATTGCAAAGTCTATCTCAGTCTGAATCCTATCTAAACTTCGCCGCAAAATGTTGCAGGATCAGTAATCTTGAACTCGGATATGTAGCCCGTTGGGAGCCGCCACTCTAGGGAACTTTGATATTGTGTTGGTTCCTTCTTCCTCCCATCTGCAAGAGAAGATTGATGCCAAGACGATATCAGCAAATTGCTTGGGAGGTTTCTCAATTGTATTAATGACTTATTATGAGAGGAACAGACCTGTATCGCGTGAGGAAATAGTGGAGGAAAGTTGAAATTTCAACTGTTCCTACTTCCTTCCCAGGGCACATACGGGCACCGCCACCAAACAACATGAAGTGTGGATGTGATTCCAGATTATTCTCCTATTGTCAGCGAGAATTCACATATTAGAATTTCGTCACAAATTGTGTTACTTGTTCTCATCACTGGTAATACTTGTTTGCTGTATATTCTTACCAGCCATCTCCATGGGTTGAAAACCATCGGTTCCGGGTACAGGAATGGATCATAGTTTATCTCCCTTGTGTATACATAAATTCTCCAACCCTTTGGAATAACATAACCTGAAAGAAAAAGATAATAGGACATTAGAATTTGCAATCTATATACATGAGAAACTTTAGTAGCAGATGTTGTGCTGCATAATTCTCACCATTCATTTCGACATCCTGGGTAGTTTTCCTCAGCAGCCCATTGACAACGGTAGCTAATCTTAGAGTCTCGTAAATGACCTGCATAAGAAGAAACAATGAGTTAATCAAGAAACAATGAGTTAATCATACGCATATTACAGTTCTACTGACACTGTTTTTTGGGGGCTGTTTCCGACTTACAGCTCGGGTGAAGGTCATTGACTTATAATCATTCCAGTCAAGGGCATCCTCTGGTCCTTTTCCCTTCCTGATGTCAAGATGCTCTTTCTGCAAAATGACAACAAATCATTGGTAAACTCTACAATCACAGGAGATTATTTGTTGTGGAATTGGACTACGATGCAGAGTACACATACCCTGATTTGTTCAAGAGCTTTTGGATTATCCGACAGGTACTTAACCGCCATCATGGTAGTCGTTGACACGGTTTCGTATCCAGAGTAAATGAGGGTGATAAGCAAGTCAATGATCTGCTCATCGCTGAGCTTTTCCCTGGTTCCCTCATTGCCGCTCAAGAGCGCATCCAGTATGTCATCTTTATTGCACCCAGAGGACCTCCGATCGACGATCATCTGTTGTAGCATGGCAACAAGCTTCTTCCTTGCCTGGAAGACAAGAATGCCTTTGTTAGAGTGGTGTTCTTCTAAGCTGAACTTTCTGAAGTAAAGTTTCAGCTAGGCAAGCAAGGAACAGTACCTGGAGCCCTTTGTTGTAGTTGGTTCCTGGGATGTTGATCGGCAGGGAGAAGGTGCCAAGTACAAGGGTGTACAGCTCTGTCTTGAGGGCATCAGAAAGTGGGCCAGCAGAGATGCCAGCAATCTGCCTGAGCGCAGAGAGCAAAGCCATCTGAAAAAAATAAAAAGACAGATAAGATTCTGTAACTATGAATATTAGTTGCCATGCAACGAGAAAAACTAGTAGCATTATGAAATTCTTCACCAGAAAGCACAATTTTTTTATTTTTTTTTTGCATTGAGACATGTGATGGTCATGATGGTGCAAATTCACTTTGGAATGTGTGTAGAGAGATGCTTTCCATTGCCCCCCTGTCTGCCCTTTTTTCTGATGGGAAAAAGGGGCAAAGGGCTCATAAATTTTTGCCAAAATCCAGCAGTACAGGTTCTAGAAAACCAAAGATTCCCCTTTTGGCTGAAGAGAGGAAAAAGGAGGATCTCCCCCTTCTCCCCCCTTTCCTCCTCAATTTTTCAACAGGCACCATCATTCTGTTGCTTCTTATGCCATGCCTCATTGGAGGCCAAGTGAACGAAAAGAAAAACTGTACTTGCTGCTATAAAAAGGTCAAAACGAATTACTACTGTGCCTAGTGCCGCTGCCTGCAATCCCTTTATCAGATTTGTTGCCAACCAAAAACCAATGTCAACAACAACGGGCGGGCGCGCATCCCTCAAATGCGGTAAGGTAAACAGAGATTTTTTCCACGGTGGGGCCCGCGAGATTACCCCTTTTGTTGTGTCCCATGCTTTTACTCTACAGTACTGTTTTTCGATGGAAAATTCCTTTTTTTCTTAGTACTATAGTAGGAAAGAAAAGATGGGAAAAAAAGAAGCATTTTATTCAGCATAAAAACAAAGAAAGAAAGAAGAAAGATGGGATATATTGCTAGTACAGAACAAACAGTACCTCCTTGGTCTTCTCCTGGATGTCGACGCGGGTGCCGGCCCATCCGTGGAGGTGGGATCGCATGAAGTCGTCGATCTTGGCGAGGAGGTTGGCGCGGATCATGGCGGGGCGGACGAGCGCCAGCATGGCGCCGCGCATGGCGCGGTGGAGCGGGCCGTGCACGGCGGCGATGTTGTTGGGGCCCAGGATGTCCAGCATCGACTGCGGGTAGCCCGGGACGAAGCCGGCGCCGCCCTCGCTGCTGAGCACCCGACGGTTCAGCTCCGGGTCCATGCACACCACCGTCGGGCAGCCCAGGATGTGCGTCCGGAACAGGCTCCCGTACCTGCATCGCCATTTTTTTTCTTTCGTCAGTTACTACTCAATGTTCCCGGCGACGGCGACGGACTACATGAGCTATTGAGCTAGCAATGCAATCAATCAATAACCATGTAATCATTACTCGAAGCTTAAGTTAAGTAGGTGGGGATGTGAGTGTCAATTTTTTTTTTATGTGCATCATCCGTGCTTTAGGAGGAGGATCTCCCAGCTGGAACAGTGGGAGCTGCGAGCTTTTGGGGGACAAAGCGCTCAAGTTCCCCTCCGGGTCGCTTTTTTTCTTCTTCCTCTAAAGCGCACACCACAAGGGATCAACAAAACTCATCTTCCTCGCCTTTCTAGTTTCTAGTAGTACTAAAACTTGCCAATGATTGATCTCATTCTCATGAGCCAGCGTGTCGTTTGCAAAAGGGTAGGGAGAAGTAAAAACAGAGCAGCCCTGCTCCAAAGAACAGAGCATTGCGCAAGGGAGGCTCCTCTGCTTTTCTCCCTGAACAGAGCAAGGTCCATGCCTGCAGTCACCATTTGTTCCGACATGCAAATGCGAAATGCGTCACGCAACATCAAAGAGACGCCTGTATCTGTATGCAGCAGTACCTGAGCCGCCTGGCCTTCATGAAGCTTGGCCCCTGCTTGAGGAACTCGGTGGTCTCGCCGAAGAGCGGCCACCCCATTGTGCCCGGCGGCAGGCCGCGCCGCCGGCTGTAGCGCACCTCGTTCCACCGCAGGAGCAGGCTGCTCGCCACCACCAGCGCCAGCACCACGCCCACCACAGCCACCACCAGCGCCATCTTCTGCTTCTTTGCTCCTTCTCGTTCACGAGGAGGGAGGAGGAGGAGGAGATGGTGGTGGTGGTGTTGCCTCGGCGGTCTGCTGTACTGGGTCGGAGAGGAGAGGACCCCTCCCTTTATATAGGCGGCAGCCAGCAGTCCAGCACACGCCCGGTCCTCGCAACAGAGAGAGGGAACGAATTATTGCCTTCCCGCATCATTTTTTAGCAGTATTTTCTCGAAAAGATTTAGGCCCGCTACTGCGACATTAATAATTAATAATTATCTTGCGGAAAGAAAAGAGAGTACATACTGCTAGTAGGAAATTTATCCTCTCTTAATTGCCACAGATAGTTGTGGGGTCGATGCTCCACGGTGGAGCCTTTGACCGTGGGGTCATCACAACCAGGGTCAGAGAAGACGAGGATCTGTGCTGGAGATTGAAGAAATCTTGCGTGTGAAACCTGGGCTGCTGGAGGCTGGAGGTGGAAGAAGAAGATGAACGTTGCGATGAAAAAGTCGTACTCTCTCCTAGGCCTGCGCAAATACGGACGAGCATCTATCCATCTACTCTCTCCTGCAGTGCCGCGCATGCTCGGCCTCGGGAACGGCGCGCGGCGCGGCGCCAGTTTCTGTTTCTCCCCGGCCGGTCAAACAAACCCGGGAATAAAATCCGAACGCGAAAATGCTGCCCATGTGTGCGCGCGCGCATGCTCGCTTGTTGTTTTCCTGGCCGTGCACACATGCTGTGGCTGTGCTACGGCTACACGGCACGACACCTATAGCAGCCGCCGCGCGCAGTCCTACTGTACCGGTGTCAATCTCTGCGTACCAGTACAAGATACAGTACATGCTCCACTGTCTCACACCATCCACGCAACGGTCAGTATACTACTCTTGGGTTCAGAAGCTGGAAATAATCTTTTTTTTTTACCCGAATGGCAGGGGGAGTCCCCTACCTATTTTTTTAAATTTTATAAAAAACAGAAAGTTTTACATATGTACAGGTGTTTTACACGGGTCGTAGACCCAAAAGAAAGACCTTAACAAGAGAGCTAGAAGGTACTACTCAGCCAATTAGTGACAGCAGACTTCAAAGAAGGCTTTGCTCTAAGTAAAACCTTTTCCATCTCTTCTTTGAAACTTCGTTCCCAAGCATTCAGGGATAGAGACTTATTGTCAAAAATTATGCCGTTTCGGTGACACCAGATAGTCCAGCAAGCAACCATCACTACTTCTCTGAAGATACATGAGCCAAATGTGTCTCTTGCCTGCTGCAGCATGTCGCTAGGTTGCAAAGTAGTATTCCATGAGACATTAATGAATCGCCAGCACCACTGACTAAAGGAACATGAGAAGAACAGGTGTAGCAGGGTTTCTTCTGTGCTTGCATTACAGAGGACACAATTATAATCCTGCAATGCCATGTTTTTCCTCTTCAGCAAATTTCTTGTGTTAATTGTGTCCCTTAACAGAAGCCAAAAGAAGAATTTAATCTTACTTTGGCAGCTTGCCTTCCACATCCACTTGAACCATTGTGACGCATTGCAATCACCCATTAGTTGGAGGTATGCTTTTTTTGAGGAGAATTCCTCGGATCCCCAAATATAAATCCATTTGTCATGCATCCATGCAAAGATTCGCATGTACACATAAATGTTTCGTAATGAATATGGTGATCTCTTAAGCACTTTTAGTCACCAGTATCCATATAAAATACATAGGCTGAAATATTAAAAGATATTAGTTTCTCAAAAATATATTAGATACCTGATGCATAAATTGGTTTGGGAAATAAACTTGGATGTATCCATCCAAAGATTTGCATACATAAATGTTGGGTAATGGATATGGTGATCCTAACTATATTTTGAATCTTCGGTGTATCCATACATAAACATAGAGGCTGGAATATTAAAACATATTTTTGTTTTTTTAAAAAGAAAGTTTGATATTTTTCTAAAAACATAGAGAGTAGAGACTCACTTTTCCACTCGGCTGAATTGAAGGAGGTGACTCGTCTCACGAAAGCTAAAGCCAAATACTAGAGCCGAAGTTCTTAATAAGGCACGTCATTTGAATGTTATTGGTTCCTTGATCTCTGGGTGCTTTAGCAAGGACGACACAGGGGATTGAAAACAACAAACAGGACTATTGAGTGTTGTCATGGTTCACATAATTGGCTTCTGATTGTACCAAGCACAATTTTTCTTACCACCCCCTGAAGGTAACCTCAGTGTCCCATCCTCTCTCCTAAAGGTAATGTGCTTCCTGGACTAGATTAATAATAATGGGAAAATATTGGGAAAATCCAGTATTATCAGAAACTTATAGGTGAATTTCAAGATCCCTTGTCTCAAGACATTCCGTCATTCTTCCAGTGACACTGGATGTCGAAATTTGGTAGCTCCCGGCCATTCGATTCATTGAACGCGGGTGACTGCATCATTGTGTCAATAGAAAAACAGCTCGAGTTTCTCCATGTAAGGCTGGGCAACGGCCAAACAGGCAAAACATGCATGATTTGCAAGCTCAACACCGGAACATCATGCATGTCAAGTGATCATTTGCCACATAGTTCTCCCTTTGTTAAAAAAAAAAGATGATGCTCTTGATCCTGAACGGAGATTTGTTTGTGAGTGGTGTGATCCAATCAATCATGAGACGTCCAAGAAAACAATTGGAAAGGGAATGCATGCATGGGTGGTCGACGGCCGGCGCCATGTGCAGCATACATGGCTGTGTCTCGCTACTGATTGCTCTCATGCACAGTGCTCAAAGAGATTTTAGCTCCATAGTTTGGTAAGAATAGAGTAAATCTATGCCCAGTAGTAGTGTAGGTTAAAAACACAAAAATCATGAAAAATAACAAAAACGTTAAGCATAGAGAGAGAAGCTAGGTTGCAAATTGAGGTGGCACATGGGGTGGTACCCATTGGACCATTGTTGTGGGGGTGTTGATTGGTATAGTACTACAAAAGTACTTGAAGCAGCAATGAGCAATTACAAGAGCCAGATGGATCAAACTAGTATAGCAATCACCTCACATGCATAGGTTTATGTAGATACTACAAGGTTAGTTAGATCTGTGATTTAACTAGCAACACCTGTGTTTAGGTGAGGATCAGATTCTTTTTCTTTTAAGGATGAGATGGTGTCGAGAGAGGGAGAGGCCCTGGTTGTGCAGGGCAAAGACCAAAGAGTGTACCTACTGGGTGCATGTGAGTATTGGTGGCATCACATAAATAAAAACTGTGGCCCTACACACGGGTGATTTCACTAGATCTCCTGCACTGCTGCACTACCATGCCCACTCGTGCGCCCCCTCTGTGCTCCCCTGCCCCTCTCTGCTCCCGCTCTGTTCCTCATTTCAGTTTTGCTTTTACTACCATTACTGACCCCTGGTACTCGAAAATTGAAATGTCAAAAGCATGGAAGGGTGTACTGTTAATAATTAAATAATCATTCGAAGCTCCATCTCAACATTTTTTGCACGTTCTTTCTTTATTTATTTTTTTTTACCTCTCCTTGTGTCTACTCTAAACCTAAAACAGCACTTGAAAGTGAAATGTGGAGGGACTATTATACCAGAAATACAGGACGAATAGGATTATTTTGAGAAGAGGAGATTGTAGGAGTACGTGTGGATTTTATTCCCGACACTGTTTGGGAGATTTGGATAGATTCGTACGAACATGTCATGGCGGTGCGCATGCGGCCATGCAACAAAACGTTTTGTTTAGCTCTAGCTAGGCACTGGCCGTGGCGGTCGTAGGCGCGGTGAAAGGTCACCTGGTGGATGGATGGATGGATGGATGGACGAGACGGAAGCGAGGCAGGATGAGCATCTTTTTGACCGGCCGGACCGGAAATGGTGGGAGCGCGACCGCCCGCGGCGGGCTTGTCGTGAGCCCGGCCGGGGATCTCGCTCGCCTCCGCTCCGGTCCGTGCTGCCGGTACACGGCTGCTTGCAGATGGCGACTCGTGTACGTAGCACCTAGGGAGTTCGAGAACAGCGATACGGTGGTGGACTTGGAGCAGAGGAGAGAGAGACGGCGACCGTACGTAATGTTGTGTTTGGTTCGTTCATGCGCGTACGTAATTCGATCAACAGGAAACATCGCATTGTGTTGCCCATATCCTCATTCCTCAGGTAAAACACTGATCGATTTATGCATTACTAGTACCATGTGGGGATGGGGAGACCGACCGTGGTTGAACAGAACACGCTCTGCCCTACGACTGCGCAAGTCTGGTCCATAGCGACCGATCGATCAATGGAGCACCGTGCCGGAGCTAGTACAATTACGGCCTCTGCCTCTATGTCTGCCGCCTCTGGCCCCTGCCTATGTATGGTCTCACAGTACGTAGCCAGGCCACGCGCGGGCGGGCGCATAGACAGATCGACAGACGTAGGTTGCGTTTGGATCCCACCACCTAAAGCAAAGTGACTAAAAAACAATGACTAAATTTTAGTCACCTATGTTTGGTTCTTAGGACTACTAGTTACTAACCCGTGCGACACGCACGGCAAGTATTGTTCCACGCGACGTTACGGGCATGAAACACAACTTCAATATACTGTTCATCCCAAAACATCATGGTATTGTACAGAAACATTAATAATATGATATTATTTATTGTTTCTACCCAGAGAATTATAAGATGGTATAATATATTCTTGAAGCAAACATAGCCAAAGATCGTTTAATATATTGTAGAAAATCAAAAACATTCACATAATATTCCATGCGGCATATATCTGACGTGTTCTTATGATATCACAAATAACAAAAATATATTTTAAAATGGTTTTATGATATCATGATAAATAACAAAGACGAACAAAGAAGACCCAATGGGTAGTTATAATATTTGTGCTTCGTAAAAAAAAAGTTATAATTATTGCCATCTTGTCTTGTGAGATCAAAATTGGCCAAAAGTAATCATTATCTTGAATTTCAAAAATGTCAGCACTACTCGACGGCGTGTTCCCATACCTCCCACCTGCCTTCCCTAGCTCAAGTTCGTCGGCTGAATCTTCTACGTTTTCAGGCACCTGTAAATTAGGAGGTCCATTTCTTTATATCAGATTATTTTCAAACTACCAGCACTAATACTCAGCATCTGTAAATTTTTAGTTAAGTGAAAAACTATTTAAACAAAAACTTATAATTTTATTGAGTTGAATAGAAGAAAACAAAAAGGATCATTAACAGAAAAAGTCAGATGCTAATTACATGGAAGCTTCATGAAGAACCTGCTCTGGAACTACAACTATCTGGGAACAACCCAACTGCGCGCGGATTCGGTTCTTAGCCTTTCGCATTTCTTCACGTGTTTGAACATCGCTAACATCAGATTGATCCTGTTCGTCATAGATCGATCCTCCTTCTACACCTGCCGAACCAATACATATGACAATGCGGTCAAACTCCGCTAATAGAATCAAACTCCACTAATATAAAGGGATCAAGATCGTACCGCTGTTGTTTGAATTCGTTACTGGATCAGCGCAAACAGCCCGGTTCTCCTTCCCAGCTGTCAAATTCACCAGGTTGTTGTACAAAAAATTAAACTAAATTTTTTATATATGTTAAATACAAAAAACACGTTACCTGTTATTTTCACCGAGCATCTCGAGATCGTACCGCCTTTGCTTGAATTCGCTACTGGCTCAGCGCAAACAGCCCGGTTCTCCTTCCCACCTGTTACATTCACTCGGTTCTCCTTCCCACCTGTTTTATTTTTTAGATGTTAAATATAAGCAACACGCTACCTGTTATTTACACCGACCATCTTGAATCGTGGGTTCGAGAACTGACATTGCCCATGTCTGTATATTGGAATCATTCATGACACAACACAATCATATTATTTATGTGAATAAACTCACATTCGTTTTCTTGAGGCACATGCATTGCCAGTCTTTCAACATCTGTCTGGCTACTCGTTCCCACAGTTGGTGTTACCAGGTTCGTAACATCAGACAGAGGAGACCGATCTACAGTAAGACGTGTAAGTTTAAACGTTTGTGAAACATGTACATATAAATATCAGCTAAAATAAACAATCTATCTATACAGTTGGCTCACCAGCATTAATCAACGACAGTGGACTGTTGCTGCACCCATCCCTTTGCCTCGCACGGTACCTTCTACTACGTTCTGCACTATCCACACGTTTCTTCAATGACAAAGGATCATTGGCGTCAGCAGAACTACCAGACTTCGGCCGCCCTTCAAGTTGTTGGGCCGTAATGTATTCCGGCGTTTTCGCACCTCATTAGTGGCATTACCTGACGAAATCAAAAATTTAAAACAAGATAAAGGCCATCCGTGTAACAATTACCCTAAAGTACAGTACGCACCTGCAGACTGGATGTTTCTTTGATCACCCAATGGTTCTTTTCGTCGACGCTCCATTATCCAAGCTTGCAGTCACTACAACGAACGAACAAAGAAAACCTTGTCAAAAGTGAAGTCAGGTATTGAGGGGAATCTAAACTAATAATTCTCAGTTAAATCGGAACCCAAATAATCACCCTAGCACATGTTCGTCTGCAGATCTTCCGGCTACACCGGCGGAGATCAGCAGAGTTGGGCTGCAGATCTTCCGGGAATGGGCACTGTAGCGCGTCCGACACCGGCGGAAATCAGCAGAGTTGGGCAAGGCGGAAGATTAAGGCAACGGGGAAACGGCAAGATAGAGAGTTACCCGATGCGAAGCACAACCAGATCACCACGGTCGATGCTGCCGCGCAGGAGTGATCTTCGCGACGATCAACAGGGCCGGTGCTGCCGCGTAGGAGGGATCTTCGCGACGATCAACAGCGCCGGTGCTGCCGCGTAGGAGAGATCGTCGGTGAGACCGGTCGCCGTGTTGGAGAATTGGAAAGCACGGGAGTGAAACTGCAGGTGATTGGAAACTGGAGGTGAGAAAATTGGAAAGTATAATCGCATTACCAAAACAAAAGCTCGGAAATTTGGAAAGTATACAGCAGCGCTATTGTGTTTGGAAAATTGGAAAATTGGGAACCACGGGAGGGAAACTGCAGGTGAAAAAAATGGAAAGTATAATCGCATTACCAAAACACAAGCTCGGAAAATTGGAAAGTCTATTCACACTACCAAATCAATCTCGGAAATTTCGCTGGTGGGTCGGGGTGGGCGGGTATGGGAAATTGCAGGTGAAAAAAAAATGCTCCGAAGACCTCCCACCGTAAACAATCGTAGTGTAAACGGCGTCACGCATCACGCATCACGCATCACGCTCCACTCGGGCCCATTGAGATCAACGATCTAAACGCCTAGGAGGTTGCGGGCCCTATTAGATTAAGGGTGGGTATAGAGGAGGGTAGCAAAATGTTTAGGTGATGGGTCCTTGGTCGCACAACTTGTGCCTTATTAGTTTAGAAAAGTGACTAAAATTCATTAAATAAGTTGAAAAAAGACCAAAATACCCTTAGACCACAATACTAAAAGGTCAGATGAGGGGCATGTGCTGTCTTTTTTTTTCTTTAGCTCCTTTTAGCTACTCTAAGGTTGCGTTTGGATCCCACCACCTAAAGCAAAGTGACTAAAAAACAATGACTAAATTTTAGTCACCGGTTTTTAGGACTAAAAGTGACTAAAATTCATTAAATGAGTTGAAAAAAGACCAAAATACCCCTAGACCACAATACCAAAAAGGTCAGATGAGGGGCAGGTGCTGTCCTTTTTTTTTCTTTAGCTCCTTTTAGCTACTCTAAGGTGTCTAATGGGACTAAAATGTTTTAGTCAGTTTTTAGTCATTTCGTTTGGTTGTTTAGTCCCTAAACTGACTAAACTTTAGTCAATTTCCTTTAGCCCATTGGATCCAAACGCACCCGTAGGAGCTCGTTGGCCGCGCGTGGCATGGGGCTCGCTCATCAGGCAGCCGGCAGGACGTACGGAGCAGCAGCTGCGATGGACCGACCGATGAGCGAGTAGTGAAGCAGCAATGAAGGCGCGCACGTACGCGCCCTGGCTAGCTGGGGTCGATGCAAGCACCAAATGCGACTGGACACGATGCGTGCGAGCGCACGTGTGGCTGGCCCATGCATATATGGATGCTGGCCGGGAAGGGACGGACGGACACCGCGCGCTCGCTCGCACTTATCGATCGGTCCACCGCGCGCGTCGATCCGTGCAGCAACTCAACGACGAGTCAGAGATGGATCCATCGGAGAAGTCCTTGGCGCCGCTAGCTGTGCGCGTACGTGCGCGCCCGATTGGTTTTTATTGAGCATTTGTTGCGCACAGGTAGGAGTAGGGCGGCATATGCATGGGTGGGGTGGCGCCCATCCATGCATCATGCATTGGCATGGTCCATCCTCTATCAATCGATCGCAGATCTATGTAATGCGGCGCGCGCGCGGTGGGGTGGGGTTCACGCTACGACCGCGACCTCCACCGCGCTAGCTAGGCCGTGCGTGCGCGCGCGCCTCAGGAGCCGGGTCGCTTTCTGTCGTACGGCTGACACGTACCACCATGAATTGAGGCCGCCTCAAACTCGATCGGATCCATCGGGTCGGGGATCCAGGACAACACACCATCCTGTCGCTGCTGGTACAAAATCATTCATCCTTCCTCATGAAACAAACGAGATGGGAGGATCGAATCTTTGCGCGGATAAGATCATAAAAAATTGAACTCTACTCCTACGACGGAGAGAAAGTGTACTGGCACGTCAAAAGAAAATTAAGGCCCGGGGGAACTCGTTCGGCGTCCAAGGAATCTTCCAGGAAGCAAAGCCACAGCCAGCCAGAGCGTACGTCGTCGTCGTCGTCTGTCGCACGCACACAGGACTGCAGATCCACCGTATCGCCCAAAAGCCGTGTACTTCCAACAGACTACAGTGCCATACCGCCGTGCATCTGCTGCTGCTCGATCATGGAGAGAGAGAGAGAAGGGTTTCTACGGACTAAATTATTGGCCGGTACCAGCGGGCGGTACGACACACACACCATGCCACACCAACACGACCGAATTAAGATCTGGCCATGCGCACGAGTGGGGAATGTCCGCTGCCCCTTTCCATCTTCCTTCCCCTCTCCTCCGCGATCCGCACACATGCATGCCCGTCCATTAGCGTCGGTCAGTCAGTTACTCACTCACATGGCGACCTCACATGCTAGTACAACTTTCCTACCTCACCGTCACTCACAGGACACCCGGCCACAGGGAAGGGGATTTTCTATTTCGTGCCGCCTGCGGGTTCTCTGTTCAGGTTACGTTCTTCATTATCGATCCCCGGCTACTAGTACCAGCGAGAAAGCGTTTTGGTTTGTTGCATTTTGGTTTGGGCATGGATCGATCGACGATGGTACACACGACACGCAGTCCATCGATCAATCAATCAATCAAATCAGAGTTGCACGAGGGCCTCTCGCTTGTCCTCTACTGTCCTCTCCCTTTCCAGCCCCGTACCGGACCCACCCGCCGGTGCTGGTCGACGGAACGGAATGGATGCCTCCTCTCCTTTTCCACTCAATTCATCCGTACCTCAACTTCTATCATGACTCATCACACAGCCGCATAGCTAGAGACTTGTGTGTACTCCTACTTTAGGCTGCAGGACTAGTAGTTGAATTTTTTGTGGCTTTTCTTTTAGTATTTGCTCTTGCCCGGTTCCCTGCTTCACCGTCTCACCTTCCCTTCCCCCTGCAAACGTGATCCACCACTCACCACCTTTTCCCCAGACACACTTACAGTATATGTTTTTAATCAGAGTTACAAAAGGTCCGTAGTAACTTTGATTCCTAATACCTAAATAAAAATTAATACAGTCCCACCGAGAAATTTTATAAGAGAAAATTGCTCTTGTACGTGTCCTACATATGCCCTAGTTCTCAACTTGACACATTTACCCCTACCTTCCGGCAAGGAATAGCATGTTAGCATTTATAGTTGCATGTTTGCTCTTGAAAAATGAGGGCAAATATGTAACTACTTGGGCAGTCACTTTCCGAAACGGTGCAGATACAAGTCAGCAAGTGTGCCAAATTGAATAAATAATGAACACGACTATGCAATTAGAGATCAAAACCGAGGCAACCATGCAAACCACTAAGCCTAAGTCTTGCTAATATCAAAGAAACCGATATGATTTCATCTAACGATTGGTTTGCCACCTTCTTCTCCAATGGAAGTGAGTAGGAGTACATCTTACTCCATGTGAGTCAACAAGTAAAAGACAGTGCCGTTCCTTGCAAACTTTTCCATTTGTCAAAAGGGAGGACCAAACTTTCTTGAAATGAGGAAAAGTTTTGGTACCCTCGTCCAAGAAAAATCCATTCAAGATGCTAGCTACATATAGATCATGCTGACTATTACTACATACTAGTACAGGTAAAAGAAAGTGGCATGGTGTAGCACACAGATCGAAAGACATAAAATGGACATCCCACTCACCGTATAGTAGGCACGACGAGTACGGCATGCAAGAAACAAAACCAGAGTTGTTTATATGATATAGTAGCAGAGATAACAAGGGAGAAGGAACAAGCCTTCCATTGTTCACAAAATAGTGACAGATCGATAGATGCGAATTTGTCACCAGACTACGGTCATCATTGTCAAATCATTGAAGGATCGTTGAGCGCTGCGTCTTGTCGCTTTACGTGGCCACGGCTAATAAGCTCTCAAAAGCACGGACGACGGATCAACATATCAAGGTCATGGTAGGGGTGCCATTCCTATCGAAACCCGGGCATTATGTCCTTAACCACATGGAAATACATAATTGCAAATAAGCATCAAGTAAGTAAACCATGCTTATGTATTCGTATGTGATCATCTTTCAAGGTGCACGTACCTATCACACATTCAATGGAAAGATGGCAAAGCTTTTCCAATCATCAAATTGCTGTTAGCAGTACTATTCTCCGTATATAGGACGCAATTACATGATGAGGCTCTCTCCCTCCCTACACTCGTGTGACAGGGACGGTGGTTATCTATCTCACGTCCGGCCAACCTTATAGTAGGCCTATCTCTTGACATGGATGTCTACATAGATAGCTATGTCTTTCGCGCAGGAAGAAAAAGAACAATGAGGGCCAATTAGATAGTACCTAACTTTAGGCATGTTTGGAGTGCCTGAAGAGCTCAGTTCAGGATGAACGGTGACATCTAGTTTCAAAATTACCCACTTTGGTGTGGTCATCCCATGCATGTTAGTGGCGCAGAATAGTTCACATGGATATTGAGCAGCTTTTTGTTGAAAATTATTGAGAGTTTTTTTTCCACAGTTTAAAAGGGTTAATACTAAAAATTGAGATGGGCTGAAAATCCTTTTCAAACATGGAAGGAAACACAAGACTAATGTTTATCTACTCAGTGGCGATCCTCCAAAAAAGAAAAAATCTACTCAATGGTAAAATAGTTGTGTTCCAGGAAGCTAAATCGTGTTAACCCCTCCATCACATGAGTAGATATGTATGTCGACTGGGACAACTCGGTGTGATGTTCACTGCTGCACTGGTCCAATCCAGGATTTCAACTGTTGGGGATTTGGATATGCATAGTTGTCCGTGTGGAAACTGGTTATACGGTGAAGGCAGTATTGATAGCATGCGCCGACATCTTATCTCTGCATTGTTGTGTTTCCATGTGGCTTTGGGTCGTTTGTTTTATGCATGCGTCATGCACCGGGACATTTTTGGATCCTGACCGATCTATATATATCTGGATAGGTTGTTCAATAAGGTGTTTCGAATATTTAAGATTTAATAACACTTCACGAACTACTGTGAAAAGCATGGATTATACTTATCCAGTCACAGGACAGAGTGGATTAAGGGCACATGATAATCATGCTTCGATGCATGGCCATCGCTTTAGGCGACTGGCCGTGATCGTGGCAAATCACCTGGCTCCACGTAGCTACACATGACAATGATGCCGGTCAACTTTATGCTACGTGGATGTCCAGTTCTTCACTGAAGCTGCACATGCACAGAAAATTCCACGGAAGCAAAATTTGGCGTCCTCATGCGAGCGACGGGATTTTAAGGCTTTCTGAGCCATCAAAACAGCTGCCATGTACATGGAACCGAGTCGCACGTCTTGGCCGGGTCGTGTCTGCTTCCCAATCACACGTGCACTTGGCTGCTACTTGCTTTGCTTGCTAGCCTCTCGATCTCACAGTTCTACACATAGTTTGGTTCCGAGATGTAAACCTGATGATCACTCGATCATGCCCATCGATCGGTCGATCATAGTATATTAATTATCCCTCTCTCTCTATCTCTGCTGAATTATCGTGCTCTCTTTTTGTTTAATTGCTGGTATCTAGTACTTACTTTAGGAGGATCTCAAATTAAGTGGTCCACAGGTGTGCACGAACCAGACGTCTCGTGCGAGGCCCTTAATTTCAGCGCAAAAGAGGCACTAAACTCCATGGCAAATCTGTTTTTTGTTCTGGACCTTGTACTGCCAGCACTGACTCGACACCAGTGCAAACAAAGGCGACGACGACGAGTTTGAATGAATCTTTTTGCCCGTGCACCAACTTTCAAAGCCCATGGAATTTAGGGCGCAAAGTCTCGGAACCAGTTGTTAATTTCCTCGCTTCCCACTACCTAATGCTCAAATTATTGGAGGGTGCACTCACTAGTCACTACTAGTAGGAGTAGTATCTCCTCCCAACCGACATCGAGCATCGATGGATCCGTTTGTTTGTAAGCACCTCGGTAATGCAGCCAGCGGCAGCACTTATCAACCCTAATCACTTTTATTTTAGATCTCGTCCTTGCCGGCAGCCGTGTGGCGTGACCATATAAAATAAATTCGCGTACGTGCATCGGGTCATGTTGACACGATCGATCGATCGATCGGCCCGGATCCGGACGCAAAAGCTTTTGCTTTTGAAAGACATGCAAACAGACAAGGTGCCTCACCTGATTTTCTACTGGAACTGCGGAAAAGGGGTCTGCTGCTGACCGCTGTCTTTTACTCCACTGCACTTAAAATTGTGCTCCACTGCACTTAAAATTTGTGCTAGTGCCTCCACCGGGTCATGTGTTTGGATTCTTTAATCCTGCCGACGATTCTGTAGTGGTTCATATGTTTAATTGGTGCTAGTGACTTCACAGTTCACCATGGTAATAACAGTGGAGTTCTTTCTTCTAGATGACTTGGATCAGCTTCATCTGTACATCATCCTTGCTATACCGAGTTTCTATTTTCTGCATAACTGGTTCATTTTAGTATCAGTTTCTGGCGTGTGAATAGGGGGATCCCGTGGAGTACATGTACACACACGTACAATTCGGGTGCTGTACTGCTGTGAGGGCGTACGATATATACGTGAGTCGTGACACTGTGACAAGGATCTGGATGGAGGGAGAGTGAGAGAAACTGTTTATTGGTACTCCCCGCAGAGGAGAGACGCAAAAGGCCAGAACGTACGACACGAGCATCATCGGGTACAGCAAGCGAACACGCACACGAGCGGGTAGTACCGAGCGCCTGTCAGACTGAGACGTACTGTTGCTGAGTATGCAGCCAGCCACCGTATGTGACCCTGCATATCAACTTACTCCCTCCGTTTCAAATTATATGTAGTTGTTGACTTTCACACATCGCATTTGACCACTCATCTTATTTAAAAAATTTATAAAAATATTATTTATTTTGTTACAATTTGTTTTATCATTAGATATACTTTAAACTTGACTTATTTGTTTTATATTTTATAAAAAAATTTGAATAAGACGAACGGTCAAATGTGAAGTCTGAGAGTCAAAAACTGCTTATATTTTGAAACAGAGGGAGTACTGTACAGCTGGTCAGAAAGGCAGAGCTACATAATGAGAAGAAAGAAAAATATAAAACAATAATAGTCCAAGAGGGATGTATGGATTTTATAATTTTTTTTTGTTCAGATACACACGCACTATTGAATATATAGACCCACACTTGGACTGCAAGTAACACATACGCGACGCTAGATCGGCATGTCTTATGATTGAAAATTGTCAAAACAAATGCCTTATTTTCTCGTACGGCTGAAAAAAATAATTAGTCGTATATGCGGACACCAACACTTAGTCGGGACCAAAAAACTTTGATAGATAGACACACTTCATTGTAAAAGACCTAACCAATTTAGCCATTCTCAATCTACACACATTTTTTGCATGTATATATACAAGCTTGATATGCTCATTTCTTTCTAAGAAGAAATATTGTACTACTACTCAGCAAGTACTTGATTGAGAAACCAATCGGAAGAAGAAACTGTAGGGGACATATACGTATATATTGATCATCAGTTCTGGGTGGGGCTGGCCTTACTGTCAAGTCGGCCCATCTAGTTCTGCTGCGCGCACGAGCGCTTCTCCTCTGCAGGAAGCTCTCGAGGGTTCACGCCGTGCATCCTTGATATATACGCACACAGAGAAGAACAAGCGCGCGGCGTGACACCGTCTCGATGATTTACCCCTCGTGGATCCGCATGGGTTGCTGTAGCCGGTGACCGGTGTGAACGACCTCCAAAACAAACAACAGTCAGTAGTTCTGAGCAGTAGCAAAATTTTGTACTCCCTCTGTCTCAAAATAGATGTCGCTGTTGACTTTTTTGACTGCTCGTCTTATTCAAATTTTTTACGTAAATTTTATTTAATTTTTTACAATTTGTTTTATTATTAAATATATTTAATCATGACATATTTATTTTTATATTAAATAATTTTTTGAATAAGACGAAGAGTCAAACATGATGTCTAGTGACAACTATTTTAAGACGGAGGGAGTATGTTACCGGCGCTGTAACTCGGAGCAAGTGACAAAATGGCTGTCGAGGTTTTAGGGCCTCGATAGTTATTTTACGGGTGCGCAAGAACCAAGAACACGATGGTAACACAAGACGCAAGGATTTATACAGGTTCGGGCCGCGATGTGCGTAATACCCTACGTCCTGTGCTGGTGTGGTGTATATTGATGATGATTATGAGAGGATCCCTGCCCGCCTTATATATCCGGGGGTGCAGGGTTACATGGAGAGAAACCTAGTCGGTTACTATACAATTCGCCTTGTAGTACAAGTTGATTGATGTTTATCTCCTGACCGAGTGGGCCGACTGACCTTACGTCCGTCGGGCCATCCGGGCCTTCTTGAGCCAAACCGATTCCCCATTACTGGATAACTCGGCCTTGTTGATACTTGAGTATACCCGGGTCCCATATCATCGACAGTAGCCCCCGAGTTCTTTTTGATTGATCTTGAAGACCTCCGACTGATTTTGACTCCATGTACAATAATTCTCAGCATAGCTGGTCAATAAAAAAGAACTCCAAAGAATAACAGTTACCGAAATAACCCGTATGAAGAAACTGAATCCTGGGAATACCAAGATCAGCAAGGCCTTGAATTAGGCATGAAGACGAAAGAATACCCAATGCATCATCAGGATTTTTGCAAAAGACACACCTATAAGGTGCAGCCCCCGAGCTTCTGTGTAATCCGAAGAATTAGACAGAAGATCTAAAAGAGCCTGGGTATAAAGCTTCCCGAAGCCTGGCATTATAGCCGAATGAGAATCCGTCGAGTGAAAAAACGTAGGGTGCACGTCAAGTGCATCCTATGGATGTAGCCCCCGAGTCTATGAAGAAGTGGAACAATTGTTCATAGACTCCAAAGAAGCTGAAGAGTGTGACCATATGAAGAAATCCGCCGAAGTAAAGCTCGTAAAGCCTGGCCTTCCGGCCGAGTGAAGATGAAGTCCGCCGAAGTAAAGCTTGATCTTGACTGATGAAGTGCGACGTGGGCTCACGCCAGTGAGCCCACGTGGCTAGCCCCCGAGTCTATGAAGAAGTGGAACAATTGTTCATAGACTCAAAAGAGACTAACAATCTTGTAATATTGTAGATATAGCCTAATAGGCCTCGTCAATAGACGGTCAAATAATTTCTGCCATCATTATTGTTGCGTCATTGTTGATGTGAACCTATCGCCGAGTGGTTGCTATCAAGTGCCGATTGATGATAACCTCATATAAAATCTTGCCGAGTGATTTGCCAAGTGGATGCAGGCCTAAGTAGATGTAACCAAACAGTAGTAATAAGAAATTCACCGACTGATTAGTTGTCTCCTCTGGTGTGTAGCCGAATGATTAAACAATGCTTGGCCAAAGAATATGTTGCCTGGAGCTGTAGCCGAGTAATTGAAGCCAAGAGATAAATAAACTGATGATCCAGACTTGTTTAGCCGAGTGACTATATGATTGTCCGACTGACAATAAAACCTGGCCGAGTGATGATAGATGAGTAAAGGAAACCAACTGAATATCAATGTCAATTGTCTGACCTTGTCCGATAAAGTTCGCACACTGCCCAAAGCAGCCGAGTAATTCTGAATCAGCCGATCAATGTGCAGATGGGTTGTAGCTTCTCCCTTAATGCAGCGATCAAGAAATTTAATAGTCTAGTCTTCGTCCCGTAAAAGCCTGCATGCCGATGCTAGTCAACAACCGATCATGCACAATAACAGACCCAGAATTTTCCAATGATGAATCCGAAGTGAAGTATGCATAGCATGATTTTCCAGATGTAACATAATCACTGTTGATGGAGCCAATAGAATGTCCAGGTGAAATAACCAAATATGAATAAACATGTAACCATATAATCTGGGATAAAATTCCATATGATGAAATCCAGATGCTTGAATAATAGTATTCCAGATGAAAATTCCAATGATCAATAAAATATAGAGATGAATATCCTGAGATGTCCGGCTGAAGATTCCAATAATAATAAATAAAATTCCAGCTGAAGATCCCAATGATCAATAAAATATGGAGATGAAGAATCCAGATAGATAATCAATCCAATAATTAATGAGATTCCAGTGATGAATATTCTGGTAACAACCAATGAAATTCCAGAAGTCCGGGTGAATGTTTCAATGGTGAATAAATATCAGTGACGAATACCCATAAATAAATGATAATTGCCAAGTGGCGTCAAGCCCCCGAGTGTAGAAAATATGCTCATCAACTCTGGGAGATTATATACTGAATTCCTGTATATGTAAACAAGAAAAAACAACACGTAGGATAAAGAAGAACAAGACAGCTAGGATATTAAACTCACTTAGCTTTGTCATATTGTAGTCTCCTTATGTGATTAGTCCAATGTTGTCTCCCTCGAAGCGTTAAGTATGGGTGAACTCCACTGACTACTAACTCGGTTGTGACCTAGCCGGACTCATTAACCTAGGGTGTTAGCAACAGAAGGCGTTAACCCGTCAGTGTTAGAGTGTGAGCATCAGCCTGATATGAGCTTTCATAACTCGGAAAATGTCCACCGACTTGCTAGCTTGTGTGAGAAAAGACTCAAGACATCATGCATGAGGGTAAAAGTATAGGCCTCGAATTAGGCATGGAGAAGAAGGAACACCCAATGCCGACTGACGTCGGGAACAAAGGCTGGGCTCATAAAGCGTGTCCTACCTGGCAGTAGCATTCAACTCAAAGTTGACCGAAGACTTTTTGTTTAAAAAGTATGCTTACCGGCAGGATTTTTGGAAACACACCTGTAAGGTGCAGCCCCCGAGCTTCTGGGTAATCCAAAGGATTAGGCAGAAGATCCGAACGGAGCCTGGCATATAGACAAAAGCTATTACCGTAAAGGGGAACTCCATGGGAGTTATGGGAACTCCCCACGACTGGTGCACTACAGCTGTTAAAAACCAGAAGTGAGTTGCGAGTCTCGAACCGAGCTTTCACTCGGCCGGCATCTAAGCCCATCCAGCAACTTGTGCCCAGGATGATGACAGCTCGTAGGTTTTGGCGACCGCCTCGCTCTTCACTGCAGTTCAGAAAACCGACTCAAAGAGCGAGTTCAATTCTGGGAATAACCTCCCGTAGGCCTTCAACGTCCGAGTGAAGAAGTAGAAATTCGTCGACGTAGAGCTCATAGAGCCTGGCCATCTGGCCGAGTGAAGAAGAAGACCGTCGAAGAAGTAAAGCTCATGGAGCCTGGCCAACTTGGCCGAGTGAAGAAGAAGCCCGCCGAAGAAGTAAACTCATGGAGCCGGGCCGACAAGGCCGAGTGAAGTCGAAGTAGAAAGCCGCCGAAGAAGTCGAGCTCAAAAAGCGTGACCAACATGGTCGAGCGAAGTCGAAGTTCGATGAAGTAGAGCTCATAGAGCCTGGCCAGCCTGGCTGGTTGAAGTAGAAGTCCGCCGAAGTCAAGTGAAGAAGAAGTCCGATGAAGTAGAGCTCATAGAGCCTGAGCTTATAAGCCTCCGGACTAATGCCGGGTTAATCCGCCGAGTGCTGAGTTGTCGTTATGGCCGAGTGGTTGTGATGAATGTCGCTGTACAGCGAGTCGCCGCCATGGCCGACGGGCCGTCGCTATGCACTGTACCCGCTGGAGGAAAGTACTGCTGCCGTAGGCCGACTGAACAAGGGCTGTAGGCCAAGACGAGGGAATCCTCGGACTTGACATGATAGCAACGACGACGTAAGTCCATTGGTTCAGGTGGACACTTCCGTGGTACGCCCAGTGATCATCATCGCCGCCGAGTGGTCGTGGCTGGGTGGCTGTCATAGTCTTCGTAGATACACCGGGTCGCCGACCAGTATGGTACGCTGAGCTATCAGCGAGTCTGATCGACAGGTGGAGGAGCCGTACGCCGAGTGGCTGCTCTGGCGTGGTGGCCAGATGCCACTGTTGTACGTCGAGTAGATTGTTGACGTGCTGGGGTGAAGCACGCCGCAGGCTGAACGGCCAACGTCGTACGTCGAGTAGACGCTGGATTGTGGAAGTACGTATGCCGAGCTAAAGTTTAAGTTAAACTCGATTAGCCTCCGGCCTCCTCCATCAGGCATATCAGTACATGCATAAAAGTATCACGTAATGAGTAGGAAATCCAGTCCGAATAGTTAGGAATATAATAAACAAGATAAAGAAAGTCTGAGTAAAATAAGGAAGTAATCTTCCCTGGTCTATACGGTAGCCGTAGAACATCCTGAGTCGTAGTCAGGCTGAAGCTGCTGATGAACTCACGTAACTAGTTTGGTTTCTTCTCGCCGACAGTGGCGAAGCTAGAGGTTCGGCCACCCGAGTGCACACGTCTCTGTGCTGCCTCTTTTGTGTTTGTGCGTGTGCAGATTTTTGGCTTAAGATAGTGCACACATGGTAAAAATCAGTTGCAACTACTGAAAATTATTTTCAACCCTGGTGCCAGTGCACCAGGGAAGGCCAATGTGGCTTCGCCACTGCTCGCCGACACCATGAATCGACTTCTATGGCTCCGGTCTTCACAGCAGCTCGTATGTTGATGTCATCCCGGTTGTCGCAGCAGCTCACATCGGACTTGAAGTCGAGTCGTCGTGCAGTCGGGTCACCCCAACCTTGATCGCGAGTAGTCCAGAAGCTGTACGCCGAGCGACCGACTGGTGGAGCCATACCCCGAGTGGCTTGCATGCAGATACGCCGGGTCGTCAAGATGAGTCGGCAGTTCATTAGCCCCCAGATTCTTGACGTGCTTCCTGCCGATAGGTACTGGTGCTGCCTTGTCGACGTGGCTCGACACCATCCAAAATAACCGTCTTGGCAACAGAGAGTCGTTGTTGTCAAGCGAGTAGCCACCGTGAAAGAGCAGATGTGGCTCGCAGATAAACCGGCATGGTAGAGTGGTCGCTATAGCCGGCTGACGCTAGACGTCAAGAGGCCGCCGCCGAAAGTCGTCATCCGGAGGTCGGCCGGGCACGCGCAATTCAGATGGGGAGTTGCGAGCGCCGCCCGGTGCCTAAGCATCAGCAGGTTTGTACCATCAACGAGGCACGTCGAAGAAGCCCCTGCCGTCTCTACAGTCGAGCATGGACTCCGTCTGGGCCGCCGGTGCCGCGCCGCGCCCCGTCTGAGCCACAGGCGAACTAGCCCGTGCCGTCGGTGGAGGAAAACATGCATGCCAAAATCCAGCATCACGTGAGAGTAGAGATAAGCTAGATTGATTTAGAATAAAATAATACGGAGAACGGAGCAAAGAAAGAAATCTTCCCTGGCAATTACGTGAACCACACGAACTCTGGTTACTCACGAAACTAAGTTCTTCTTGACCAATTCGACGGGTCGATCTCCTCAGCAACACCGGTGAACGCACAGCAATTTGCATGGAGATTTCTGGCTAACCACGAGTAGCAATCCGCGACAAGTCATGACCTTGAAACTTGAAGCCTCGTCTTCTGGTGAATACACCGAGCCGCCGATGAACCGAACAGATCGTATGAGCAAACCGGCAGGTCTTGAGCCGACCCAGCGCCTCGGGACTTGATGTAAGCACCAGCCGCCGCCTTTGATCTTGTCGTCGAAGCATCGAGTCGCCGATATACAGAACTTGACGAAGGTGTGCGCCGTCGCGCGATCTAGATCATCACGCCGAGACGAATACCTTGTTGTCCGTGAGAGGCCGCGCGCCGCGCGACACGATCTTGAACTGTTGATGAGGCAGTTGATATCCATCGTATTCGACGAAGGATTCCAGCGCTCCCCCTTCCTGGCGCGCCACTGTCGAGGTTTTAGGGCCTCGATAGTTATTTTACGGGTGCGCAAGAACCAAGAACACGATGGTAACACAAGACGCAAGGATTTATACAGGTTCGGGCCGCGATGTGCGTAATACCCTACGTCCTGTGCTGGTGTGGTGTATATTGATGATGTTTATGAGAGGATCCCTGCCCGCCTTATATATCCGGGGGTGCAGGGTTACATGGAGAGAAACCTAGTCGGTTACTATACAATTCGCCTTGTAGTACAAGTTGATTGATGTTTATCTCCTGACCGAGTGGGCCGACTGACCTTACGTCCGTCGGGCCATCCGGGCCTTCTTGAGCCAAACCGATTCCCATTACTGAATAACTCGGCCTTTGTTGATACTTGAATATACCCGGGTCCCATATCATCGACAATGGCCGAGCAAAAGCTTTGCTCCCGATCAAAAGAGGATCGAAGCCATCGATGCCAATCCATCAAAACAGCGCCCAGCTCTGTGCGTGTGGGGCAGCGGGCAGCGAGCGTGCGGCCGTGCCCACACGTGCGGCTGTCCACGCCCTGACCTGACCTCCTGCTCTGCCTGTTGCCATCGATGGACGGATCTCCTCGGTATACTCGCCGCGCCGATCGAGGAGAGAATCCCAGGCAGACCACCAGACAAACCCACCCGTGCGGGCGAGCGAGAGCGTGCGTCACGCGTACGTGCGCCGGATTCCCCCATCCAGAGACATGCGTGCACACGTGCAAGTCCTCAGGTGACCTCCGACACTTGTCGACCGCTCATGCCTTCAGGTGCAGCCGTATGCTATGCTCAGGGTTTTCATTACCGACGGTTACCGAGCGGTAACCGCGGTTACCGGACTAACCGGTCCCGGTTAGTCCGGTAGCCCGGTTTTGAATTTCGAATTTTGAAATTTTTTTGAAAATTTGAAAAAATTTGAAAAAAAATATGTAAATAACTAGAGGTTATTTGTAACACATTGGTGGAAACGGTTAACAAAAACTAGATCGTTTGATAGGTCAAAAAATGGCGGAATATTCCTGGGCGAGAAAAAGGAAAAAAAAAAAAAAAGTCACCTTATCCACTTACCCCTTCGCCACCGACGCCCCACTCGGTCCCCTCCTCCACCAACGACGCTCCACCTCGGTCCCCTACTCGCACCACCGCCAGATCCGCCGCTCGCCGTCGAGTTCCGGTCGCCGGAGACGCCAAATCGAGGAGGGGGACGCCGGAATCGACGATTTAGCCGCGGTTACCGACCGGTCTACGTCAGTCGGGTTGGCTAACCGATGGAATCGGTCGGTTAGCCGACTCCAAACCGCAGTAAACCGGTGAAAACCGACCGGTTTGACGCCGCGCGACGCCGAGGAGAAGGTCAGTTCATGCGTTTTTATTTTTTTCTGTTTCCATTTGATTGATATACAGTTGTAGAGATTCAATGTAGTGCTGCTATATCGATGATTGTGAAATTTGTTCGAGGACAATGTAGAGGCAATTTAAGGGATTATGAAATCGGCAATTGTTGTGCATTGGTAGTATGTGAATTGTGTTAGTAAGATTACATGGCATTTGTGGATGTGATTTTATTCAAGAACTATGTATCGGACAATTTATGTTGGACTTAGTATTGAGTTGTGGTATGTTGGATGAGGTGGTATTGATGCATACTATATTGTGAATGTGCCTAAGCATATTGGAATTATTTAGCAAAGATCATGGCGAATTTTCCTACATTTTACCCATTTTTTTGTTTTTTCCTTATCTGTGTCGGTTACGACCTAAACCGGTCGGTAACCGACCCAAACCGATCGGTTTACCGATGAAACCAGTCGGTTTCCGACGTTTTGAATTCAAATTTCGTTTTTGAACCTTTTGACCGGTTTTCCGGTCGGTTTCCTCGGTAATCGCGGTTACCGACCAAACCGGTGGCAGTCGGTTGGAACGGTTCCAACGATATGGTAAACCTTGGCTATGCTCCAGCCGAGCAATTGATATGGGAACTGTTTTCATTCCTGCGATTGAGATGTCGTCTATCGTAGCAGAACTTCACTTGTTTACGTTCAAAGTTACCTGTGGACCTGTGGTAATAAATACTAATCATCACCTTCTCGTGGAGAAAAAAAAAAAGAAAATGATCACGTACTATATGGACTACGTATGATCTCAATGTACTCACTCGTATGCATAATGAGTGGTCTGTGTGCTTGGCAACCCGGCCCTCATCTCTGGTCCATGTCAATAATCTTCACCTGCAGTACCCAAAACCACTTGGCATGCATAGCATAGGATGCCCTGGAACCGCATCTGGGCCCCGCAGGATCTGGGGCTTCTTACTGACTACTGGTTGCCCAACATGCTGCCCACTTGTGATTAACAAGAATTAATGGAATGCCTGCACGAGACAGCACACCCTACTAGTACAAAGACTTCCGCTGTGTTAACAGAATTATTGCTTCATCCCGTGGTTCTCAGTGGAATTGTATACTACTACCACAGTGATTATTGGCGGACATGTACGGTCTGGGAGACTGGAACTGGAGTTCAGGAGATGGATAATTACTGTATTTGGGGGGCAGGGTTTCAGATTAAATATACTTTTATCTTTCTGCAGTGCTTCCAAGCAGCATATAAAACCAAAACCCTCCAACTGCCGGCGCACAGTGTCAGTACCCACCCATGTGTGTTTAGGGCCTCCATCATACAAAACTAATCGTCTCAGTTGTGGTCATGACAACTAACCTGACTTTGAACACGTTATAACGTTGGTAAACTTCACTGGTCACCGCGTTACGAATATGTTAGGACGGCTTAACATGAAAGTCGAGGCAGGGATGTAAACTATTTTCATTGTCTGGAAGAATATGGCCTCAACTGTGCTGAGTTTTTCTCTTTTTCATTTTTTTTCAGAGGAAACTGTGCTGGTGGGCTGATTTTATCCCAATTTCAAAGCGCATTACAGTGGTGTCTCACATTTGGTTGATCGGCCCACCATAGTAGTACTGGTTCAAATCAGACCTAAGTAGCTTTGTGACACTTTACATCGGGAACAATTTGAAGCCAGCCATGTTACCTTCTTTGTAATATAGTGTACCATTCTGTGAAAATTGTGCAAGTTCATATGAAACCATTCCAAGGATCAACAAATAAGGGCATGCATGTGCCTATAATAGCCATTCAAAGGTTGAACACACACACAAAAAATTAATCGCATTTTTAGAAAAGAAGACAAATTTCAGTTGTTATAGCTTCCGTCCACTGGATTAGCTGTCCAAATAGTATGTATTCGATAGTATACTACATTGTATATATGTCCTCGAAAGAATTTACACTGACGAGATCAAAGGACATACATACTGGGATATACTGACTTCATGTCAAATTACTTGATTTTTTATTTTTAGAGATCACGTTTGACCACTCATCTTATTCAAAAATTTTGTGCAAATATTAAAACAAATAAATTATGCTTACAATATCTCTAATGATAAACAAACCATAACAAGATAAATGATATTTGCGTAAAATTTTAGAATAAAATGAATGGTCAAACATGATTTCAAATTAGTGGAAGGAGTATACTGCTATAAGATACTGTTGGGCGATGTGTAGAGAGTTCTATATATCGGAAATAAAGAAAGAGAGTTGCTAATTTTTAGTCGGCTGAAATTAGAGATGCTTTCAATCAACATTCTTTTTTTCTCTAGTTAACACATTGATATGTTTTTTCCTCTAGTTGATGCATAATCCTATAAAACAAAATGAAAACAAACCACCATCCAATGGTATAGGCACTAATTGAAATAACAGTTTGTTTGCAGTCGATTGAAAACAAGCAAATATGAAAAAGAAATCGAAAAGTGCAATAGGCAATATGAATCGACTCCGAATTCTCCAATTTTTCCATATTGCTGGTCCAGGCAAAACCCAAAAACACCCACCGCCTTCTGTGGCAGACTTGCGGTATCCTGTGCACCACCAGCGAGCCTCCCCTCGCCGCAGCCGCCTCCGCCTCCGCCGTCGACGCAGGCATGAACCAGCCGGTGCAGAAGAACACCCTCTACGTCGGTAAGCTCCGCATCTCTCCGCTTCGGTTTCAAGCTCGCGCACAATTTAGCTCTCTATCCCCCTTCTTGGCTGCGCGCCCTACCTGCTCGATGAAATTCCTCAGCGAAATTTCTCTCGGCGCATACGGCAGAACCTAGTCTCATCTTGGCTGGCGGCCGAATCGACGTTCTGTGACTGATCCGGGCCTCTTTCTTGGCGCAGGTGGGCTGGCGGAGGAGGTGGACGAGAAGATCCTGCACGCGGCGTTCGTGCCCTTCGGGGAGGTCAAGGACGTCAAGACGCCGCTCGACCAGGCCACGCAGAAGCACCGCTCCTTCGGCTTCGTCACCTTCCTTGAGCGGGAGGACGCCGCCGCCGCTATGGACAACATGGACGGCGCCGAGCTCTTCGGCCGCGTCCTCACCGTCAACTACGCCTTTCCCGAGCGCATCAAGGGAGGGGAGCAGGGATGGGCGGCGCAGCCAAGTAAGTCCCGCCTCGTTCTTTCTGGGTCTACTGTGCACGCTTGCTTTTTTGGTTGCTTCACTAAGACAGGGCAACGAGTTATCTTCCTCTTGCACAAATTTTGATTGTAAATCCGGTAGTAGCGTGAGGATGGAAAGTATTTAGGGTCAGAATCAGTAGCATTTGGGGCTGTCGGATTGCAACACGAATGATTTGGTAATGGTAGTACCAAAGTCAGGTGTTAGGATTTTTGGTATAATAAATTGTATTTGTTGATTTAAATTTGGAAAATGAAAGTGTTAGGTTTGTTGAAAGTCCTGGTTTCTTAAGGAAGATGATAATGTTTATGTGAGAAGTAAATAAACACCTGTCAAATTGTCCCAGTTCTACAAATGTGTTGGTTCCTGCAGGTTTCATCTCTACCCTACCCCAACTTGCTTGGGATAAAAAATGGCTCTGTTGTTGTTGTTTTTTTCAACTGGATGAATTCTTAGTGCTGCTGCTGCAAAATTGGGCCTTCTTTTTAGCAAGAGCTGTGATTGATGGAAGATGATGGTCATCGCCAGTCAGTACCACAGAATCAGACATCTAGCAGCCCTCTTATCTTAAACTAATGTCAACTATTAGTTGATGAATGTTCTTTGTCTCTTGGGATTGTTTTTTCATTTTAACAATTCACTGGCATTCCTTTATATTTGGTGCAATGAATTGATGAAAGGCCATGCATTATAAGGGGGTTTTAGTTCTCAGACGAGTTGCCTCTGTGTTGTTTTAAAATTTCATACCGACCCTTGCTTTGTTTGGTTGCAATCATCGTGTTAATTTTTGACGTATTTAATATGCAGTATGCAGAATGTTTCAATTTGCAGTAGTTGCAGTGGTCATAATTTCGTACGTAAAGACATAATTCTGCGTTATATAGGTGTATTTATTAAATTTATGTCATTTAGTTTAGGTGCTTTATATCTTGTGAGGATGATATTGTTGATTAAGTCGGTTAGAGTTCCCTGTGCTGATAGCTGAAGTCAAATTCTGCAAAATCACCTTTTAATGTAGGACATGGTTCCTGTTTCCCATGGTGCAACAATTCATTGGGGGTTGTCTCAGAATGCACGTATCATATTTACGTAGAGGAAAATCGGTAACACTGTAGCATTGAATGTAGACAACGCATATGCATTATGCAGTTACCATGACCACCCTTGCAACGCATATGTATTTAATGAAGAAAGTATTGGCATGGCTTGCTGTGGCGTTAGGGGATAGCCAAGAAAGTTGAAACATGGAAAGTAGAAGAATGTGACTTTGGAAGGCAAAAAGAAAAAAAAGAAAAAAACTATGTCATTTGTTCCATATGGAAAGTAGAAACATGGCTTGGTGGTTGTAATGAAGGAAGAAAGTTACGATCTCTTTTTAATTTAGAATATGGTTGCCAAGGATAGTTGTTGCCCGGGTGCAAAGGCAGGGTTTTCAAAACCGGACCAAAGTGGACCGGAAAGTGGAAAAAACGGATTTACCAGTTCGGTCCGTTAACTAAAACCAGTCTGTTTTCGCCCAAAACCGGATCTGTGTACTGTAGTAAAATAAAAACCGTCCGGTTTTACCGGTTTACCGACTGGTTTTTGCCAGTTTCGGTTTTTCCGATTATTCCTGTTTTGTGAACCTTGGTCTCTGGTAGATCCATGTGGGTTCACATTCAAGAATTAGGCGAGCACGTGGAACTCAGTATCCAAGGTAACAAAGACAAAGCCTGGATTGCTGGACGACTGTTTTAGTCAGATGGCATCCTATTAATAGCAAACATGAAATGAGTGAAAAAGAGCAACACTCAGTTTAGTTTCACTTAGAATGAGAACGAGTGATTGAAGTGGAACCCTAGCTGTGGCGTTCGATGAAGTCCTCTTTCTGGCCTCCAGCTGTAGCCCTCAGCCCCTTCTCAAATCTGCGAGTCATTTTTTTCCTCCAGTTTGCCATCATCCCTATCCTTTGAAGTTCCCTCAGCTCCCTGAAAGTTTAAATTTAGGCTTGTGAACAATTCAAGTAATATTTGCGTTCCCATTTTCTCAGTGCTATAGAAAACAAAACCAGAATAGGCATTAATGATATTTCAGCTTTAGATGATCAGATCATTTCTGACATTCCAAGAACCCAGTAGCATGATAATTATCATTTCCATGAAACCTATTTCACGCTTCATCTGAGCATTGCAAAAATTGTGAAATTAGTTGTTGACCAGGAATATGATTAATCCAACATGATTCATTGTTTTTTTAAAAAAAATTCATACAAAATCATATGGTAGTCAAACTTGCAAAAGCAGTTAATGCTTTCATAAGGCAGATGAACATGTGTTCTGTGATTCTTCACTCTTGGCAGAAAGAACAGCTCCATCACTAGCACCTACTTTTTATTTATTGCAGATAT
This sequence comes from Eragrostis nindensis, assembly GCA_012490785.1. Taxonomy (NCBI): domain Eukaryota; kingdom Viridiplantae; phylum Streptophyta; class Magnoliopsida; order Poales; family Poaceae; genus Eragrostis; species Eragrostis nindensis. The sequence continues at coordinate 46,835 of JAAXCT010000693.1, forward strand.
ATCACTTATTAGTTCTTGCCTTAAGTGAGGCCCTAAAGAAAATTCTTTATGGTCACATTGTTCTTATATGGTTTGTACTTCTGTTATTGAGTAGACATTTAGATAATGACTGCTGTGGAAATTTTTCTTGATCTCTGTTTGTCATCAACATTGAATCATTGATCGTTAGCTAGACTTAACCTCATAGTTAAACATGCATTGCTCACAAGTTTATTTGTCTCTGTTCAGTTTGGGCTGATGCAGACACGTGGTTCGAAAGGCAGCAGCAGGAAGAGGAGATGCTACGCCTGCAGGCAGAGCACCGTGCAGCAATGCAAGCAGCAGAGAAGATGCACAGGGAGAAACTGGCTGCAGAAAGAGATGGTGAGAAAGAAGAAGAGACAGATGCCAAGGCAGATCCTATGGCGGCTGCAGAAGCTCAGGCCGTGAAACAAAGCTCCTAAGAGCTCCTAAGAGCTGATACATCAACTTTAGATCATGTACTACTATCGTGTCCGTTTCTCAAATACATTTTGTTAACAGTGGATACAACTAACATGCTAGGCTTGAAGTGCTGATTTGTTTAGCTGAAAGGAATTATCTATTCTCGCTTGAAGTGGGATGCGTCTGTTACTACTTAGGCCCTGTTTGATGGCTTTTGGATAATGGATAAATGGGTGCTCTGTATTATGCTTCTTTCAGTGCTTGAGCTCTATCATTTTGACATTACTATTTTCATAGGCAGTTGCTTTGAGCTTCATTTCTGACTCTGCCCAAACCACGTCACCCTGTCTGAGTTTTGTAGTGCTATCACTTGTGTCGAGGATGGCAGCCGCACCTTTGTGACTACCACCGCACCTTGTGACTACCAAATTTATTGACGCCTCCAGCCTCCCATATGCAGATGTATACAACAAACGACTATAATGCATTCTTTGCCGGATTTGTGGTATGAGGCTCAAACAGTTTTAATCACAATCACAAAGCCTCGGTACGTAAAAAAAAAAAGAAGATGAAAGGTCTAACGTCTCGTTAAATTTTCATTAAGAAGAAGAGACCTATCATTAGGCCGGGCTGCATCGACACACACTGCAGCCCAGATGCCACCACGCCGCAACAGGGAGGTGAGCTAAAGGGACTCTTCGTGCGGACGCCGGCGATGGAACCGCGGTTGGTTGCTTGGAAATGCAGCCACGCGACCAGCTGAGCCGAAGCTCCGTCTGCAAGCCTCGGTACGCCAGACTCGCTAGTAATTTTGATTTCCCACCACCACGATGGATGAGTTTGACCGGTGAAATCTGTCGAGGTTGCCTTCCGGAGGTCTCTCCAAGATAAACTGTCGAGCATCCTGACACCTACCATGCCTACACTATGATCTCGATATCGTCAAGATGAGCAGTTCGTGCAAAGTACATGCAGAAGCGAAAGCTCGAGTCGAAGAGTGGAGGTCGCTTGGGGACGTATGAAGTTTGGGAAATCAGAGCCTCGAGGAACTAAATGGACCTAGTTTTTATCTCGGCTCCGATTCACCAGGTCTAGTTTTTATCAGGGCTCCTAATGAAGGGGTACAGTAAGTAATGTAATTCGTACAAGAAAATAAACGCGCCTTGAAGATGCTTTAGTGCGCAAGATTTGCCTACTCGTATTCAAGTAGTCGGCATTTCCATTATTCAAAAGGAAAAATTCAACAATGTTACAGACAGCAGCCGTATATGCATGAGTATCTTGAAGTGACACTATACAGACAACTCTTTTATTGGCGTTGTATATATGCTCTTAGTCGGCACCAGTTATTGAGCACAAGCTTTTTGCTGCCACTGCTTCCGTTTTAATTGTTCCCATTTGAAACAATGCATATTAACCTAACTTAATTAAAGATAGTGTGGAAGAGTTAATAATCTTGATTATTGATGACGCCTCTAGTAGAGAAGTAAGATGCTATCTAAGTACACGTTGTACGGACTTGGTTCTAACAAAGAATTTTGCTGTCTACCTGCCACTAGCTGATACAATCTGATACAATCTCGACGACACCTGCATCCACTTCTTCAAATACTAGCGAAACGCATTGAGGTGTTGAGTGCCATATGTTATTTTCCCTAGATACAATATGGAGGGTCCTGATATCTAAATTGCCTAAAAGATGAACCTCAAAGTGCTAGAGCAGCTCCATCTTCCAAAATAATAGCCATTATTTTCTCAAAACTAATGACCATTAGTTTCATCTAACAGTGTATATCTGATATAAAAAAGTCCACCACTAATGGCAAGAAAAATAAGAATGATATACTTGTAATAAGTAGTTTTATTTTTATAAATAAAAGCAAATTAGAAATCTGATTAATCCCTGATACTTATTGATATAGTAAATAATCTGTACCTTATTATTAGTTTTTATTAGGCCTAGCCTTGATCTTTCGTGGCATAAAACGTAAATTTCTTAATTAATAGCATAGTTACAAATTTACTCTTAAATTAATGTCCACTTAGCTCAAGTGCTAAGTGGTTCATGGTTTCGCGCAAATTGCATGCTTCGTAATAGGCGGGCTTGGTAGATAGAGCAGCGAGAGGAGACCCTTGACGAACCAGATGGAACAACTGCATCAAGAAGGAGCGAGAGCTCATACCTGTTTGAATGTTAATTTGACTCATGCCTAAAGGGTACACTAGGTAGTACAACTCATATACAAATAAAACGCCTCCGCATCTTGACAATGCGATAGTGCACAAGATTCGGATGAACAGTGTTTTGATTCTTGGTGGCACCGAATGGATAAGGCAACAAGCGGACTACATCGTGATGAGATCAACACCCTAGTAATCCTTGGATCTTGGATGATTTGGAACCACAGAAATCGTTGTGTCTTTGATGGTGCAGTTTCCAGCATGGCTGGTTTGCTGGTTGCAACAGGAGAGGAATGACGCCTCTGTACGATGGCTGGAGCTCGAGGGTTAAGCCTCTTGACTGCTCCCCTCCCTGGTCAGTAGTAGCATGTGTGTGTTTCAGTCGCAATCTATCTAGCACAGGCGCGAATGTAAAACCAATATTATGGGTGTGTGTGGTGTATGTGTTGTACCGGGTTCTTATCCTATTTTCTTCTTAATATAATGAAACGCAGCTTTCCTGGATTTTTCGAGAAAAAAAGGATAGTGCACAAGATTTGTTTGGCTACAGGAATTCAGGTAGCTGGACGCCGGTACTTGCTTCCTTCTGCGGATGCACCATGTAGTACAAGCTTTTTGTTGGCGCTGCTCTGTTCTAATCATCACTATTTGTTCCAGAAATGTACAATAATTAATAAGCAACATAAAAATCACCCCGAAGAGTTCTATGCCATGATTATACGATGCTTATACATAAGTTTTTTTAAATAACGGGATGGTTATATTAAACCCAGCCCAGCTAAATACAATCACCGAGCATATAGGTCTTCAATCAAACGAACATAATTCTGCACTGATGAAAGAAAATAACAACTAAATGAAAAAGAAACTCCTCGATACAACTTTATTGTTGAACCTCCTAGAGAATGGCGAATAAAGATCCGAGAATCCGCAACATCTCAAAGCACGCCACGAGATCATCGATCGCCGGAGAATGAGCATCAGCCGTCATGGACGCCGCCATCGTGATCCGATCCCTTAGAGTATAGGAGAAGAATCGGTCCGTAGCGACAACCATCTATGTCTGCTGCTGTCTCTAGATCGGTGACCGCAAAGTGACCGAATCCCACACAGTATGGGAAGGGCAATCAGCCACCGACGCCACCAGAAGATGATATCACCGCCGCACTGACGACGAGCACTGACGTATGATCCAATTCCCTCAAAGTATGGAGGGATAATCAGCCACACTAACACAAGCGCAAGCCACCAGTAAAGACAGATCAGCAAAGAATCCCATGGTCGTTTGTCTGCTGCGAACCAAATCAGGCCACCATAGCGGTAGATGGAATCACCATCAGCGATCAATTCAGCATGTGGAAGACCAAAGCTAGCAGGGGAGAGACAAGGTGCACAACGCCAGCCACCGGGAGCCATCGCCCTATGTCGTCGATCCACCGTCACCTGATCCGCAGCCAGGGGCGAAGGAGAACACGGCGTCGCCGCTGCACCAGACGCCCTGGATCTGCACAAAAGGATTTAATCAGAGGATGGCGAACAAGCATCCACGCGAGATCCGTCGCCGTCTCCGCCGAAGGCAGGGATCTGCCCCCGCCACAGGAGGGATCGATCTAGCCCCGCCGCCACCATCCTCACCCTCGCGCGGGTTGTGCCGGTGATAGACTCAGGCGGCGGCCGGAGCAGGGGAGGGAGGCGCGAGATTTGTGGTGGCGGTGTGGTTCCGCCGCCCGTGTCGCCTTCGGAGCGAACGGGGGCCTCACGAGGAGATGGTATACTCCAGCTTGAGGGTTAAGCAAAATCCTGAAGGGACATACTCCCTCCGTTTTTATTTATATGACGCAGTTTTTTTTGTTGAACTTTGACCAAAAATATATAATTATGTAATTAGTTACTTAACGTGAAATTGATATCATTAGATCTATCATCAAAAGCACTTTAAGGTAAACCTATATATTTAGCTGTTTGCACAAATATTTGTAGATAAGACGAATGATCAAAGTAACATAAAAAGTCAACTGCATTATATAAATAAAAACGGAGGGAGTATAACTTTAGATGACCAGAACATCATTTCTGGCACACCGAGCTCCCAGTTGCATGCTAGTTATTATTTCCATGAAGCATCTGTGGTAACTTTCGAACCGTTTGAGCATTGAAAAAATTGCGAAATTGCTTGGTGACAGGTGATCTGGCGTCGTTTACGCCTTTCATACTGTGACTGCAACTTTGTCTCCCACTAGATATCAAATGAGTGTAAAGCTACTAAGCTTCAAACTAAAAGTTAAAGCTGGAGGACATTTCAGATGCTACAACAAAAACGTTCATATGGTACACCTTACCCTCTCATGGAATCTTATTTACCGTCAGAACGACTATTTCTATCACTGTGCCACTCTATAACCATGAAAACAATGGAAAAAGTAAATATTCATGCGAGAACGTTTCTTTCTCCCATGGGTCTTTGTTTCAAGCTGTTACAAAAAAAAAAAAAAATCATTAGATATGGCTTGTAACCGTCTGAGATAGTTAACTGCTCACTGTCTCTAATCCTGAGCCAAACCGGGGTGTCTTGTCAACTAGAAAGAATGTCAATCCGTTGACTTATACCAGAACTGGATTAACTGGAGCTACCGAGCTGCTAGTGATAAAGTTTTATGCTGACTTGTAATGATAAACCGAGGCCATCTAGAATTTAAGGGAATCTGTTGTTACATTATCGCTCAAGGTATCAATACAAGAGAATACACTATGATATCTGCGTATGGGAAGATGCAGGATAATTTCAACTTTATACGTAGCATATGCATGTCGGTGCTTAAAGAAGTGATGCTTTCAATTTCTCCAAGCATGTCTCCTGATTCTACTACAGCCCTGCTCAAGTTTTGATCAATACCCTAATAGCCTAGACCTACACTTTTGTGCACATCGAAGTGGGAATATGTTGTAGGACAAACTAGCACGCAAGCATTTAATTTTTGTGGGGTCAGGAAAAGTTAACCAACAGAGTTTCAGAACAATACAAGAACATCCTCCTCCGTATGTTTAGTAGTCATAGAAAACCCGGCTGGAAAAAATGATTCAAAAAAGCAGCTGAAAACTGCAGATGCAGAAAAGGATTTGCTTGGTATACAGATCACACCAAACATTCCAAATAGAAAAGGTCGCGAAAATTCATAACAATATTTGCTGCATTCACTAGCAAGCACAGCACAACAATACAGGCCAACACATTATCAGAAACCTACTGGCATCCATTTGCCATCAATAAAGTGTAACAGCAAGTTGCGAACCGTGAACCGGAAAAGGGTCAAATAGCTACGGAATATTAGAGATAACAGATAAGGTAACAGAAAGATCAAGGGAACCCATGTTGACTCGCGGTCGTCGGTGGCGGGTTTGTACTAGTTGTGCGTATTCATGAAACACTGAGCATGTAAGGATTTAAGATTGTTGAGACAATGTGACAGCAGACTCATCCAGATCACACATTGCCCAGTTAGTGAGACAGCTGTCTTATGCAAGACATGTTACAACCATACTTGCTACTAATGTGATCCAAGATACAAGCTCCAGCATTTCAGAATGTTAGAATCTACGTTCAAATCTTGGAAATCACAAAAAAGGGTCAAAGTTCCAAAATGAACATTGATTCGACCAACAAAGCTTAGTCACTAAACTACAACGGCACACTAGCGAAGTCATCTACGCATTAGCACATCTAAAAGCATCCTCATAAGTTTAGAATGTTCATACTGTACCTGATAGATATCACTACATTCTCAACCTACTCACAAACAAATCGACAAAAGGAATAACATAATACAGAAGATCACTCCAGCAAGATAACTAGGGGAAAAAGACAAAAGCACGGCAGCTAACGATCCAAGCGCATGGTACCCTACGAAGCAGGGGCGGACATAGCGTTGGGCAAGCTTGTTCAGTTGAACACCAAATCCTTCTTCCTTATTGCTAAAGTTCGATTCGATAGCTCACAAAGTGGATACGGGATCTAACTCTCAGAACAAACTGCATCCAGGCAAAAGTTAGGGTTCCTTACCATCGAAGGAAAACAACCCTAAACTGGACTCGATCAGCGATCCTCCAATCGACGAGTTCCTTACCATCGAAGGAAAACAACCCTACTGCTATACAACTTCGGCCGAATACCGTCGTGGGCGCTACCACCTCGGGCAGCCCATCAGGCCTATCAATGTATGTGGATCATCACACTGATAATAAGCGACGGCCCATGGGCATCAGGTAAGTTTTTTTTTTCTTTTTGTTCTTGTTTATTTTTTTAAAAGGAACCGGCACGAGATTGTGCAGTTTTCATTAGTTAAAAAAGAAAGTACAAAGTCTCCGTAGAAGGCGTCATATTACAAGAGCGTAAGTGCTCACATCTCAGAAAAGACTCAACACAAGCATATCATATCAACTCTGTTATTTTTGTATCTTTTAATGATTTGTTATTTTCTTCCTCTTTCTTCATGATTTGTTATTTTTTGTATCTTTTAAAAGAAGCTGAATTTGGACCCTAAATTTCGTGTGCATGTTTTCCACCATATCCTCTACATGTATGCCAAATTTCATAATATTTCAAACCTTATAAATAGGTTTTTCGAGAAGGTTTTCACAATTCCACCGTAGTCCAAGAGACGCGTAACGGATTGAAATAGTATTATGTGCATGAGTTCATACAAAAGTATGCAGGCCAAAACATAACACGTGCCTAAAAATGTTGTTGGATGCGTATGTATTTAGAAATACCAATTACATAAATATGACCAAAAAAACTATGGTAAAGCGTTGATGATCTCATGACTACAAAAAATTAACCTGCCGTTACAAGAGAGCAAAAAATTGTGACTTTCTAATTTCTCTTTTCCCATTACTGTCCAAATGCAAATAATAATACGTACTTGTCTAGTCTCTCAGCAAAATTATACAGCTTTCAGACAGCTGTTCCTTACTTCACCAGCGTAGTGTAAGGTCAAAACCTGAGAAACAGTTAACAGTAGTAATTGCAAATAAACTATGAGTGCCACTTTCCTAGTTAGGCTACTTGTTTCTAGGACAACATATTGTTGCAAGCATCGATTTCAGCAGCGTGCGAGCTCAAGATCGCCTGAGCCGACGGATTTGCTTCAATAGTCTTGGTTGCAGCTTTGAAGACAGCCGAGCGGAAGAAGGTATCTTCCATTTTTCCTTAGGGTATCCTCAAGAACTTCAAAGGCCACACAATGTGACATGATCAGGCACCCAATGACTTCGCCAAAGTGTGCCGGAGCCTTTGGAAGGTCGATGGCAAGTTCATCCAGAAGAGACCCATAAAGCAAGCATCCAGCTTCCAAGTCTGCTGTCTTGAAAATGTTCTTGCTGTGAAGGTGTTCCAATAGCCTCACAAGAGGGTCAATGGAATTGGCACCTTTGTCAAGAGCAAGATTAATGGCTTCTTTAACAACTTCTGGGTAATAATCAGGACTCTTCAGCTCTTCAATGCACTGTTGTGCTTCATCCAGAATACGGATGTGAAAATACTCCTCAAGAAGAGAAATGGTTTTCTTCTGAAGCCCTGCAGAGTTTGACTTGGGAGCAGCAGTTGGCTTCTCAACCACTGGAGTTGGTTCTGGAACAAGTGACTAGAAAAAAGCGCGCAATTTGCGCGCCGCGTGGCCTTCTCTTCTTGCGAACCCATTGTGAATTGAAAATAATAAGAATTTTTTTGTTTCTTATTTGGATGGTCACAATTTTTTTAGAACACAATAGGTTATACTTTGCACTAATGGTAAGATGGTTCATAAAATATTGTAAGACACAATTTTTGCAGTCATGGAAACTTTATAAAGTTTCCCTTCATTTGTTAACTCGATGGGAAGTGCATGTGTGGCTTGCATGGTAAAATGGAATCCAGCATCAACCAGGTGGGGCGGAAATTTAGAGAAGAAAGTGTTTATTTTGTAATATTAATCGACCATCATCCGAAAAATAAATTATCCATATTTATACTAGTGGGAAGGGTTGATTTCTCCAACGGAAGCAGTCTCACTACGGGAAACCAAGGCTTTATATGCTTTTCCTTGACACAGTGATGAGGTAGTCGAATTCCTATATGTCGATAACTTGTGTAAAAGCTCTTGTAGAAGTAATATTTCATATAATGGGTTATGTTGAAAATAGAAAATGCGTAAATAAATATGTGATAAGGTGGGAATAAAAGACCTATATGTATTTGGTAAATAAAATGGTCCAACTAAATCATATGAAATATATAAGCCACTGCAAACTAAAAGTGGCCCAACTAAATCATATGAAATATATATGATGAACTATGCAAAAGAATTTGCAAGTTGATACGAATTTCAAGATAATTTAGTTGTTGCTCAAATAATTAATTAGAAATGGTTATAAATTAAATGAAGCATTACGACATAATATAAAGTTTCTTACATATAATATACATAAAGTAAATAATACTCCCTCCGTTTTTTATTATATGACGCCGTTGACTTTTTTCGTTAGTTTGACCATTCGTCTTATCTATAAATATTTAGGTAAATAGCTAAGTGTATAGGTTAATCTTAAACTGCTTTTGATGATGAATCCAGTGATATTCATTTCACATTTAAAAAGTAATTATTTAAATCTATACTGTTGGTCAAAGTTCAACTAAAAAGTCAACGGTGTCATATATTAAAAACGGAGGAGTACTTAATAATATACTAAGCATGCTTAAGAAAATGTTTATCCATATCTAATTATATGGGAAAGTTTAATAATTTTATACCCAAATCAGTTAATTTAACCTTGTAAGATAAAAGTGGTTTCAAAAAACCTATTTAAAGTTCAGTAAGTCAACCCTAAATTTTTTAGCTATTGAAGCAAAAGATTATTTAAAAATATAGATACACTTAAGAAAATATTCGGATACGACGATACGGATGCGCGATGCTCGATACGTCAAACGTCATTTTCTCAAAAACACTAACACAACTATACAATCATATATGTGTGCATATATATGCTAAAATAATAAATTCTGATATTGCCCGTCAAAGATGGCTCAGCATGCTCCTAATTGATAGAGCTGGTTTTGGTGGGACCCATAACTGAATTGAAAAATAAAAAAATTCAAGACAGGGCCTCATCCTCATCTGTGCCCACATTGAAAGACGCTCGCAGCAGAGAGGAAGCAAATCTTCTTCTCTCTGTGAAAAAAAGAAAAACCCCTATCCCCAAGCCTTATCCTATTCTCTTGCGGTGGATCGAGCTCGTCACCTACACACAGTGCTCGAACTCCTCACCGGCAGCGGCGACTCTCATGCTTCTGCAGGCAGCGACGCCGGCGTCCCCTTCCTCCTTCGTATTCTCTTTATCTCCTCCCTAGCTGCGGCTTGATCCCCACATTACCTCCCCCAGCCATAGCTCTCAACATCGCTGCCGCTCTTTCTCCCGGACGCCGGCGCCCCGTGCGCAGCCCCCGGTGACTCGGCCACCGCCTCCTCCTCTGCAGCTTGGTGGTGGCTGGCCTGGGCACCTCTTGGCGTCCACTCCTCCTCTCCTCTCCTTAGCACCGCGCTTGTTCCTTCTTCTCTCTTGGCTGGATCTGCTGCGCCTGGGGCGTGGTCGAGCTGCGATGGGACCCTCGGTGGTGGCGTGATGGGCTGGGGCGGTGGTGGAGTGGGGCTAGGGCGGCGGTGGAGCTCCGCTTCGCTCTCCGCGGCGGATCTGGGTGACGGCGGCGGCGTGCAGTCGACGGGAGCGGACCGTGCCTCCACTTCCTCTCTCTCTCTTCGGTGCTACGGCGGCGGAGGTCAGCCTCGCCCTCTGCGACGATCTGGGCAGGCGGCAACCTTAGCTGAAAACGGACGGCGACGGCCTGGGCACGGTCGCGGCGCGCCGGACATGTGCAGATGCATCTAGCGGCGGCGGCGGCATCCTTTTTTTTTCCTTTTTTTTTAGCCGTCCGTTTTTAATCCGATGGTTAAATTTTTTTTACTGACGTGGTCCAACCGGCTTTGAGAGAACGCACGGCGTTTAATATTATAAAGATTCTCGAACAGTTTGAGCTGGTATGACAGTGGGAGAAAAGCTCGAAGGACGGGGTATTGGACCACCACTGCCCACAAGAGCACTAGTCTTGCCACTAGTTAGTGCTCCTCTGCCTTGAGGAAGTAGTTTCTGTTACAAATTAACTAGGCATAAGATAAACTTGATTGAAAAACGATAGAGCAGAGACGATCTACAAAATTCAGTCAACAACCAGACTAGCAACACCTAGATAGCAATCGAAGAGACGAACTGACAACACAATTCAAAAGGATCCATTGTCGGACGGGGAACAGTACGAGACTTACAAAACAAATCCCGCTAGAAGAAGATCAACGTAGTCGTCGAAGATGAAGTAGTCGTTCGGAAGGGCAGCGAGCGGTCGTGACGATGCACTTCCCAGAAACCTGATCGCCGGCACCCGTGCAGGTCTTCAAATCACCGGCGTTTGTTCGGAGACACCGCTCTCCCCAATCCGCTGCACGGCGGATGAGGGACGGCAAGGCTTGAAGGCGGCGGCGCAGAGTATGAGAGAATGGCGATTGTATTCTGTGTATCCCTCCTGGCGACATGGACGTCTCAATTTATACACAGGAGGAGGACCCAGAGTTAAAACGCATTGATCTGCCATAATATCAGGTACCGCCCCCTGAAATCTCTCAACGTTAATAGGAGCCTTAATTGGAGAAATTAATTTCCTTAATCGTGCGTGCGTTAATCACACCGATCTTCATTACTTCTCCTTTTAACGTGGCAGTCAAGGTGCTGGTAAATTATCCCATTGATTGAGCAGCAAAAATAAACGCGCTGTAGTAGAACTTTCACGACGCGAACGCGCAAAGTCACAAGTCACAAGTCACGCGAAACACGCGATGCGTGCGCGCGTGTGTGTGTTCTACAGCAGCTTGTGTTATAGCATGCTTCACTCATGTTGGAAAGCATCCAACATTCCACCTTATATCTTGGGATAAATTTACCTAGATGAGCAAGGTGGTACTAAAGTTTTCACCAGCCATCTCTATACACCACCATGGCTTTTCCATTTGAATTTGGGTCCTCAACAACAGCAGCCGCATGGGCTGGCTAACAGGCCTCAAATTCCAACAATTTCGAACTGACAGACTGCGGCTTATTCATCAGCTGGGCGTTGCTGCGGGTGGGGTCAGATCTGGATTTAGAACGTGGAACTTCCCAGTTATCATTATCTAACCCAGGCATTCCGGGCATCTTTCTGACTCCAGGCATGCCCGGCATCATCCCACCAGTTCTAGGTCCGTTCATTGGAAAAGCTCCCGGTGAGAGTGGCCCACCAGTACCAGCCCGGCCATTTCTGATGTTTGCAGTCGACCCCGGTCTTAATCCAAGTTTCTTCTCAGCCTCTGAATGAATTTCATTTATTGTCCTGGCTTTTACCTGAACAAAATAATAACACAACAGAGTTATTGACCAGTGTACAGTATAAAATAGAACCAGACATGATTTGCATGATAACTGCAAACTGCAAAGTGATCACCGACTGAATCATTAGTATGTTTAGTTTAGTGACCAGACAAATGGCACATTCCAATTAGTGTACGGGGAATAATTGAAAAAAAAGTGTACGGGGAAAGAAAGAATATGGTCCACCACCAGCATGGGACATCAACTTGCAATGTAGGTTTTCTCTTATTTTTTTTTCTTTTCTTCTTTTACAAATGCAACACTATCGCACCAAACACTGCAAGATCCACTGGATTTGAGTGTTGGGTGAGGCTAACATTCAGAGCAGCGATGGTACAGTTTTCAAGATGGAGCTGAGAGACAATTACCTCCTCACGTCGAGGCACCCAGTTGTTTGAACGGAGATCTAGGATATCACGTGCCATGAACCTCAAATGGGAGCCAACTGAGCATTCAGGGTCAGTTTGGTTCTTGCCCTCACCTGACCACGCCCGTCAGGCACAGATCGTAGCCTCAGGCGTCCAAAATCGGACGCCTGAGGGCGACGCCTGACTCAGGCAACTTTCTGAGGGTGTGAACCAAACTAACCCTCATTGCAAGCTCCTGCACACGGTTGAAGTATACATCGTTAAAACGGCGAGACTTTGGATTCTCATCCAACTGTTTGCCAATTGTGTTGAAGAACTGACAGATGGCCTCGACATTTTCCTCGGCAGGGCATGAATTGTTGTCAGAACCCAGCAGTTCCTATTAGCAGCAAGTGAGTCAGAATATATTTCCAATGATAAAAACCGAACGCATGGGGGCAAAAGAGTGCCAGTTAGAGAGGTGTATTCCAACTGATGTTGGTGATTACATCAGATCGCCATTTAAGCATAGTTTTCCCAAAACTTGCCTTGTGGCTTTCCATTTAATGAAACAGAGTGCCCGTCACGTGGCACTCGGCAAACATTTGTTTTTTTTTTTACAACACATAGTTTTTCTATTTTAGATAATTATTTGGTTGATATTATGATTTTAAATAAAAAAGTTGTCAAAACAAAGTTTCATAACTTCTCGAGATCTACAATTTTTATTTTCACAATTTTGCCATCCGAGATTGTCTAAAAAATTCAAATTTCAAAATTTGAGAAATTATTTCAAATAAAAAGTTGGCAACATGAAAGTTTCATAACTTCTCGAGATTTGCAACTTTTATTTTCACAATTTTCCCATCCGAGATTGTTCAAAAAAATCAAATTTCAAAATTTAAGAAATTCAAACGTACTTTACTTTGACAATTTGATTTCAAATAAAAAAGTTGTCAACATGAAAGTTTCATAACTTCTCGAGATCTATGACTTTTATTTTTAGTATTTCTCCATCCGAAATTGTATCCAAAATTCAAAATTTCAAATTTGAAAAATTCAAACAAGCTTTCCGCTGACAATTTGAATTCAAATTAGAGTGTTCAACAGCAAAGTTGTGTAACTTATGCAGATCTACAACTTTTATTTTGGTCTTTTTTTTTCAAAATAATTGTAGACACGTTGTCCACATATTCCGAATATCCCTCTTCGTGTTTCGGGAAACTATCAAGGAGCTCTAGGATTTGTGAACAAATTTACTAGCGCTTTGTCGAGTGAAAAAATACCAAAATAAGAAGTGTAATGTTGAGAAAATATACAATTTTGTAGTTCAAAACTTTCTTATTTTAATTAATTTAGAGGTCCAAAAAATTCATTAAAATAATCTTTGCCGAGTGTAATGGTGCAAACACTCGGCATAGGAGCCTCTTTGCCGAGTTTGATGTGGGCCACTCGGCAAAGAGGCATCTTTGCCGAGTGCCACGCTGGGACACTTGGCAAAAAATAAAAATTTTGCCGAATGTCCCATTTGTACCGAGTACCCGGCCCACCTTGTCCAACGGACGTCGAAAATTTTTAACGGGCCACAAAGTTTGACGATAGGTTTTTTTTTTTGCCGAGTGCTAGCCGCCACCTTTGCCGAGTGCCAGCCACGTGGCACTCGGCAAAGGGGGCCCTTTGCTGAGTGCCGTTTGCCAAGTGCCTAGGGTTGCCGAGTGCGGCACTCGGCAAAGACGCTGTTTGCCGAGTGCCCGAAAAAAAGCACTCGGCAAACCCTCTTGCACTCGGCAAATTGGGGGTTTCCCGTAGTGCCTGCGGGCGAAAGACGGAAAAGAGAAACAGCTTGAGCGACCGGACGCCCTTGGCCGCGAGGGCGCGAATCCAGCCGTCCGCATTGCCGTAGCCCGTAGGACTCCTCCGTGATCTTGAGGCTGAACTCGCCGATCCGAGGCGCGTAGGCGGCGAGGACGGTGTCCACGGCAGCCGGCTGGTGGAAGCCGTGGAACACAAACGCGAGGCCGGGGCAGTTCGCCCACCGGTGACACCAGGACTTGGCGAGGGCGGAGCTGCGGACGGCCTCGTCGATCTGGAGGCGGCGCAGGATCTCCTCGAGCATCTCGCCAGGGAGTGAGCTAAGGATGTCCCTCCCGTCGGCTGGCGGCGTGGCCGGCGATGGTGACGGCGGGAGCGGCCGTTCGGTGCTAGCGCTTGCGGATGCCATCGTCCTCTTGCCTCTTGGAGAGTGTGTGGGCGGACGAGGTAGGGGAAAAAGGATTGAAAACTTAGCTAGGGATTTGGGGGGTGGAGTCTGAGCGAGGTGAGGAGACGCGAAATGGAAAACAGCGGCGGCGGTGGCGGCGCTGAGTGGTGTGACCCCGCAGTGAACAGCGGCTGTCTTTGGAAAAAGGGGTCTTCCGATGTCCTTAGAGCATCTCCAGCAGAAAACCCAAAAGTGAAAACCTAAAATCGATTTTAGGTATAGGAGAGAGAAGATTTACAGGAAAAATTTGTGCTTCTCTCCAGCAGACTACCTAAAACTGGATACTTATAAAATTTTCTAAAAATACTCTAATTCTCAAGGTGTGTTTTACAAAAACTCCTAGACACATACTGTAAGCTTCATGACCATTGGAGCTAGGGAAACCCCAAGGTATGAATGTTTTGGTGATAGGATGAGAACCATGAATGTGACTAACACTCTTTGTGAGATCTTATAGGTCACATATGAAGAAAGCTCCGTCCGTTGGTGGTGAACGCCAACACACCATGAACTTAATGACAAGGATGATTGGTTGCCTTCATCGACACAAGAACGGACTTGATGGAGTCGCGGAGAAGATATGGATCAAGGCTAAGGACATGCTAGATCCAAGCGAGTGTTGCTTGGTTAGATGTTAGCTTGAGTCCATAGGAAAAACCGGACTATCAAGAGGGTTCGAGGTGGTTCTCTTAGTGCACACTAGTTATAGAGATCATGGGATGCATGGTGAGTCTCTCAGGGGCTAGGGTGGCAGAAGAGGATTGAAGGAACCAAGAAGATCAAGTGTTGAAGAAGAAGATCAAGAAGAAGATCGAAGCTGCGAAGGCAGAAGAGACCGGACAGTACGGTCAAGGAGACCGTACAATACGGTCTACCAAGGAAATCCAGACAGAAGAGCTTAAGTTTCTGGAAGTGGAGAAATAGAGACCGGACAGTTGACCGGACAGTACGGTCCAAGGGACCGGACGGTACGGTCTCTATTGGAAGATCCAGACAGAGAAGCTGAAGTTTCTGGAAGTTGAAGAATGAAGACCGGACAGTTGACAGGACGGTACGGTCAAGGAGACCGTACAATACGGTCTTACAGGAGAAGAGCAACAGAAAAGGAGAAGTTTCTGTTGGCTGAAGAAGAAGTGGAGACCGGACAATACGGTCCTAGGGACCGTACAATACGGTCTGGTTCGAGATGAGGAGCAGCACTCCCTGGACGCCAGTCTGGTGAAGACCGGACAATACGGTCAGTATGGAGACCGGACAATACGGTCCTTTGTACGGTCATCACGCAGACTGGGTACTTTTGGACAACGGCTAGTTTGAGGTTGGTGGCCTATATATAGTCGGTTGTTTACCTCTTTGAGGTGCTCTTGGACCCAGGAAAGAGGGGAGGTGCTGCCAAGAAGCCAAGAGGAAGAAGTGTGAAGCACTTGAGAAGGATTTGGAGTGATCCTAGTGCTTGAGAGAGTAACAAGTTGCATCCTTTGATCTCTAGGCTAGTGTGTGCTTGAGAGAGTCATCTAGGGCTGTTACTCTTGGTCTATGGCGAGGCCTAGACCGGTTAGGCGTCGGTGTTGAGCTGTCCAAGGAGATTGTGGAAGTCAACACAAGTTTGTACACGGTCTTGGAGCTTCCCGTGCGAAAGAAGCATCACTAGTGGAGCGCCCTTTGGCACGCATCAAGTGCGGAGCCTTACCTCCGGAAGAGTACCCGAGATCGAGCCCGGCGGGACGTGCCCGCGACTTCACTCGGAGGGTGAAGTGTGCTCTAGGAGGGATCGCCATCGAGCGGAGGGACGGGGTCGAGACTCCGGCGGGAGTGACCCAACGTGGAGTAGGGGAAGGCGCCATCCTTCCGAGACCACGGGAAAACATCATGAGCATTCTCTATCCCTTCTCCTTTACTACTCGCATTTACTTATCGCACTATATATGATTGCTTGTAGTACTTGAGTTGTGCTCTTATCTTGCTTGTGTGTTTACCTTGGTACCTACTAGCTTCACTAGGTTTGCTTGATTGCCTTGCTCGTGTGCTTACTTGTTATAGCCTATCTAGTAGCTCTAAGGACTCTACTTAGTGTGCCTAGTATCTTTGGTTGCCTTGTCTCTAGTTATCTTGTTACCTTGCCTTGCCTAGCTTAAGTCTTCCGCTATCTATATCTTGTGCTAGGTTGCTAGTGTGGTGTGCTTGTGTTATCTATATCCACTAGCTATATAGGTTAAGGATACTCCTTAGTGTGCTTTACTTTGTTAGTAGAACTAATCGCTAGGAGTTGCTTGGGTGTGAGTGTTTGGAAATAGATTCTAGAGTGCACCGATTCACCCCCCCCCTCTCGGTCACACGATCCTTACACATACAAGCTGTGACTCTGCGAGCTGCCCGCCTCGCGCGCCCAGGTGAGCGCCCCGACGAGCTTGGGCCATGGCGGTGGCGCCATGGCAGCACGCTGAGGGGATTTGGTGGTCGGATTCGCGCCGGCAGATGGAGGATGCGGCGGCGGGTGTGGGATTTGGGGTGGTGAAATGTCCGGCGCGCGGCGGTTGGGCGTTTCCCGCGTGCAATCTCAGGTTTTAGGTTTCCAGTGATGGAAACGCAAATATGCGTTTTGGAGAGAGAAATTTAGGTGGAAACCAAAAAATTTTAGGTTTTGGTATCCATATAGGTATTCTGCTGGAGCATTTTTTTGGATGTTTTGACAGTTTTTAGGTTTTGGTGTCCACTTTAGGTGTTCTGCTGGAGATGCTCTGTTGCTAGGTCAATCTGCGGTCATCATATGCTGGAGCCAGTTAGCCAATATCCCAAAAATAATTTAAGAAAATGAATAATAATAATAATAATATTTCTTGCTCAATAAATGTCATAAATCAGTCTTTCAGAACTATCGACTCTCCATGCTATTTCTTAACTTAGAACCATCGTTCAACAAGCCCTATATATAGAAAGTTTTCCCCAATCTATCATGCCCCTCGCGTAGTTTCTTTCTTTTTGGTATTTTCAGTCTTAGATTCATTTTTATCGTGCACCAACCTTCTTCTTCGAGTGCCTCTCTATCGACATCCTCAGTATCTACAACACAAGTTGATACCTCGTGCTCATCCTATGCGGCATGTCTAGGAACGTGGCGCCAAGTATACCGACCGTCACAAAAAAAAAAGGTTTCAGATTTCTTTTTCTTTATAAGTTATTTTTCTTTGTTGATTCTGCCCTTCTTTTCAATAATTTACCTTTCCATTTTTCTTCTCTTAGTGTACTTCCAACTTTTATTTCTTTCTTCGCACCTTATCCTTTTTAATTTCCAACATGATTTCAAGTTCTCTTTATTATTTCTTTTAGGGTTCCATTCCTTTTTATGTAGTTCTCCTTTTTATTCCTTTAGTCGCGTCGAATATTTTTCCAATTCCAAACTGATTTCATAAGACTTTGAATAAGCAATGCACATATGTTGGTTATGTGTTTTTATTATTATTTCCTTTTTCTTCCATGGTGTTGTGGCTTTCCTATATTTCTGATCTATTCTTGTATTATGTGCTTTTGTCACCCTAATAAGTTAACTCATGGATCACTAGTCATATATATATACCAGAAGAAATTTCTCATGAACTAATGAAACATGGTAAACTAGAGGAACACTAATCATGACCTAATGGAACATTTGTTATAATCCATTGGAACACTGGACATAAACTAGCTGACCATTTCCCATGAACTAGTGGATCATTGGTCGTAACCTAGCGGAACACTAGCCATGAACTTACGTACAACATTGTCTGTGGACTACTGGAACATTTAACGTAAATTACTGGAACATTAGACATAAACTAACAATGTAAATTCCTGAGCATATCGATTTCTTTTCTAACATTAAATGGTTCTATTCAATTTGGCTGGTCAGAGCCTGAGAGCAGCGTTATATGCTGCTCGGCTGCTAATTATGATGAAGCTAATACTCTAAATTGGCACAGTGAAATGCATAAGGGTAAGTTCTTGGTATATTGCTTCGAGGTTTCTGAAATGTTTTACATTGCCAAGTGAACCCCCTGTATCGCGCCATACACGTCGCTGGCTGGCGCGGAGAGGAGCGCGGTGATTAAGGTTAGCCGCGCTAGCGCTGTGATCACATGGTTAAACGCATAGTTGGGATGCAGGTGTTTAGACCAAGTTTTGAAACTACATGAGACACCGTGCACACGCTAACTCGCAATCCGGATGTCGGACGGCTAGAATCATCGCGCGGGAATCGTTGTTTCGGTTAGGAGGATTGATTCTTGGATGTGTCAGCCGTCCAAATGTTTGTGACGCCTTAATTTCTGGTTGATCCAACGCACGCGACGTGGCCTAGTATAGTACGGGGCCTGGGGTGCACCGCCTCCGCGCTGGATTAATTTTTGTTTTCCAAAAGCACCAAGATTGTAACCATAGAGGAAGAAGCGATGAGGTAAGGAAATGGCTTCTGTGTCGCGTCGTTTCTATACAGACGTTATGAATAGACAAGAGATTCGACGGCATACCAAACAACTCGAAGCCAGCCCGGCCATTTCTCCTCCTCAGACAGTTTTGTTGCTGTTCACTGTTGTTTGCTTAACGCAAGATATAAACGCTCTGCTGGGGTTTTCCCGCTCTTTCGAAAACTTGCTGGTTCAAAAATGGGGCGGGAAGTCATGGCAAGGATTAAAGTTGTTCCCCTGGGCTACGGGTTGTGCGCCGCGAATAGCCAAATAAATCTGGAATGATATGTCCCCGCGTGTCGTAAGCGGGGCCTGGCCTTTGTTGGATAAAAAAACTATCCGGTGCACCCCTACGTCGCGCTCAGGGGTTGCATCCATGGTTTTTAACGTTAAGCCCACAGGACACACGTAGGTTTCCGGTGTGTGTGGCAAGAGGCCATGTGTTCACGGAGTAATTTCTGTTTTATCAAATACTATTATGTATATATATGTGCATATCTTTTCTTCCTTTGGCTATCCGTGTGCGGTGGAAAATCTAGATTAAGCCAATGGACAAAGTGCGTTGAGTAGAATATATATAACACATTGCTTATCATTTGGCTATGTCTTATTCGCCCTCCATGTAATTTGAGCTGCAGCTATGAACAAAAATATAAGATCCCTGGGGTGTTTGGGGGGGGGGGGGGGGGGGGGGGGGGGGGAGAAGAAAATAGAAGTTACAACCTGAATATTGTTGATCTCACAAGTTACAGAGGAAGGAGCATGCTCTATCTGAGAAACTTAGCAGTATCTTATTCAGCTAAATTTTTCTCACCTTTAATGTACAGAGGAAGCAGCATGCTGTATGAGAAAGTGTGTTGAGTAGAATATTGTAACACTTTGCATCTTTTAACTTAAGCCCAATCGCTTATCATTTGGCTATGTTTCGCCCTTTAATGTACTGAAATATCTGCTGCAGCTTCAGTGTTACTATTACGCATGCCTTGTCCTGTTTACATGCGAATTTTTTTATTGTGTGAAAAAAAATGGATTGCTTCCCATCAGATTCATCCCTGTAACGTTTTGTTTTCAACACTCACTATCCCTGGGGTGTTGGGGGGGTGGGGGGGGGGGGGAGGAGAAGAAAATAGAAGTTACAACCTGAATATTGTTGATCTCACAAGTTACAGAGGAAGGAGCATGCTCTATCTGAGAAACTTAGCAGTATCTTATTCAGCTAAATTTTTCTCACCTTTAATGTACAGAGGAAGCAGCATGCTGTATGAGAAAGTATGTTGAGTAGAATACTGTAACACTTTGCATCTTTTAACTTAAGCCCAATCGCTTATCATTTGGCTATGTTTCGCCCTTTAATGTACTGAAATATCTGCTGCAGCTTCAGTGTTACTATTACGCATGCCTTGTCCTGTTTACATGCGAATTTTTTTATTGTGTGAAAAAAAAATGGATTGCTTCCCATCAGATTCATCCCTGTAACGTTTTGTTTTCAACACTCACTGCGCTTGTGTGCAGGGGAACCACAAGGAGGCGGGAGCAACCATATACCTGAAAAATATGATTTTGGTTCCTGGATATGGCTGAGAGCAATGCCTGGAAGACCGTTGATAGATCTGGCAGAAGCTTCTATTTTTGCTCATGAGCTCAGATGATGGTTTATCCTTAATTGGCTGGCCGGCCTGTCAGTATAGTGTATGTAGAAGACTGTCGATCTTGGCACGGCATCTATCTCATGAAATATCTTAGTTGGCTTGGTGGTGGAAGATGTGGGTAAGTTCCCCTCCCTTTATTCTAGAATTTAGGTGTCTATTTCGTCTCTTATTCTTCTTCTTAATGAGAAACCACCTAGCACCTCCTCGGTTGGATCTTGTTTCATTTGGGGAGATGTGCCTAGTTGGAGGCAAACACTAGAATGAGAACTTTTCTCGACATCCTAGTTGAGATTTTTTTTTTTAGAATCCTTCAACATAACAGAGGAGCAGCATCGGTTGCATCGGCTGACATGTGATGCCAGTGCGATGTCAGATGTGTCATGTCAGGAAAACCATCTACAAAACCACCCCGAGGGGCGCGGGGGGGGGGGGGGGGGGGGGGGGGGGGGGGGGGGGGGCGGTATTTAGACGGTTTTGCATAGGTTGGGGGGGGGGGGGGGGGTAAAGTAGTCGACCAACAATAGTTCGGGGGTGAAGCAGACTTATTCCTATAAACAATTAAGTGATATACTCTTTTGTTGTTGTGATGTTTCAATGGTTCTACATCACCATTCTTTTTCTACAAAACTATTTTCATTGATTTGGTTGTGCCCACCATAGATTACACATTGTATTTCTTTTTGTCACTATTTTTTGGTGCGTCATTCTTTCTTCGGTGCTCTTTTACTACGCTGTTTTCATGCTTGTGCCAATTGGAATAGAGCTTACGCTTCTTTTTTTTTTTTTTTGCGAGCAAGGACTAAGCATGTTATTTATAAAAGTTGTGTTAGTTAATACTCATTGGTTTGCCAAAGTTTACTGTTCTTGTCCGTGATGGTTGGAAGGCTCCATTTATAGAACCGAAATTTTCATCATTTCATAAAACTTCAGAACAAGGTTTTTCACCATTATTACATCATAATAGTTATTAGTTGACCAACTAATTAGCTGACATCATGCATCTATTCTAGCTAATCATTAGATCCTCTACTATTCGCAGAACATCAGCAGTCCTTGCACTCCTTGCATATGCAGCCGAGGATAGAGCAACGGCCATCATTGACGTCAAACAGCATAAAGCATTTAAATCTACAGGCCTCATTATTGCAATACCGACCCGGCGATCCGATAATAAGTGGAGTACAAGGTACTACTCCCCCAGGCGCTTTGCTGATAGGTCCTGATGTTGTCTTCGTTGAACCTACCCCCAAAAAAGAAAATGAATTCAAAATTGACAGATGTTGTAGCATGGTTAACCTTAACTCAGGCAGAGAAAGTACCTGATGATAAAACCAGTAGGGCAAGGCTCAAGAGCATCACAATTTGTCTACAGCCCATCATATTTGCTTGCTATGAATGTAAAGAAGAATTTCCCTACTGTGAATGGGGGTCCGTTAGTAAGGGATTTATAGTGAATGCCATGCATGTTTGCTGTGTATTCATTAGGAACAATTAAATTTCTGCTTATAGTTGAGAGTGCATAAATAGTACTAAATCAGTATTGGCACTAAAACATGCTAAATATGATTATGGAATGTTGATACCTAAATTTTATTATGAGAGTATTTAAGGATCGTCAATGTAAGCGCTTCATGAGCATAAAATATGGTCAAAGTTGTATAAAATTATATTCAATGTTTTTGTGAACTATAAACAAGAAACTATGAATACATCAATTAATTTCACGATTTTTGTAAATCAAACTCAAACATAACAAAATGAATCACACAAAAAAAAAAAGCAAAGACAAAAAAAGACAGTTTCTTGCGTCGAAGTCTAGTGTTATTAGTAGTTAAAACACCAAAAGGAGGTAATTTGTACAAAAATGCAATTTTTGTGTTTTATTGTATTTCACTTTCTAGCATTACTACAATAATTAGCCTGGTATGATATCACAAAATTCAAGTTTGGGCAGACTATATCCAAGTTCTACTATTTAGGCTAGTTTCATACAGAGAAACGTAATATGTAAGATAACAAAAACCATAAAAAGAATACTAGCAGCAAATAAAAAAAGGATATTGTGGCATGAATCAATCTTTCAAAATTATTCACGTTCCATGCTAACTTTTTAACCTTCATTCAACAAAGCCTTATATAGAAGTTTTCCCAACCTGTCATGGTTGGCAACATTCTTTTTTTTCTTTTCTTTTTTTGTTTTTGTTTTTTCGTCTAAGGTTATTTTTTCATCATGCGGCATGGCTGGGCACGCGACGTCACAACTGCACCTCCATTTGTTGTTGTCCATCAAGCTTATAGTCTGCGCGCACTATGCCCATCCTTGTTAGATGTCACCATTAATTACGATCTTTCATTAATTAGTTGGTCAGCACTTACTTCTTCAAACACCACGTTGCATTTGTCTGCGATGGCTTTGTTGACATCAACTTTGGTATCAACTAGTTCCATATATGAAGTTTCTTCTCCATTGTAACTAACCACGACTCTACCCATTCTCCTTCTATAGTTGTAAGTGTGTGGGACAGGGGGTAATGTTCTCATCCTATAGTGATCCAGACGGCAAATGGCTGGAAGGCACATCTAAATCATTTTTCTAGACAACATAAAAATAACTCATACAACGTATCGTCTCTAAAGGTTGTCTATAAGTATCATGTGCAATACTACTCTTTTTTTTTTTGCAAATTACACAGTACAACTCAGACATTCACAACGCACGCACACTCACCCCTATGAACGTACATACGCAAACCCTACCCCTATGAGCATCCTTAAAGACTGAGTCGGCAAATCTTCGAGATTGACGAAGTCACCACTGGCGCCTCGCTGTCGATGGCCACGTCGCCTAGCACTGAAAGCACAACGCTGTTAAATCCTAGAAAATTCGCTCCCACCTAGAGTCGAACCCACTACCTGAGGTGCTACTGAGACTCTTGTAACTACTAGGCTACAGGCCCTTTCGCGTGCAATACTACATTCATTTCAACTTACATGACATTTTTTTACTTTTGGAGATCATGTTTGACCGCTTATCTTATTTAAAAATTTTGTGTAAATATAGAACAAATAAGTCATTCTTAAAGTATCTCTAATGATAAAACAAACCATAACGAGATAAATGATATTTGCACGAATTTTTTGAATAAAACGAGCGGTCAAACGTGATTTTCAAAAGTCAAAAATATCGTGTTATTTGAAATGGATGGAGTATTAGAGAACAAAAAAAAAAACTTCACGCAATGAGACAACACTGAGCCGTCTGATGATTACTAGATTGCATTATTCTCTCTCATTTATACATCATTCAATATCCTATGTGTAATCTCTCCCGTGAAAGGGCCTGTAGCCTGGTGGTTACAAAAACCTCAGTAGCACCTCAGGTTCTACTCCCGGTGGGAGCGAATTTTTTAAGATTTCAGTGCTAAGCGACGTGGCCGTCGACAGCAAGGCGCCAGTGGTGACTTCGTCAATCTCGAGAATTTGCCGTGAGTTGTACCGTGTAATTCGCAAAAAAAAAGTGTAATCTCTCCCTGGTAAAATCTTTAGCCAACTCCAATTTTAAGCCACGAAGCAATCCGGCGCCCTTTTTTTTTTTTTAAGGGAACGGCGCCTAAATAGGTAGCCAAGGCCGAAACTTGATCATAGGCCCAACCCAAGGACATGGAAATTCTGAATTTTTTTATTTTTAATCGAATTTTTTATTATATTTTATTAATAACCGCTCGTTTTCGAAATTTGCAAAACTAGTCGCCTACTCGCCCGATTAATGGGCGATAACCTCTTGTCGCCCGACTACTGGGCGACAAGGCCGCAAATATCCGATTCGATGGGCGACAAGGGGCGAGGCGCACGCGGTGGGGCCCAGTCGCCCGTGTACCGGGCGACAAGGCCGCAATCTCCCATTCCGCGGGCGACAAGGCGCGGCGCGTCCGCGGTGGGGCCCAGTCGCCCATCAGCTGGGCGACAAGGCGTGAATCGCCCCTAAGCTGGGCGACAAGGTCCAGTCGCCCGACACCCGGGCGACAAGGTCCAGCTTCTGCGCTCCCATCGTCCACGCCAAAGTGAGAGGGAGCTTCTCGTTCTTCTTCCATCTATTTCA
Source organism: Eragrostis nindensis (assembly GCA_012490785.1). Taxonomy (NCBI): domain Eukaryota; kingdom Viridiplantae; phylum Streptophyta; class Magnoliopsida; order Poales; family Poaceae; genus Eragrostis; species Eragrostis nindensis. Next base: position 71,719 of record JAAXCT010000693.1, read on the forward strand.
AGGGTCCAACCAACAGACACACAAAGAGGTAAACACTTTGCCATGGCCAACAGAGGAGGACGGCGAGGAGGAAGGAGAGGAGGGAGACCGGGGGCTGCATTCCAACCTCTTGAAGACTGGGTTTGGCATGGAGAGAGAGGTCCGTCAACATATGATCCACCTATTCCAGAGAGGGAAGGACAATTGCTCTAGGATACTTGAAATTGAAGCGACATGAATGTAAGTAATGCTGCTACTTAGGCTCCCTTTGTGCCCGTCGAGCTTCCTCGCGCCATGCAGCTACTTGTTGAGCATGGCGTTGATGAGCTTCTTCCTCACGCTGTTGGCTTCGTGCCATTGCACGCTGGCGTGTTTGCTCTTCACGGCGGCGACGTTCATCCATTGCTGCCTTGATCCTTTGCTCCATTAGTTCCTCTCTTGTAGGTTGGGCGTGCGGAATGTTTTGTTCCCTTTGCCCTCTAGTTGGACGTGCCTGTTGGAGCCTTTCATGGTCAGCCATCCTCATGAGGTATTCACTTGTGGTTTCGGCTTCGATGGCTGCACGAGTAGCATTTGTGGGCCGAACCGAATCAATCCATTGCTTGAAGTCACAACCCTGAAGGTAGGGGAAAATGTTGTAGCGTTACAGACTGGAAAATATTACAAGTGTTAGAGAAATGTTTAGTTACCATGAAATCAGGGTCCAAGTCAGGACACCCAAAGAACCTCATGCCACATGTGGCACGCTTTGTCGACGTTCTAATCATGGCTCGATGACCGCACTTGCATAGCGGCCGGTCGCTCCAGGGAGGCAATGGAAGGCTTCTGTTGCTTGACTCAGCCATGTGGACGGTTTGGTGCAAGGTACCTTGTTTTCTTTGCGCAACCCATCATATTTATATGCGAAGCTAGGCATTGGATGCTTTGTGCAATCCATGCCACCTTTGCTTTTGGACTTGATGCTCATCGGATGCTCTGGCTGCAATAATTATTGTCGGGACATGACCGGAATTGAAATGACCGGTCACTGGTGTTGTCACAGGTGTCGGGACACATGCAAGCTACATTGATTTTCATTGATGCCGATGTAAAAGAAGTAGGCCCTTTGAAACATAATTGAGAACACGTCGAGTGTACATTGATGGATGAAAGGAAAACAACCCGGCTTGCACATTAATATTTAGAATGAAACATACATACATGTGAACAATGACGTGTTCTATGCACATAATGACTAACCTGACTGTGCGTGGATCTAATCCTAACACGCCATTCATACATCACACAACATACATAGATTGGATGGGAACAATGGCATGTTCCATGCACGTGATGAGTAACCTATGCATGGATATAAACACGCCTTAGGGAATTAAAATTGGTTGACAGTGAACGTAGTAGAACGGAATATCCGGGTTATGCATGACACAATCCACTAATCATCGTCCAGGTAAAACGACTCGTAGCCGTCATCCTCCGCCTTGGAAGATGAGCCTGTTTTGCCCTTGGCCTTGTCGCGAAGCTCGTCCAACTCCCACTTCTTCTTCAAGTTCACCCATTCCTTATCTTTAGGCGAGATAACGTGATCGATCCACTTAACAAAGTCACATCCCTTCGGCAAGTCGTTGTATTTGCTTCCCTTTGGTAAGGATATTTTTTTGCCCTCTCCCTTGTCTGCGTAATCAATATATATAGTTAAAGTACATCAAACACACGGAACTTTCATCGACAGCAATTAGATATCATACCGTGGAAGGAAATGTCTCCAAATCGTTCTCATCTTCCTGGGGGCACTTCCAGTAGCGCCTTCCCCAACTGTCCATCTCGAAAGATACACTAGATACGCACATTTTTCCGCAGTGGCACTGAGGCGTCTCTTCGAATCTTGTTGGTGGTGCTTGGGGATTCAGAAAGGTGTCTCTGTTAGGGTCATTTGCAGGAGGTCCATTGCGCCACTTTGCAAGCGCCGCATCGAGCTCTCTTCTCGCCCTGATACGTGGTGGTGAGTCGTCCTCATCCATTGTGAGGCACTGAGGCTTGTGACATGCACATTGCACATAGGGTCAGTTTATATAGCAGTCGAATGCCTAAGAAAATGGGCCCCGCTTAATAAATATCTGCGCATAGCACTTGCTTGATAAAATCGAAGGAATAAAAAAAATTGAGCTTGTCGCGCTTCAGGCGGGCGACTCTTGTCTTGTCGCCCTTGGCATAGGCGATTGGTCCTTGTCGCCCTTTAGTCGGGCGACTGGATCTTGTCGCCCGACAGAAGGGCGACTGGGCCCACCACTCCGTCCCTCGCGGCGCTCCCGCCTCTCGTCGCCCGTCCACGTGGCGACTAGGAGCTTGTCGCCTCGTCGCCGGGCGACAAGTCCCAATCGCCTGATCCACGGGCGATTGGGCGACTAGTATTGCAAATTTCGAAAACGTGCGGCTATTAATAAAAATATAATAAAAAATTCGATTAAAAATAAAAAAAATCCTGGAAATTCTTCCGCGCGTGCAACGCGCAAGTACGCACAACCGAGGATCTATTATTTCCCAACAGCGCAGGCCGGCCTGGCATGCCCACTGGTGACACCCCCGCCCATGGCCCACTCCCTCTGGTCCTTCACCGTTTGTCTTACCCAAGCCCACCCTCGGGAGCTCAGAAAAAAAAAAAAGCCCACCCTCCACCGCGCAACGGCGCCGCCTCCGGTGGAAACCTTGCTCTGGCCGGCACCACGGCAGCCGTGGAACCCGGCATCCCCTCTCCGGCGCGGCAAGGCTAGCTGAGGAAGCGAGCGGATGGCGGCCCGCCGCCTGCTCCTCCTCCACAGCCGCAGGTATGCCGCCTCCTCCGACGCCGAGGACATGGTCGTCTCCTCCCTCCGCCTCCTCTCATCCACTCCCCGTAGTATACCACCTCCACTCACCCTAGACCTCAACTCCATCAATCCCATTCCCGATCCAACCACATCTCCTGCTCCTCCTCGTCTTCGTCCACCCACCGCCGCCTGCCGCCCACCTCCTCTCGGCCGCCGACCGCCTCCGCGGGGTCTTCCTTCGCAAGCCCCACGGTCGCGCCGCGCTCCACCGCGCGCTCTCCTCTACAGGTCTCAACGCCTCGGCAGCCCTCGCTACGGAGGTGCTCTCTGACGTCGTCAACGCCGGCGAACTCGGCGGCGCCGCCACTGTTGGCTTCTTCGACTGGGCGGTCAGCAACACCAAGCCGCCCCCGTCCGTCCACACCTGCAACATCGTCATCAGGGCGTTGGGGAGGAAGAAATTCTTCGGCTTTCTCGACGACGTGCTGAAGATCATGCGCGAAAGCAGCATCTTTCCGGACCTAACCACACTGGAGATCATCATCGACAGCCTAGTTGCGGCCAGGCATGTCAGCAGGGCCGTTGAAGTGCTCAATAAGGATCAATTTGGATTCGGAATTGGAAAGATTGTCACAAAAAGGATGCCTTGACCATCCTCATCAGGTGCCTTTGCCGGAGATCCCATGTAGGCCTTGCCAGTTCCCTCTTGCTGGCCGGTCGTGAGGAGTCGCTTGGTCTTGATAACAATGCGTACAATGAGGTGATGGGTGGCTGGGCAAGGTCTGGGAGGGTCGATAAGGTCGAAGATTTTTGGGCAAAGATGCAGGAGGAAAGGCTGGTGCCAGATGAGGTTTCACATTGCCATCTAATTGAGGCGTTGGGCAGGGCAGGGAAGGCTGAGGAGGCACTCAAGGTGTTTGAGAATATGGTACAAGAGGGATTTGGTCCGAGTACGATGGCCTACAATGCTGTTATTTTTAATTTTGCATCCATTGGAGATTTGGACAGGTGCATGAAGTATTACAAGGATATGGTAGACAAGAATTGCCCTCCAAACATAGATACTTACTTTAAGACGATTAGAGCCTTTCTGAGAGAGCGTAGGGTGGCTGATGCGTTTCAATTGTTCGATGACATGTTGGCTCGAGGAAATCTGCCAAATACTGGGATGATTACATCATTCATTGAGCCACTGTGTACATTTGGGCCTCCTCACGCTGCTCTGATAATATACAAAAAGAGTAGGAAGGCTGGTTGTATAATATCCTTGAAAGCATACAAGCTTTTGCTCGAAAGGCTAGCTAAATTTGGGAAGAGTGGAACTGTCTTGAAGCTCTGGGAGGAGATGCAAGAGTGTGGGTATCCATCTGACAAGGAGGTTTATGAGTTTATTGTAAATGGGCTAAGCAACGTGGGTAAGGTTGATGCTGCTGTATCAGTGGTGGAGGAATCACTTCGGAATGGCTTGTGTCTTGGGAGAGTTGTTTATAGCAAACTGAACAACAAGCTGTTGGAGATGGACAAAGTTGAGACAGCATACAATTTGTTCAAGAAAGTCAAAGAGGCACGGGCACATTTAATCATCGCAACTATTGTCGTTCTAATGGTTGGCATTCCTGAGCATATCGATTTTTGTTCTAACATTAAAGGGTTTGCTGTTTACTTTGGTTGGTGAGAGCCTGGGAGCAGCATTGTATGCTGCTCTGCTGATAATTATGATGAAGCTAATACTCTAAATTAGGGCGGTGAAAGGTACGAGGATAAGTTCTTAATATATTGCTTTGATGTATTCAATACTATTATGTATATGCATATCTTTCTTCCTGGCTATTCGTATGCGGTGGAAAAGCTAGATTAAGCAATGGGACAAAGTGCGTCGAATGGTATAGGTTAAGCCCAGTCAGTTTGTTATTTGGCTATGGCTTATTCACACTTCTTGTAATTTGAGCTGCAGCTATGGAAGAAAGTATAAGTTACAACCTGAATTGTCGATCCCAATAATACAGAGGAAGCATCATGCTGTATCTGAAAAACTTAGCAGTTGACCCTATACCTTAAATATGCTGAGTTTCTGCTGCAGCTTCAATGTTATTATTAAACTATTACGTATGCGTTGTACTTTTTACATGTGAATTTTAACACTGCCATTTCGTTTTGTTTGTATCACTCGCTTGTGTGCAGGAGAACCACAAGGAGGCGGGTCCAACCATATAGCTGAAAAACCAGATTTTAGTTCCTGGTTATGGTTGAGAGCAATGCCTGGAGGGCCGTTGAAAGATCAGGCAGAAGCTTCTCTCTGTGAATGTGAGTTTACCCTTTGCAGGCCAGTCACTTTGAGAAGTAACTGTCAGAAGTGTGTGTTGCAGACTGTTGATCTTGGCATCGGCAGCGGCATCTATCTCAGGAAAAAAAAAATTGTGGAGATGAGCCTAGTTGAAGACAAACACTAGCATGAGAATTCCTCGACATAAAAGGGTGCGGCCATGGGACTTGGGAGGAGCAGCATATGAAGCAAAGTTCAATCCGAGAGAGGAGGCATGACACGCCAGCAAGTCTGACCACAGGAGAAGTGGGATGTCACGAGTGATTACATAGTTGTTCTTTAATGCGGATAGGGATTATAGTGCTTTTTTTAAGAACATACATATTAAAACTAATACAAAACAAAGTATAAAGTTCATGAAAGATAATTCCTGACCAGTGACTGCATGGATGTTGCAGCCTTGCTACCGAAACTGATGCTCGAATTACTCTTAATGCAGCAACAACAACCACCCAACAACGAAAGTGTAGAGCTTTACAACATATATTTCAAAAGGATATCTGATTCAGTATTAGTCGAAAGTGGTAGATGACCTTGTCGTCTGTACTTATGTAGCACACACCATCTTTTCAGTGGGTTGATGCTTCCCACTTCCAAGCCATGTTTGCAGCCACAGCCTGGGTAATATTCCATCGATGAGAGCAATCGATCCAGTGATGGGGATCTGCAGAGGACTCACCATTTTTTACCTGGCGGTAGGGATGGGCCCTGGCCACCGATGTGTGGCGCAGCTTGAGTAGTATAGTATCAAGCTGAAAACCTGTGGCTCCCTCTAGCTGTAGTATCAAGGCTTCTAATGAAACAGGATAAAAAAAAAAGACTTCTAATGAAACATTTTTCTGATGTATTTAATAAGTCTTCTCTGTTTCACTTGTTGGCAATTTTCTGTTGGTTTTGTTCACAAAAATTAGACAACAAGGTCATCAAGGGAAAATAGTTTCTATAACATTGATTAATTTATTGAAAAATTATCACTTTTGTTTTCGTTCAAGCTGACAACTAATGAGGGAGCAGTGGAGAGGATTGCGTGGAGTGATAGGTTAATTGAACTGATATGATAGAAGGAACATCAAATAATTCAATGGAACATCGTTGAAAACTGGCAAATTTTTATGTTTTATAGCAAGAGTTTCCCCAAAAAATCAATAGGAAAATTAAATGTTTTAGAGCAATCAATCTTGTTTTACAAACAAGTAATTGCAAACTAATCTCTCTAGTTTCTTCAGTAACAAGCTCTTTGTTGCTGTGATGTTTTAATGGTTCTACAGCACCTTTCTTTTTTTTACAAAACTATTTTAACTGATTTGGTTGTGCCCACCATAACAGGGATTGCATATTGTAGAGTTTGTACATTCTTTTTTTTTTTGCATCTTTTTTTTCAATACATTATGTTTGTCATTAATTTCATCGCTCTGAACATTTACGTCGTGTGATATTATCTTTTACTAAACCTTTTTCATTATACTTCTTTTTAATCATTAAATATGAATCCAAAGCAAGCTGTTAGAGCAACTCCAACAGACTCGGTAAAGAGACCGAAATCGGTAAAAATAGAAAATCCAGAAAAAGGCGTTCCAACGGAATGGCTATCTTCCTCGCCTCTCTTTCTGCCTCGGCATCCCTTCCCCTCCGCTGTCCATATTTGCCGAGCGCATCCGGCTCGCCAACTCTATCGTCCCGCGCGCGCTCCCTCCCTCCCGCCTCGCGTCCGCGTCGTCCTCGCTACCACCCACGGCAATTTCTGCTCCCGTGCCTTCACTCCCGCGCCCTGGCTGGAGCGCCATTGCCCTGCCCGTGCTCTGGCTGCAGTCCTGGCACGAGCTCGCGGCTGCGACGGGGGCCTGGAGCGCTATGCTGCGGGAGCTCGAGCTGCGCATGGACGACAAATTCTTGAAATTCTTTGAGTTTGTTTTTCCCCATTCCAAGCTCTAGCCGCAAATCCTTGAAATTCGCCAAATTCACTATGAACTAGACCAAATTGATAACACCACATCCTAATACACTTTACTACGAATCCATTTTGATGGTCACTGGCATTTTTGAGGTCAAGCCTCGCCGCCGGCCATGGATCTTCTTGGAGGCAGAGCGATGGCTCTGTTATGGAAACGATGGGGCAACGGAGGCGTATTCTTCTAGTTTACGTGTTCTATATAACAAAGCTAAAAGCTATTTGGAAGTCTCCTGTAATGGGCTGATAATTCAAGAATTGGAAGTGTTTTGAATATGAATAGTCGAGATTTGCAGAGTCTGTTGGTTTACCCTGCCGTTTAGGAGGTTTTCTATTTTTTACAAAAGAGATAAAACTCTAAATTTAGCTAGGATTATACCTAGTCTCTTGGAGTTGCTCAGTTGATATGGGTAAGATGACAATTAGAATGTAATTAACCATAAACAGTACAAAGCAACTAGCACCTCAGATCCAATCATTTTACATGAAACGATAACAATAACTTAAGCGTGGTTGGTTGCATACCTGTGCCAAATGGACGAAAGCGAGTTATAAAAAATAACTTGGACTAAAGCGTAAGCAGATTGTGTATGAAAGTTGTGTCAGTTACTAATACACATCGGTTTACCAAAGTTTACTCTTCTTGTCCGTGATGGTTGTAAGCCGTCCCATTCTATCGAACCAAAAATTTCCATCATTCCATAAAACTACAGAACAAGGTTTTTCACCGTTACATCATAATACTTATTAGTTGACCAACTACATAGCTGACATCATGCATCTATCCTAGCTAGTCACTGGATCCTCGACTATTCTGAGAACATCAGCAATTCTTGCATATGCAACCAAAGATAGCGCAATGGCCATCATCACTGCCAACTACCATCCTGCATTTGAATTTGCAGGTCTCATTATCACAATACGCACCCGGTAATCCAATAACAATTGGAGTACAAGGTACTCCTGTAGGTGCAATGGTGATAGGTCGTGATGTCGTCTTCGTTGAACCTACCAAAAAATGTATTGAAAATTGGCAAATGTTGTAGCATGGTTAACATTAACAGTAAGGCTGAAAAGTACCTGATGATAAGACCAGTAGGGCAAGGCTGAAGAGCATCACAATTTGTCTACAGGCCACCATCTTTGATTGCTAAATGTGAAAATGAATTTCCCGCTGTAAAAGGGGGCGTGTTAGTAAGGGATTTATAGTGAGTGCCATGCATGTTTGTTGTGTTTTCTTTAGGAACAGTTAAATTTCTGCTTATAGTTGAGAGGTGGACAAACAGTACTAAATTAGTACTGGCAATAAAGCATGCTAAATCTGCTCATGGATATGTTGATACTTAAATTTTAATTATGAAAGGAGTATTTAAGGATCATCACACATACCTCTCACATTGTTTCATATCATGTATATACCATATAGAAAATAAAAATAATATGCTATATAATAAGTTTGGATGTGCACTCTAACTCCATTGCGCTATATTTTTCCATCACGCTTGCTAGGGCATGCCATGTATAATGTATTTCCTCCATTCTTTTAACATATGTAATCAAACATGCTGAGATGCATGTATACAAAGAAAGAAAATACAACAATCAATTTGCTCAAATTAGACAAATATACCACAAGATATGAAAAAAAAATGAATTGACCTAGAGCTATTATATTTCGAGGTAGATAGCTAGTACTAAATTGATATGTGCATTAAATATTCTTAATCTGGTAATGGATATCTTGATGCTTAATTTCTTATGGTTAAAGACCTATGAAAGGGTTGTTGCCCATGTCACACTCACATTATTCATATATAGTATATATGTGCATATACAATATGTAGAAAAATATAATGTTACAAATATGACAAAATAATGGTGTTGCTAGGTGTCTTTTCCTATGGTAGAGAACGACGGTGATCCCATAACCTTTTATTGGAAATGACAATGCCACAATATGTTCCGACAAGAATGGTGACGATAACGATGAGGGGCATGTGGCGAGGAGGTGAGGTCCGTGGAGGAGGCATACCACAAAGATGCATGACAACTTACTCATGGTCACTTGATGCAAAACTAAGAATTAGAATTAATTTTGCAAAACACAATTTTTTGTTCCAATGTATCATAATAACACAACTTTTAAAACTAGTTTCATAAACCATATTTTTTTGCACCTTTGTATCGTAAAACCAAATTTTGACTGGTCCCACTCCCACATTCTATTGATCATTGGGTTTGGCTCGGACAAGTGTAGATGACACGCGGAACCAGGAAAAAAGTTGTCGTTTTCTAATACAAAGGCGCAAATACTTGTGGTTTTGTGAAATTAGTTTTAAATGTTGTGGTTTTGTGATATAATGGATCATAGAGTTATGGTTTTGTGAAATTAATTCAATAAACTAAAATATGCAGATCTAGGTGGTGATGGGCCTCATTGCTTCTCACCATAACTAAAGTGTACCAAGAGGAGGGGAGGCAGTGGCGGCTGGGTAACCCAAGGTGACAGATCTCACACAAGTCACAATAGCTTTCAAGGCGAAGTTTGAATATGCCTTCTAGTTTTGCTTTTGGGAGTTGCGTGGCAGAAAGAACCCAGTGTCGTAGTTTTTTTCTATCTTGCAATTCTTTTTTTAGTTCATCGATCCTAGCTAATTCTGCTAATTCTTAGATGTTACATCACATAAGCGAGGGGGCACTACATTAATTTGTGGATTCAAATCTCTAAAGTCTAGACATTATGTTTTCTACGTATAGGCCATTTAATTGTTACGAGATATCCTGTGACGAAATATGTTACGAAGACGATATTATGTCCAAATTGAAGCTACTGTTTTCTTTTCTCATTTGTTGTAAAACAAAATAAATCTTTTGCGGCATCTAAAATATGCGCCATTATGATTGCCGTATCAGGCACTTGATGTACGGAACTTGCGGTGGCAAACATTTATGATTTATTTACAGCAGCAAATCTGGGAAAATAACTAAAATCAATTACTTTTTCCCCGACATCTTCCTACCGTTTCGTCCCCTTCGTCAATTCAATCGCGCCCAGTCCCCACCAGGCCACCGCCGTCGCAGCCGGAGAGGAAGGAAGGCAATGCCGTGCTCCGCCGCCGCTAGCAGGACGCCGTCATGGCTGCACCGGCTTCACGCCAAAGAGGGCCTTTCCTTCCCCTCCCACCTCGAGATCGACGACCTCCTCTACGGAGGCCGGCGACCTCAACCTCCCCCGCCGCAACCTCCTCCGCCGCCTCCTTCATCCAATCACAACCCCAATCCGGCCATCGTGAAGGAGCCGCCGCCTCCCAAGGCCGCCAAGCCCAAGCAGCCGCAGCAGCAACAGCAGCAGCGTCTGCCGCGCAACCCCTCGCGGCCAAACCCTAGCTCTAGCAATTCCCCACAGCCCCAGCCCCAGCCGCAGCTGAATCTCAACGCTGTGATCTCCGACGTCTTCGCAATCCCGTCCTCTGAGCCGCCAGACACCCCGACGCTCAAGGCCATCCGCAAGCAGTCCCGGCCCCGCCCGAGGACCGACGACCAGCCGGTTCCTGCTTCTCCGCCTGGCCCCCGCAAGGACAAGAAGGACAAGATCGCCAAGGCCAAGAAGCGCCGCCGCGCCGAGCGCGCCGGGGATGCCGACGGGGAGAGGTCCAGCCGGACCGACGTCACCGTCATCGACACCAGCATCGAGGGCTGGAAGAAGGCCAAGCTGCTCATCCGCCGGGGCGATGTCTGGAAGATCCGTGACAAGAAGCCTTCGGCAACATCTGAACATGAGGATGCCATAGCCAAGGGCAAGCGAAGGGCTGGCCTCGTGTCCAAGCTGCAGAGAGACCGAGAGAAGGAGAAGCAGAAGGAGAAAGAAACAACCTCGTCGGCGAGTACTCTTCATCCCCTGCCTGTCCTTGGAAGCTCACATTAGCTATTTGATAGGTGTGCTTGTAGACATTCTTATTTTCACACAATGTAGCATGCCTCTAGTGACAGAGTATAGTATAGAAGTGTTAAGATCATATTTTGTTCAGGTTTGTTTTCTAGTTAAATCGATGTGGCGGCGCCTGGTCTTCTTTTCATAGGTTCGTTGGGGCAGCTTGATCCGTGCAACCTGGCAAACCGATGACACCAATAGCTTAGTTCTGGATGTGGATATTGGTCCCTTGAATGAAACAATGTCTTCATCAAAGGATATTGTAGCGCTGCTAGTGATGTTCTCATAAAAAAAGATTTAAGTTTGGACTGGGCTACTGGGGCTCAACTGATTGCCATCATTCACTCTGTTTGTTCTTGAACTAAAGTCTTTTTTTTTTAATGTCGGATTGGTTCTTCTATGGCAGAATTTCATTAGCTTAAAGTGTGTGGCTTCTCTCATTAGGTAAACCTGCTTTATTGGTTTCAAGATGAGCGTGATAGTGATAAATTATTGATCTTGGGTCAGAAATTTGTAAATTACACTGTTATGTAATTTTAATTAGTGGGAAAGAGCGATTGTTAGTCTCTGTTTCATTCTAGACAAAAGGGTGGAATCAGCTTTGTTGTGCTTTTACAGCATTTGTTCACAAACTGAAAAGCACTATCGTGTACTGCAGTTTTCAAGAGAAAAGAGTACAAATGAACATGCTTTTGTTTGTTAAGAGTACAAATCGATAGTTCCACACTCGCTGGTGTTGCTTTGTTTGTCATCAGGTTTGAGTGCTATTATGAAAGCCTGAGTCCATGATCCCCCATTCCCCATCTTAGCTCCTTACCACCAGGACATATGCACATGCACTGAAAATAATATGGCTATTATTTGAAATTCAAAATATTCGGGTGGTTTTAGGAGTGACCTTAACGAGGCTGTTAATTGAGCAGGACTTTGATCCTGCCTTGGAACATAAACTTTGCAGTTCTGACATGATAGAATGCTCCCTCTGGTCATAAAAAGAATGTCATTTTTCTATGTGTGCAGTTGAAGTTTTCAAAAATTAGTTACTGATATCTCGATGCATTATTTGGTTTTATAAGAAGTTTTTTTTTAGGGATTTACAGTAGGGAAGCCCCTACTGTGGTCATTATATTAAATAACCAAACTGAAAAGCAAGGTACAAAAAAAAACTACCTGTACAAAGCTGAAAAGATCAGCCTACTTACCGAAAGAAAATAAGAAGATTATTATTGATGTTAGCGACATAAGTTGCATTTTTTTAGACTACGTTGATGTGTGAAAAAAAAAGAAGCTTTTTTGTGACCAAAGGGAACAATAACAACATCAATAGAGGCTCATTCGCATCTACATAGCGATCTTGGTTGGATAGAAAATTCAGTTTGCCAAGTATATATATCCTTTGTAATTGTAGTATTGTACCACAAGCTACAAATCATGAGAATCAACTTTACCCACTAAACATTTATCTGCATCTGTATGGGAATGCTACACCTTTTTTGCTTTTGTTGTAACAAAACCACACTTTTGTTATATTTTGTTCTGCAACACCTTTAGAAGTGTAATTTTGCGAAATAGAATGACAGCATATGTTTAACATTGTGATACTAACTCTTGAGAAGTGTAGTTCTGTGATTTTTTTTTCTTAGTATTTTGCAAAAAAAGAGTGCCAATAGATATGCAATTTTGTAAAATTAATTCATAAAAATGTGCCTTTTGTATATATAAAAACTTGGTGTGATTTCATGGGATTTATACTTATTGTTCTTACTTCAGGGAAATATTGATGCTGGAAGTGATGATGTAATGAAAGAATCAGAGGATCCCATCCAAACTCCGAATAGGTAAACCTGATGATTTTTTTCTCTGGTGCAGAAGGGCCCCTGCTGTTACCTCCCTGAATTACATAATTGATGCCAGTTCAAACATATTAAAGAGGTTTCCTCGTATATGAACATTTCAGGTCTTAGATGTTTTGAAGCAGAACCAAAAGGCTGAAAATGCAGCAATTATTCAATTAGAGACAAGAATGGGTTAAACAAAACCCTATAGGTGATCAAGGAGGGAATTGAGTCCAAGAACTGCATAAAGACAACGTCATTACATTGGAATGGGTGCATTTAGTTTTGATTATTGTCCTATTGATATGTGGCCATGTTAGTGTGTTGATTGATTCCTATTAGATGTTCCAAATTCCAATTGCGAACATCTGGCCTTCTGAAGCTTGGAGGGTACCCATGTTTTTTTCTTAATATTTATGTAGAAAAGGTTGCAAGGTCATCTGAATGTTGTTGGGAGTTTTCATCCATTAGTCTGTTTGACTTGTCGGTCGTGTACTGCAACTCAGTCGGGTCCTGTAAATGGAATGTTTATATCGGTTGCAAAGTTGCTGTACAATTTCGGTTGCCGTTTCGTCTCAGTAATTTGGTCAGGGGTAAATTCTGTTGATGAATTTTCGTTTTTCTGCTGTATTGATGCTGGGTCTATGATAGCATGTTTGCCAAGCCCTGGTGCCGGTTCTTTGAGTTTTCAAAATAGCAAACCAATGGGTCGCTGGGTCGACCCAAAACTAGGGATGCAAGTTTTCTCATTTTTGGGTCACTGGATCAACCCAAAACTTCTCCAAATGAACTATAACGTACCCTCGTCTTCTTAAGCTAGTACAAAGAAATGAACAAAGCTCCTAATCCACACTATCTAATGGGTACCCATTTGCATCCCTAATTAATGTCGAAATCTGATTATTTACTTCCTTACTGCTCCCAAAGGCTATCTGAACCCGAGCTTCAAATATGGGATGTGGCAAGAATCTCCTCCCACCCTGCCCTCCCCCACCTGGCTCCGATGGCCTTCTATTAAAACTATATGGCACTTTGATATTTTTTTTTATCTTTTTTTTGGGGTGGGGGGGGGGGGGGGGGGGGGGGGGGGCTGGTTTCTGTTGAAGTCAGTCAGACCAAAAAACATTTTACAAACAAGTCAAAATACTGACAATTTGTATTACACCATCTGAAGCAACTTTAAATAGAGTCATAGTGTCGGATGTAATATGCTTTAATATTAATGAAATTCCCTTTTCGTTAAAAAAGTTATAGTGTAAGTTGTCTAGTTTTGAATAGTTTGAGGGTGTTCAATATCTAGTTTTTAGTAGGAGAAACACACTACTCCCTCGATTTTTTAATTGATGTCATTTGGATAACTCATGTTTGCTTTTTTTTTAGCATAAACTCATGTTTGCTGAGGGAAAAAGACTGAAGAGCGAGGTGACACCATAGGCTTTGTTTTAGGTATTGTGCTAGATGATGATGTTTTCTTGTTTTTAGGTGTTTTAAGGCTGATTTGTATCAGCTCACCTTGGTGTTTGAGATGTAAAGACTAAATGAGGCCCGAACATTATTTTACCTTGAAATAAATTTTCCTTAGTTGTGAGTGTCTTTTTTTTTTTTGAGCCAATGGTTGTGAGCGTAAAAAAAAAGAGCTTTACCTTAATTAATATACAGGCCCTTGGTCTAGTTTCCATTTGGTTTTTTTTTTTTTTTTTTTTTTTTTTTGAGAATCTAGTTTCCATTTGGGTGCACGGTCGACATACCGTCCAGACCATTAGCTGAAGTACCAGGCCCAGCTTGACGGCCCACGAGTCCGTTTTTCATTTTTTTTTCTCTTCAGCAAAAGGAGAGCGCACCTTCTCGTCTCCGGAGTGGTTTCCTTTCATCTCGGATTTTGAAATCCTCGAGCGGGCGCCGGCGGCCGACGACCCACCTCTCCTCCCGAGTCCCGACTCCGCTCCGCCGCCGCCGAAATCCGTGAGGAGGATCCAGATAATGGAAGGGAGCGACGAGAGCGCCGCGGCGTTCGAGGCGGCGCTGGGGCTGAACCCGCGGCACTTCGTCGACGGCGTCCTCGACATGGTCGACGACATCGGCCGCGATGCCTTCCAGTTCTCCCGCCAGTTAAGCCCTCTCCATATCTCTCCCTCCGTGAATCCTGGATTCCCCCTTTTTTGTTTTCGGGCATTCTCTCTTATTCGCCGCCGACCAACTGGTTAACTTGCCATTTCACTCGCGTTTCTCCAGGGAAGCGGCCACTCCGGGGGTCCTCGGCGCTGCCAGGGCAGCCGAGAAGGCTGCGGAGCTCGAGCGGGTAAGCAGCTGACTCTGGTATGCTGTGTTGGGCTGACTAGATTTGGGGGCGCTGTCGATTTGGACTCGTTTTCTTATGTTTATGCCACAACACATAAGGGAGGAATTAAAGTGAATTTATCTTGGTAGTGCCGACTAAGGAAAATCCATCTGTTTATGAGATTGATGTTGTCAAGAGGCCTGTGGTAGCTGTGTCATTCAGGTGTTTTTGTTGTATTTGCTTGTTTCTTAGTCCCTTTCCTACCGTATGGATAGTTAGTTGTCTATATTGAGCTGATACCTTGCGACATATGAATTCATCTCACTCCACATTTCATCAGATACCATTAGCTGATTTGTCTTGGTTTATGGCATTTTATTTTCTGCTTATTTACGGAGATCTAATGTAAAGAACTAGACAATCCAAAAACAGGAAAGCATGACTTCCCTAGTTATAATACATATGAACTATCTATGGCGGACTAACCATCCAATTGTCATGTAACTCGTAGCTACTGTATTGCTTCAAATGTCTAAGCAGTTGTGCCTGCGTAGTCATTGCATACCCCATGAGATGATTTCATATCTTTATCAGCTAATTTCTTTTGCTTATGCTGCTATTTCTATTCATGCTCTGTTTCAAATCATTCTATTTAAAGAACAGCAGGATTGTTATGAGTAAAAAGGCATTGTTTTATTTATTTATTTTTTGTAGGGATTAAATGCCATTCGTCATTTAGTATTTGATGTAATGGATAAGAGAATGACCAGCTGGGAGAGATACTGCCTTGGAAAAATCTTCACTCTACCCAAAAGTTTTGTCTTGCCTGATGATGTACGTTTCTATGTTTTCTCTAAGTAACAGATTTAATTCCTGCATTTCAACTTATGGAATATAACTTCTATTGCAAAATTATAATTGTTGTACTTCCTCATGATTAGTTGCGGATGAAGGGTATCAGATTCCTTGTTTTTTAAGATTCATAC
The DNA here is from genome assembly GCA_012490785.1 of Eragrostis nindensis. Taxonomy (NCBI): domain Eukaryota; kingdom Viridiplantae; phylum Streptophyta; class Magnoliopsida; order Poales; family Poaceae; genus Eragrostis; species Eragrostis nindensis. The sequence goes on from JAAXCT010000693.1 coordinate 87,806, forward strand.
TTGGGGTTTACTGGTTCATATGTGCGGTGTTGTTTCTCAACAGACAACAGATGCCCCTCGCTCTTGCACAGATAGGCTTGGTTTTAGGGAATGATAAGCAAATGGCAAATGCTAACCCGCCCTCCCTTGGAGGCTCTGAGTTGATTCTTTGCTTTATTAACTCACTGGTGCAGCTGGCATTATATTGCAAACCCCTAACAATAGATGTTAACAACCTTTAACTTGCTACTAGCCCAATGAACTCGAAGCAAAAAAAACTGAACTTGTCTCTATGCCGTTGATGCCTGATTATTGGTAGCTACTGAAATGCTGGTTTGGGCCATAGCCCATTTCTTCTTGTGCCTTTAGGTTCTACCAACAAAGATGTCCACAACATGCACGATTGCACAGTATAAACGAAGGGATGTAGATATCTTTTATACATTGGTGAGCATTGCCTAAATAGCTGATTGATGTTATTGAAACCAGAATTTTCGGTGCATGCATTATTGTATTCTTGTTGGTCCTATTGATCTTGAAATTTATCAGTCTATTTAGAACCTTGATTGAGCTTATTTTGTGATTGCTTGCAGTAACTAACTATGAAAGAAACTTTGCTTGCAATTGTTTAATTCAATGAAAAGACATACTTTCGTTCACATTTACTTTGCTCATCTCACAAATATTGGTAACGCAGACAAGCATATATGTGATCTTCTTTTCCTTGGTCAGGACAATTCTTGCGCCAAAGAGTTGCAGAAAGATGGAACCTCTGATTCAGATTTACTAGATCATGAGCTTGATTTATTAAGGAAAAATCTTGAAAGTGTAAGAAACCTAACTTCTACGAACTAGTATATAATATGTCTGGACTTCTGTAACAAATGTTTGTCTTTCTTTCCATCAGGCTAACAAAGAATATTTTCGGAGAGAGCTGTTTTCATTGGAAAAGGAAACTACATACAAAAGAGAACTTGATTCCTCTATTGCTGAGATACAAAAATTATTTGAAGAGAAATCTGTGCAGCAAAATTTTGAAGGTATTGTATTATATTCAGTAGTTTAGTACAAAAACGGGAAGCAGATAAAGTTTAATCATACGATCAGTTTTGTACTTCTGTTGTTGATGGCATGTGAAATTCCTTCCCTTATTTTGCGGAGAAAATTGGGGAACCAATGTGCACAAAATATGGTGTTAGGGAATTCATTGTCTTCTCAGCGATTTTAAAACAAAAAATATTACTAATTCATTGCCAAGGAACCAGTATACTTGACATGGTCATTTCACATTGAAAAGACAATACAACATTGAGATACAAAAATTATCTTTACACCATCAAAATTATCTTCTTGGTACCATTTGTTAGCTTCAGTAATAAAGTGGTCAAAAAAATATTGTCGCCCTGAATTGTGGATTATGTTACTTTTCATCAGTTTAATGCATTCTAGCGTTTTACTCTTATAAACTCTTCGATGTCGTTGCTGAATTCCTGACATCATCAATGTCTGCATGTATATTTAATCTAAGTTGACTACTCAGTTCCACTCAATCTAGTTAGCTCCGATTTAGAATGCATGCGTACTCAGCTGTGCTGAACTTGCAGAGCTAGTAAAGGCAATACCAATATTGCAGCAGAAAATAACTTCACTGAACAAGAAAAGGACTCAGTCAGGGAGCTTGGTAGATCAACAGGTTTTGAACATGAATGGCCTCAGAGACAGTAAACGTCTAGCACTGGATAAGGGTATTGCCACCAATTTCCCTTTGCTCTCTTTAGTGCTCCTGTGCATATGTGTATTTGCGGCATTGACCCAATAACTTATCCTGCAGATTTCACTGCACGGACTGAAGACATTCAAGAGATCGTCAATATCTTACAGAACAAGTAGTTTGCAGTGTTGTGCAGCCTGTGCTGCACCAGGATATAATTCGGTCGTGTTACAGCGTCTGCTTTGTAGGATCAGTTTTGCTTTAATTTGGTCGTAGCTACCTTCTTGTTAGCTGCCTATGGTGTGACACTGAACTGCGTTTGGTAGGTTTCCTGGGTCACATGAAGATGGTAGGTCTGTTCTGATGCCAATGGTGATGTGTACCAACCAGTAAGATTCATTTGGACTAATCTGAAGTACGTTCTGGAATTGGTCCTTGTACTTATCTGCTGCGTTATTCTTGTAACATTATCATGTAAGTTTGCCTCAAAAAAAAAAAAACATTATCATGTAAGTTTGTCTTTGTCGTGAATATCTGTTTATCTTGCCATTGATACATTCTTGAAAAAAAAAATGTTGCTGTTGATGAGGTAGTCTTTGCATTCTGGGTTGTTGTAGTCATGCCACTTTCTGGCAAAAAGAAAAATGTTGTCATCAAACATTATGACTATAACCAATCAGGGATTTTGTAGTACAACTAGCTTAATAAAAGGAAAAAGATCACAGCTTAAACACCATGTAACTTCATGCATATACTAATTCCGAAAGACAATATTTAAATATTCATAGTAAAAACATGGTAAGGTACATCACATTCTGCCCAGCAAATTCAAATTCAATGGAAAACAACATGATTCTACTAAAAGAGCGCTATTCAGTAGCCTGGCAATCTGAAGTTGGTGTGGAAAACGAATGTTATGAGCTGCTTCCATTCCACAACATATAATAGCCCTCCTGCTCCAGTCTATTGTCGAAATTGATGGAATCAAGCGCCAGCCTCAGTTGGATGAACAACTTCAAGAAATCAGAGACGACTGGTTCATTATTCATCCAGATAAATGAGTGGGCAAAAAGCCCACATGATTCTGGTGCATTAAGCAACGTTTTGCTCTGCTAGTTGTCGAAAAGGGTAGTGACAAGGAGATGCTGTACAAAAGTTGATCGAACCGCAGCTCGCCGCCTCCTTCGCTCCCTCTCTTCATGACTAAGGTTGGAATCAGCAACACTAAAGAAGAATTGCATTAAAATTCCATCACGCCCTCAGAGGACTCAATGCCAATGTGGAATCATGCAGTTCTCTCTACTGGAATTAAAATCCCCATCATAATACTGACATTTCAGTTTCTTCTTTGCCAAGAAATAAGTGATGATCAATGGTGTACCTTGTTTAGCATGTGTGCCTACATTTGACAGTGTAGTCTACACAGCTCAAGGTGACTTCCATTCGTAATCAACTACTGCACATGGTTCGGTTAAAAAAAACTACTACACATGTGGTCCACATTCATGCTGTGCAAATGCATTAATTCAATTTCTTGGCATCTACTGCAGTTTGGTCAAAATCAAGCATATATGTAGAAAAGGGGTCAAGCTTTTCATGGTACCTCACAAGTAACTAAGCAAAACTTAATTTAATGTGGATAGTTCCAGTATCTTCAACGTACAATGGCTTTAAGCTAAGTCTACCTAAACAGGTTTAATGAATGTGGATAGTTCAAGTAACAAAGCACAGAGAATTTAAGCTAAGTTTACCTAAAGAGGTTTTATGAATGTGGATAGTTAAAGTACCTTCAAAGTACACCGGGCGTTAAGCTAAGTTTGCCTAAATAAACACATTGTTCAACAATCCAAAAAAGGCTAAAATAATTTCAGTAGCTACAGAAGCAACCCAAAAAATAAATAATAAAAACAATGTCACCACACAGAACTGTGCTCAACAATCCAATAGTGGTCATACCTTGTCTTCCAAGTCTTTGCAGGTATTGCTCTTTTAAACCAATTACTTTCCACCACAGCAGGGGCAGAAGATTTTGATGTCTCTTCTGCTTCTGATGAAGATAAATTTAGAACTAGTGAAGATAGTAGTGAATCAGTGACTGAAGTTGATGTATTTGTACTGCTGCTTCGACTGCTATTTCCGAGAAGAACCTTTAAATAGGTGTCTTGAAGATCTCTCCCTGCATAGGAGATAGTCTGGTTACCAGTACCAGCAACTCTACGTAATCTGTGATGTCTCTGCAAGTGCACACTGTTTAGGAATCACATAAAAATTACAGATAAAAAACTTACAAAGAAATGTGTAACATAAACTTTAACGATTTCAAGAAAGGATATTTTAAACAGGTAGCCATGCTGAAGAGTTATATGATCCAACAGATCCTTCGAAATCCTAGCAGCGCAAACTGGGCAAGCCTGTCAAGAGTATAAAAGTGAGCTTAGAAGCTATAGAATATATTGCACAATGTATGTATTGTGCTGAGCTTCTCATAATGCCAATAACTGACTTCTGGGGGCATATGGTGTATAAGGCCCCAAAGAAGAGTCTGGTATTCGACGTAAGCCCAAAAACCTTGTGCCTTGCATATATGCATGGTGGTGTATGGGGGTGCGCCTTATACCTAGCCCACCCCCACCAATTACAGCCGAAGACATCCTTTTATTCTAACAGTTTGGTCACAATTTCAGCTGAAGCTAAGAATAGCCACTTAGGTACATTTAACTTGACAAGGTGATGAAATATATAAAAATTTACTTTTAATATATACCCGAGAGCTCTAGTGGTAACTGCTTGAAGTATGGAGTCGGCGTATGGTCTGAATCACTTTGCCTCTGGATACTAAGGTGTTTCAGTTCGCCAGGTTGTCTCTTGCTTGCTCATGGATTCAGCAGGCAGTTCAAAAGGTTGACCTATATACTAACAGTCTATGACAACATTATGCGGGTGCCAGACCCAAACAAATAAACAATTGTAGTTTGAGGAGTGGGCTAATGAGCATTACATGAGAACTGTTACGTGTGACAAACTTGTACCAAATTAAGTTTCAGTACATTGAATGAATATTTGCATAGTGTAGCTAACTCTTGTATATGTTTATGCGGCGGATAGGCAGTAAGCACAAGATCTTACAGCATCTGACCAAGTTTCAGCCCCACTCAAGTTCAGAAGACCTAAATAGTCTATCAGAAAAAGGTATGTCTTTATCGTTGATACACATGTTTTGCAAATTTTCAGAATTTTATAGCATCTTCCATTGCTTATTTGAAAATTTGAGTACCATGGAAAGAACAAAATACTTTCCTGAAACACCCTCATACACTTGTCAAGACTTCAATCTCATGTACTCTCAAAACCGAATTCTCAAATACCTAGACAACTAGTTGCAACAAACGCATCTACTCCTAAAAAGCTATTTCTTTTGTCGAATTGAAGTAAATGGGAGCTGTTGCAACTTAACTAGAGTCAATGAACAAGAGGCTCGGTTACAGTAGCATTCACATACAGTACTCGGGAGAAAATATTAATGATAAAAAAGAACAAAGTCCTTCTGAGTCCCGACTAAACAGATGGACCCTAAAACCATGTAAAAGGTTGAAACTTCCCCGTACTGTACAGCAAGGTGACATTAGCCAAGTAAACCAGAACAGAGTCAAGTCTGCATTAGCATGTCAAACCAGAATGTGATGATTGCTTACTAGTTATGTCTGAATGTGGATGGGTGTGTATGGGCCTATGTGCCAAAGGGTGGGGATATGCCTTATGCTAAATTAGGTGTCTTGAGGAAATTCTAAACCAGGGGCAGGGGCTAACATAATCTTGAGTCTTAAACAGAGGTACTTGCATAAAGTGACTTTTATAATTCCTTGCTGGAGGCTGTTCGGCCACTTAATCCCCATATAGCCCACCAATTACATAGTCCCCATAGCATAGTCCCTATTAGCGAAAGAAAGATATGAAGTCCAACTTTATGTTTTGTAATCTGTATTGTCATTTAAACCTAGAGCTAGAACAATCTATGTTTTGTAATCTGTATTGTCATTTAACCTAGACCTAGACCTAAAAAAAGGGGTCTGATAACCCCAGCCTTCATTGGAGGCTGTGAGGCCCAGCATTCGATCGGAATCGAATCCGGGTGGCAGAGCTCCCATCCGGAGCATCTGACCAACCGAGCACCTTGCTTGGCACTACCTAGACCTAGACCTAGGGCAATTATGTTTTGAAGCTTGATATCATCTCAAATCAACCTAGATGAGCGAGAGCTCTTAATGAGTGAGTTTGTGAGCAGATGATCCCAGTTTGGTTGAGTAAGATTGCATATCACGTGTAACAATGCAAAACCCCGTGCTTTTTTTAGTTTCACCTCAGCATTATTTGCACAAAAAGTGAATCATCCTTACAGTGTAAACACTTTATGTACCATAAAATATATGAAACAAGTTTTAATTAGTACAACCAACGATGCCCCACAATAATTTGCGGAAAAACTACCAAACAGACCCTTTGGCATAACGGACTGGCACATAAATAAGATCATACTTTCTAGCAAACTATGGAGGACCATTGATACTTCTTAGTTCTAATAACATCAGAAACAGAACATCATTAGAATGGACTTTCAGCCTAAATTTCCCTGTAAATGATCTGTACATGTCAGATGAAGAAGCACATAATATGGAAAGAAGGAATTGACCTTACCACAACTTTAGACTCAAAAGGGTGCTCATCCTCCAGATGGGTGCACAGAGATGTAATGCCGTGATCTTCATAGCAGTAAGGGCATGGGAAATCTGAGCGTACCTCGTCCTCTGGTTCAATATCGTCATACCCCAACCGATCTGCATGTAGAACATGTCAATATAAATAAAGTGATTTATAGAAACAGATACAATAAGAAATGTTTTTAGGCAGCTCACAAAGAAAATCTAATGGTTAATTTCAGAAATATGAATTCTTGACCACACTAGGAACTTATATGCGCAACCAAGTTTAAGATTGTGCCAATCAATAGCTAACCAAATGGATAGTTCCTCCAAATGCAAGTTGGGTAGATTATTATGGATTTTTCAAGGATTTGATCCTGTAATCACTAGGTTGATGAGTTGTAAGCAAACTGAACCATTTAGATCAATCCAGATTTAAAAAGATTGTAATATTTGATATAGTAAGATTCCAAGCCCCAACCCTTCAGACAAATCTAATATGCTAAAGGAGGATGGTAGAAATGCTGAACATAAGAAATTCATTATGTGAGCACAGATTGTTCATGTGCCGGAACTATTTCGGACTTTCTTTGTTTCATGTTCTTTCATCTCCTTATACGAATCTAATGTAATGGTCACACCAGCGCCCATTAATCCAGCGAAATGGAAACAAAATAATATGCATTCCTGCCGCAAGATGGAGCCTTTCTCATGTGCTGACCAAAGAGAACACAAATCCAATTAAATCGCTCAGACCACAAGAAATTAATGGGTCAGAACAGGACATCCCGATCCTCGATCGCCGAATCGAGATCGAACGGAGAACCCAAGCCACAGAACAGCCCAGTCCAGGCCAACGTCATCAGCTGACGGATCATGAAGCGAGAAAGAAGGCTACCGTGGTGGGATGCGGGGGTGGTATGGTGGCGCTGCGCACGCTGCAGCGCGTACTGCCGCTTGGCGGCCATGAGGCGCGAGATCCAGTGGTCGGAATCCATGGTCGCTCCAAGCACCCTCCTTCCTCCCCTCCCCTGCCGTCCTCCCCCTTCCTTGTCTCCCCCTCTGCACGGTAGACGGCACCACCAACCAAATTTGTTTCTTATTTTTTAAAAAAACATTTTTATTTCATTAATGGCTTTTCTTGATTTTTAGAGAAATGTTTTTTACTACTAAAAGACAACGACATAAACATTAGACTCGGGAGAGAAGGGCAGCTGCTGCTAATCTGCGTAGCGTGCTATGACTATGAAGCCAACTCATGCATCACTAGCTCACAAATTTTCCTTTTTCGAAAATTTTCTTTCAAAAAAGTTTTATTCAAATTTCTCAAGAAACCGTACCTGTAAACTTTTGACCAGCCTTTCAGCAACTTGCTTATGAACTTTCGTCAAAAAATTTGTCTAGAACTTTGATCTAATTCGTAACATTTCAAGTAACTTTTGCCATAACTTCTGCCAATAGACCCGCGTGGACCGGCGCACATGGCCAACCACCATTATTCGCATTGATGTGCGAGGAGCGGAGATGTTCACATAAGGATTCTTCGTTGGGACAACAAAGCGCCGATAGAATTGAGAAATCATATATTTTTTGTAATAGAGGAAAGTCAGAACTTAAAGGAGGGTCACACCACATTTTATTTATTATTTTATTGTTGCAATTTTACTTTTTAAAATGAGAAAATTATAAATATAGCTATAAAACAAATTATAATTCTCAATTAAAAATCAAGACGTATATGAACCAAGTAATATAGGTGGGACCTTATAATTGTAGGTTGACGCTATTGTTAGCTTTACAATGTTGGAAAGTAAAGTTGACCTTAATGTGGTTCTCATATCAAATAAGTAATGAGATTTTATCTGACCTGTGTGAGGGAGAGAGAAATGAGAAGTAAATTATTTAATTCTTATAGGTATGGGTGCATTTTGCCATTAATGATATATAGACTTGTTTCAGTGTGTATGGGTGCCTTTTGCCATCAAAAGAAGAGTATTTTTATTGTATAAAGACCGGTTTTACATCTTATTGTGGCTGTTCTAATTTTTATAGTCCCACGGGATGAAAAGTGAAGGACACATGTTAATTTCGAGATGTAATTGAGGGGAAAGAGACAAAATTCAGTGAGCGCAGTCGCCAATAGTGAAGCCTCACCGCGTATGTATGTATAATTTTTCAATAGTATTCTAATGAATTTGAGATGTTAACATGGAATGAACCAATTGAATATATCCACGCCAGCTGCAGACGCAGCGTGGAGTTTTAACGGTGCTATAGAGGAGACAAAAACTAACGTTGGAAAACTGGTGCTAGCAAGAGTCTATAATCAGTAGATTGCACATGTCATGTACACATGCCACCATGCTCGAAGAGAACAATTTTTTTCTATAAATCTATGTGCTGGGCAACTTTAATTAATCAGCATATGTTTTCTTTTCCGATGTATGAATTGTACAACATTAAATGGATCCTTATTAGCTTTGATTTCCAATTAGTGATGTTAGGATAACCATTTTAGAGCTACAAAAGTCGTCCTGTCATCGACTAAGGCCAGTCTCAATGGAGACTTTCATCTTACAATTTCCTAGAGTGCCACGTCAGCTTCATGCTCTTATTCTGTGAAATAAAATTGCATCTCTCAGTGCCTTGTTTCATCACACAGTTTCATAGGTTTGCAAGAACATTTGTTTGCTGCATGTGTTTGTGATCAAATGTGTCAGTATACATGTAGCCACATGAAACTTGACGGGACATTTCTTCAAACACCTTGCCTGCGTCCTACCACCGCTCGGATTTGCAGTGCCTACGCATCAAACAAAACAACTGTACGCCAGCTTCACTTATTGTCGACTGAATCACAGGCAACAGAGATTGGGAACAAAGCGCTTCAACTAAACATAGTTTAATTTGGAACAAAGCATCGTGAAGTAGTACAAATTGCCATAGACCTAGCGACGGAAAAAGACCCGCCGCCTACAGCCGCCGCCAACAGGAGCCGCACCCGCCGCTCGCGCCGGCAGCCCTTGGGGCGCCTTTCCTCGGCCGCCAGCTTGGGGAAGGCTGTCTCTCGGGTTGGGACGTGGGCGGCTGGGTGGCACTCGTCAGGTTTGAGGTCTAGTTTTTTCTAGTTATGGTTAAGTTTAGGTGCCTCCATGGCGGGTTTGGAGAAGGAGATGACAGCGGCGGCGTCGAAGACGGCGGCGGTGGCGGCAACTTCTACAGCACGAACATGGTGGGCTCAGTTTTCAGACGGTGATGGCAAGGCAAAGATGTCATCGCCGATCATGAATAAGGTACTCTGGCCCCTTCTTTGTCTAGCTGTGGTTCTTTCTGACCATAGCTGCGGGCTAGTGAGAGTTTGGTTTCTGGTGACATCCATATGGATGTTAGTTGGATTTGTGTTCTCTCACGTTGAATCTGGTGAAGGAGGCGACGATGAGTTCGACTACAGGCTCGTCGACGGCAAATCCATCGTATTTGCGTGTGGAAAGTTAGCAGTTTACCCTTCTTTTGCGAAAAGGATGGGTTTCTTTTTTCCCCGTCAGTGATGAGGATGGCGGTGGTGGATGGTGAGATGGCCGTGTTCGTTCAGATCGGAGTTTTCATCCGTGGCATATCCGTCTGGGATGATGATCCTAGATGGTGGAATTTATAGCTTTTTCAAGGTTTCTTGTCTCCCATCAGTGGAGGTGGAGTTGTGTGGGTTGTAATCAAGGGATGTAATATGCTTTAACATCAATGGAATTCCCTTTTCGCAAAAAAAAGTAGTACAAATTGCCAACATACCAAACATTCTGCACCTGAACAGAGTGCTCGGCGCCATCTGCGTGCGCGCACTCGACATGGAGGCAGCCGCGCAGCGAAGGGACGGCACGGCTGTCGACGGCTCCGTGCGTGTCGCGGGGAAAGCGAGCAGGCGGCGGATGGCGGCGACTCGGTGCAGGAGGCGCGGTGGCTTGCCGTGACCGCCCTAGAGCGCGTCGCGGCGACGCTGTCCAAGCGAGTGGCCGTGGAGAGGTCTCGCTAGCGCAAAGGAGGTCAAGGGCCGTGGGGAGGTCCTCGCAGCGGGATGGTGCTGTAGGAGATGGCATCACGGACGGAGGAGGCGGGCAGCGCGGTGGCGGAGCTCGCGCGCGGGGCAGCGGCGCGTTGGCGGAGCTCGGGCGCTGGTGGCAGCGGTGCGTTGGCGGAGCTCGGGCGCGGGAGATGGCGGCGCAGTGGCCCTCGCGGGCACGGGAGACGACGGCGCGGCAGCTGACCCCGCACGCGGGAGGCGGCAGCGGAGCTCGTGCGCGGGACACGACGGAGCAGCGCGAGCACGGGGAGAGGAGGTCGCGAAGCGCGCGCACTTGGGCGACAAGGAAGGCCACGCACAGGATCAGGATTTCATCGTTGGAGCGTCTCAGTGGGCTTTCGTTTCCCTTTCATTTACTTGGAAAGAGAGCACTTGCCATATCACTTGTTTTGCTGATGTAGCACTCAATTAAATGTAAATGAAAGATGGACTGAGACTGGCCTAAAAACCTAAAAACAATAAAGCACCCACCGTAGTTTAATAAAAAAAATAAACCTCGGAATTACAATCATCGTTGACAGTGGCTAAAGAACCTTATTGCCATCAATGCGATGCGTCCGCACAAATTATCTCGTTCGTGATGGCATACTCAAAAGTGCACTGTCCCGCCGTGGCTAAACAAGTCACCAATAGAGAATGGAACACACTTGGCTACCAGCATTTCCTCGACCAGAGATTCTGGTGCCCCAACAACCCATCACTTGTCAGGTGAGCGGCACATGCAAGGCACGATTCTAATCCACGTCTCGAAACAGAATTGTACAAGAGAGTGATACTTAACGAAGAAGATACGTGCGAGAGAAAAAAGAAAATGCCAAGGAGAGGATGCGCTCACTGATAAGCACTAGGAACTGAGGTGAGCTGGAGGATCCATAAGTCTAACTGGATGTAATAACTCGAATTGCTCTATATCAGTTACACTATACACAAAACACTGTATACTTCCCCCCCTGAGACTGACCGCAACAGGGTCCGGTAAACAACCCGGTTCCCTTAATTTAGCGGATCACCAACCCGCTACCCGTTGCAGCAATGTCCGGTAAACAACCCGCCATTGTCCAGAACCCGGTCGCTCGCCGCCAAATCTGGTGGCTGTCGCGCCGACCGCCAAATCGCCTCCCCCGTCGTGCCGCCTCCGTCGTCGCGCCGTCGCCGCCTCCCCACCCATCGACGCCCCTCCGCCTGCGCTGCCGTGGCAAGAACCGTCTCCGCCTTCCCCTCGCGCCGCCTCCGCCTCCCCCGTCACGTCGCCTCCGCCTCCCCCGTGGCAAGAACCGTCGATCGACTTCGAAAGGCAGGCAAGAACTGCTGCTGTTGCCTGGCTTCTTGATTCGTTGCATGTGTGGCACCTGTGTGCAGAGGAAGGAAGAACTGCTGGTTGCTTTGCTGAATGCGCAGATGCCTTGCGTGCTTGCTTCTTGGCTGAATTGCCTGTGCGTGCTCTGTGCAGAGGAAGGAAGGAAGAACTGCTGCTTGCTTTGCTGTGTGCGCAGGTGTTGTTGCCTGTGTGCAGAGGCAACAAGTGCTTGCTTTGCTAGCTGATACTGCTTACCTGTTATGCAGAGTTGAATTGATAGTCCTCTGAATATGTTGGTGTGCAACATTGTCATTGATAGTCCTCTGAATTTGTAGTCTGCTTTTTTCAGTACACTTGTTACTTTGTTTCTAGTGCAGTGCAGAGTTGAATACTGAATTTGGTAGTCCTCTGAATCGATAATCCTCTGAATTTCGTGTGCAACCAGTTCATCAATGTGGTGTTCTCGCTGCATTGTCAATATGCTATCTTGAAGTGGTTATTGTCTGCCCCAAATTTTCAGTGAGATTTTCATTTTGGAAGGTGTCTACATATTTAATTCACTTTCGTTTCATTCACCTGTAACTGAAGTGTGCTACTGATTGAATTTCAGTCACCTAGCTGATTGAATTTCTGTCTCTTCTAAATGTTGTGAACAATGCATGTATAGGAAAACTACCAAGCACAATGTACAGAAATTCAGTATCGATCGATCATATTTGCATTGCTCCCGAGAAGTCATTGTGCTTGATGAAGAGTGATTAGTAGTGAATTGACTAGTATTTGCGATTCCAGTGAGAAAACCAACTTATGTTTGTTTATGAATCTGCTATATGCAATGTCAAGCAAGTTATGTACATCTTCTTCTTTGCTGGTCGCCCTTCACGACCTGTAGCAATGTCAAGAATGTAGCATGCTGATGTCTTTATTGTGCTGAAGTTGGCTGGTTCTTTTAGTTTGCTGAGATGTTCTGGGGTACGATACAGTGTGTTTTATGATATATGGAGATGGCCTCATACTAGAAGTTTTGTTTTTATTACTACCCTCGCTAACATTGCCTAAGATATACTGATCTGTTGAATATTGTGCATAAAAGACCTGAAATTTGCTCCTAAGTACCTACCAGTTTTCTCTTTTGGTTACTGAATAATCCTTCACAGATTGCTATGCTCAGTGTCTACTATTCACAGAAGGTGACAAGCTAAGTGAATATTAGCGCAATACTTTGTCTGTTTAACATGTCTGTATCATTAGAACTTGATATACTGATCTGTTGAACATTGTGAATTCTAATTAACAATTAGGAAAAATGAATATCAGAACAGAACAGTGTGTTTTGAGAAAGCTTTTTGTCAATAAAATACATCTCATAACCTTGTAGCCATTTGTAGATTTTGCTATCAAAATAGCTCAGATAAATGCACTGAGATCAGACAAATGTGCATACAGATGGAGGCTGAAAAGAAAGAGAGGGAAGAGGACGAGTGCATATTGGCCATTAACCTTGATAAATTTCAGCCTATGGAGCGGATTACTATCAAGCGCAACAAGAAGAGATCATTTTGAAGTTGCAGTCCCGACGTCAAGCGTAACAACAAGGGCGACAATAAGCTTGTTATTCATATGAGTGTATTTCTAGCTACTGTCATATTTATAGTCTGGAACTATATATGTGAACCATATATACGTTAAATAAGCATGTATCTCTGATTGGTCACTATTAATTCAACCTGAGAAGTTCGTCACTATTGGTTACTGTGATACAATTGGTTACTGTGAAAGAAAGAAATATTGACACTAAATATTGACACTTGAATATGCAGTTCTGTACCCTTTTATTTGAGCTGCCTGTTGAAGTTAATTAGTAGTTGTTTATGAGCTGCTGTTCTGGAATCAACTTAGCTGTTTTTACACCATCTGTGCTGCTGTTTATAGAAATGTATCAGGTTCCAGGTTACATGCTGTTTGAGAGCATTGCCTAGTTAAAGTTTGTCTCCTTTGAGAGATTCCAGGTTACTTATATTGTGACATAACTAAAATGCTGGTCCAAACTTTATTTTCAAAGCGTGCTTTTGTATCAGGTTTCAGGTTACATGCTGTCCCAGAAATACAAAAATAGATAGAGATTATTTGCTGTCCCAGAAATGCAAAAAATAGATAGATCCTTGTCTCTCCATCAGCATGGTCTCTGGGGACAAGTCGTCTCTCATGTATTGTGCGGTGGAAGGAGCTCTCTGCATTCATGGCTGCCATCATAGTGTCCATCTCTTCGCTGTCGTCAAGCAACTCAAAATTCGGCTGATCCTCTTCAATATCAAGTACCGAAGCAAGGTAGAATCATCATCTTCTTCTTCCAATGTTTGGTGCAGCCGTACCGATAGATGTGGGACATCCATTGTGCACAAGATTCACAAGATTGGTGCCCTGCAAGCAAAAGCGCCACTCATGTTTTAATAAAAGCTTCAATCTTTCCAGCAAAAAGCTACCACAAGATTCACAAGATTGGCTCTGTACACTACCACAAGTTAACAACAGTACCGTACATGGGTTCCTACAAATACTTTCTTTGCGATGAGGGTTCCTAGAAATACATCAGTATACAATGCACAATTACCTCTATATGCACTGTTAACACAAAAAAAGAGCCTTTGGATAGCTAACAATCAGTCACCACACTTCACTATAGAATCTTTTTTGCTACCAGAATCACCATTTGCTACCAGTCACCATCAAAGGTTAAAATCACCATTTGCTACCAGAATCCTTTTTCAATTCGCGCCTATACCAGCTAGGAACGATTAATCCATCATGCCAGATGCAACTGACATGCCACTTGAATCTCAGATCGTACAATTTTTGGAGAAGAGATCAAATAACAAATCAACAACAGGGCTGTACCTCCGGCCTGTCAGGAAGCTCGTCGACGGCCTTGCTGGGGCTGTCCACCGTCCGTCCCACGGCTACCTCGCCGCCGGAGACATGTACTGCCTCCTGAAGGAGGAACCGGATCAGGTGAGCAAGGACAATTCGGTGTGGAGCACTGTGTCGGTGAAGCTGCAGCCGCACACCTGGATGGACCACGGCACCTCTCCTTCGACGCCGGCCGCGCAACGTGGACGTGGCACGGTGACTGGTTGCTGCGGCGAGGCTTTCTTCGCTGGACGCGTGGGTGGTCGGCCTCGACGAGCAGGAGCACATCTGCGCCAGCAACGGAAGGAGACGGTGTTGCGCGAGGCCGACCCGGCCGGCGTGTGGCGCGGCGTGTCGGAGCTCGCCGGCGCCAGCGTGGCAGAGCATGAACCGCGACGGCGACCCGCCCCGCGAGGACGCGCGGCGCCTCGTACTCGGCGGCGACAAGATGACTGGAGCAGGGGAGGCAGCGGCGGCGCGACGAGCAGGGGAGGCGGCAGCGGCGCGACGAGCAGGGGAGGCGGCAGCGGCGCGACGAGCAGGGGAGGCGGCAGCGCAACGGAGCAGGGGAGGCGGCGGCGAGAGCAGGGGAGAGTGAAATCCAATTTGGAGGAGAAGATACAGGTTGACTGTTGCAACAAAATGGAATTTGGGGGATGGGATATTTTACAGGAGATATGGAATATTCTTTTGAAGGGTGGAAAATAGAGGTTACTGCTGCGGTCAGTCTGAGACTGACCGCAACAGGCAACTGTAAACGACCGGAACCCTTAGTTTGGCGGATCCTGGACCCGGTATCCGTTGCAACAGAAGCCGGTAAACAGAAAAGGGGATCAGATGATAAATATTCCAGTTCAGCTAGGGGTAGCTTTACTCTGGGAGGACAGCGGAGTTCAAGTGCAGGCAAACAAAGTACAGAGAGTCGAGGCAAACAAGATACCGAGAGTCTAGAAAAGCCAGTAGGTTTGTCTTCGACCAGATGTAAAGGTACAGAATCTCGTGAGGAGGAAGCTGCCTCACCAAGGAAGACACAGAACAGGAAAGGCAAGGCAAGGCTGGAAGAAGATAAGACAAGGGATGTGGGCAAGGAGCTCTTCCCATGCCCTTCTAAAAATCAAGGTATAAAGCGCAAGCAGACGAGAAATCCGCACTCACATATTGAATTCGCTGATCACAACAGAAAAGGAGAAAATCAAGATGCTTTGGCCTTGGTGATTACAGACCCGCCAACCTTTGGTGGAAATCTACCAAGCGTTGAAATTGACTTGGATGAGAAGCTCGAAGAGATTAACAGGAGAATGAAGAAATCAAAAATTCCAATTGTAGAAGGATCGGCGGTGGCTGCTAGTCAGCCCCGCCGGGAGCCATGAATCTAATAAGTTGGAACTGTCGAGGATTGGGGCGGGACTCGACAGTTGGGGAGCTTCGCTGGTTAGTGAAGCAATACCGCCCCACCCTCCTGTTTTTATCAGAAACCAAGATGAGGGAAGAAAAGGTAAAGCGCTTTATGTGGTCATTGGGTTATGATGGTTGTCTGCCAGTGAATTGTGAGGGAAGAAGTGGTGGTCTAGTACTTTTTTGGCACACACATGTTTGGGTGAGTTTACAATCTTTATGCCCAAATTTTATTGATGTGAAGGTCCAAGAAAATGCTGGCCCTATATGGCGTGTTACTTTTGTTTATGGTGAACCCAAGGTGGACAAGAGACATGTGTTCTGGAATCGTTTACGCTTTCTTAAGGCTCAATGGAAGGGCCCATGGGTGTGTATGGGAGATTTCAATGAGGTGTTGTATAATGATGAACACTTGGGGGCCAATGATAGAGGAGAGGCACAAATGCGTCAATTCCGAGAGTGCTTAGAAGACTGCCAGCTAGTCGATTTGGGCTTTATCGGACCAAAGTTCACATGGAACAATAGACAAAGGGGACAAGATAATGTCCAGGTGAGACTGGACAGGGTTGTGGCAAATGGCCTTTTCTCTCAACTCTTTGCAGACACTCAAGTGGAGAATATTATCACTACGTCATCGGACCACTTTGCTGTAATGTTATCTTTATCAAAACATGTGGAAGCGAGAAGTGAGGCAGGGAGGTGCCATAATTTTAAATATGAGGCAGCATGGTGTAGAGCAGAAAATTACCAGGAAACAGTAGAAAAGCTGTGGACAGAGGGATCTGTGGGACAAAGGAGTTTACAAGCAACATGGAATAATCTAAATAACTTGGCAACTTCCCTCTCAGCCTGGAGCAGAAACTCATTTGGGGCCCCTCGAAAAGAAATCAGGAAACTCGAAAAGCGTCTGTTGAGGCTCCGGATGTCCAACGCCACAAGGTCTGATTCCCAAGAGGAGCAAGCCATCGAGCGAAGGCTATGTGAACTGTTTGAACGAGAAGAAATTATGGCTCGACAGCGTTCTAGAGTGGATTGGCTTCAAGCAGGGGACCGTAACACCTCTTTTTTCCAGGCCCGAGCTACAGCAAGGAGAAGAACAAATAAAATAAAGTACTTGATAAAAGAAGATGGGGGAAAATGTGAGGATCAAGAAGAAATAAAGTCAATGGCTAGATCCTTCTATACTCAACTGTACTCATCAGAGACCCACGCTGGTGCTGACCATGTGCTTGATACAATTCCAGTCAGAATAAACAATGAAACCAATAAGGAGTTGTGCAAGCCATATTCAAATGAAGAAATTAAGGAAGCTCTCTTTCAAATGGGTCCAACAAAAGCTCCAGGCCCCGATGGCTTTCCAGCTATGTTTTATCAAAAACATTGGGGCATTCTAGAGCAAGACATTTGCCATGCAGTTAGAAGCTTTTTAAGGGGAGATGATCTACCTGAAGGCTTGTGTGACACAATCATTGTTCTCATCCCCAAGGTATCAAAACCTGAACTTTTGACAAACTTTAGACCAATTAGTCCATGCAACGTGTTGTACAAAATAGCTTCCAAAGTGCTAGCAAATAGATTGAAGGTGGTGCTGCCAAATATTATAGCTCCCAAGCAAAGCGCTTTTGTCCCAGGAAGGTTGATCACTGACAATGTGCTCATAGCTTACGAGTGTATGCATACAATTAGGCGCCAGCATGCCAAAAATCCTTTCTTTGCCCTGAAAATTGACATGATGAAAGCGTACGATAGGGTGGAATGGAGCTATCTTGAAGGCGCCTTACAAAAGCTGGGGTTTGCCCGGGTCTGGATTAATAGTGTAATGCGATGTGTTACTTCAGTTCGATATTCTGTTAAAGTAAATGGGGACCTGTCTGAACCTTTTATTCCAACTAGAGGTCTCAGACAAGGGGACCCAATCAGTCCTTACTTATTTTTACTTTGTGCAGAAGGTCTGTCATGCTTACTAAAAAAGGAGGAGCAGGCTGGTCGATTGAAAGGCGTGAGAAATGGTGCTTCGGGGCCGGCTATTTCCCATCTATTATTTGCAGATGATAGCATTTTCTTTACAAGGGCGGATGAGAGGTGTATTAACAGTTTAAATTCTGTCTTGCAGACGTACAGCGAGGGATCAGGACAGAAAATAAATCTGCAGAAGTCATCTTTGTTCTTCGGAGATCGCTGTCCAAGCCATGTCAAACAAAAGTGAAGGACATTTCGCAAAAAAAAAAAAAAACAAAAAGTGAAGGAAGTGCTGGGAGTACATAACGAAGCTCTTCAAACAAATTATCTGGGAATGCCATCTTATGTAGGTCAATAAAAAATGAGTGCCTTTAATTTTCTCCCGGAAACATGTGGAAAAGGGTGCAAGGGTGGAGTGACAGGCCCCTGTCTAGGGCAGGGAAGGAAATAATGCTAAAGTCAGTGGCCCAGGCTATTCCCACATATGTGATGAGTTGTTTTCAGCTCCCAGATGGGATTTTTCAGAAGATGAGAATGTTGGTGTCCAACCATTGGTGGGGTTTTGAAGGGGGAAAAAAGAAAATGCATTGGAGGTCATGGGAGTGGCTCACAACTCCAAAGTTTTTGGGAGGCATGGGTTTTAGAGATATGAAATTATTCAATCAAGCTATGTTGGCCAGGCAGTGTTGGAGGTTAGTGATTGAGCCTGATTCTCTATGTGCTATAGTTTTGAAAGGTAGATATTTTCCAAGGGCTTCTTTCATGGACTCGGGCCCAACAAGATCATGTTCTTTCACATGGCGCAGCTTGATGTTCGGAAAGAAGTTATTGGAGAAAGGCATTCTGTGGCGAGTTGGAGATGGACATAATATAAGAATTGTAAAAGACAAATGGATTCCGAATGCACCCTGCCATCCAATAGCGCCCAAGGTTTACATCCCGGAGGACTTACAAGTTAGTGCTCTAATTGATACCTCCAGAAGACAATAATGGAATGAAGAATTGATAAGATCCTGTTTTGTCCCAGCAGATGCAGAGAGGATTTTAAACATTCCTCTGAGCTACAATAGAGTAGATGATTGTGTCTCATGGACCCAAACCAAATCTGGTCTCTATACAGTAAAATCTGCTTATGTCATGGCGAAAGCAGAACTTATCCACCTAAAGAATAGTGCCAATGGGAAAGGCGAGACCTCGGACCAAGCCTGTACAGCAAGAGAATGGAGACGTATTTGGAACATCAAAGCACCACCTAAAATGAAGATTGTACTTTGGAGGTTTGCACACAATTGTCTTCCTACTGGTGAACAGTTGAAAAATAGAAAAATTTCAGCTTCAGAGGTCTGTTGTCATTGTGGCAGAGAAGAAAGTCTTGCTCACACATTTCTATCATGTCAATATGTGGCTGTAATCTGGAAAGAGCTGAAGAAAAGAAGTGGTCTGAAAATAAATCAGGACATTCCGCATTCAGAACGGCAGTGGCTCTTTGATTTCTTGCTCAGGTGTACGGACAGAGAAGCCACTATAATTGCCATTTCCTTTTGGCACATCTGGGAGGCTAGAAATGCTGTGAGAAATGGAGAACCTGAAGTGCATCCTCTACGTGTAACAGATAAGATTGTTGCTTATGTCGATATGGTATTGCAGCATTGCTATCAAGCAAATGCTTCCAACAGGTGTGATCCTATTAAGCCAAGTCACTGGATCCACCACCGGAAGGATGGGTAATGATAAATGTGGATGCTGCAGTATTTGAGGGTGCAAACCGAATGGGACTGGGTTTTGTGATCAGAGACCACAATGGGAGTTTCTTGGCAGCTTGCAGGCAAGGAATAGACAAGGTCACGAACCCGGAGATGGCGGAGACTATTGCGTTCAGGCGGGCAATCTTCTTCGCTATGGAACTCTCCTTCAACCAGGTGATAGTGGCATCCGATTGTCTCACTCTTATCAATAAGCTCCAATCAAGGACAACAGATCGCTCACACACTGGGATCATCATTCAAGACATTTTGAGGGCGAAAAGTGTTTCTTCTATTAATTTCATCTTTATCCATGTTAGCAGGCAATGTAATGAGGTAGCTCATGTTTTGGCTAGGTCGGCTGATCAGCTTTTAGAATCAATTTGGCTTGATGTACCACCAGAGTTTCTCTGGCGAACTCTTTGTAACGATCGCTGTTAATTAATGAAAGCTACCCGTTACTCTCAAAAAAAAAAAAAAAGAAGCCGGTAAACCAGCCGCAGTCGCCCGCCTCCAAATCTGGCGGCTGCCCGGCCGTCCTCCAAATCGCCTCCGCCTGCGCGTCCCCGTCGCCGTGCCTCCCCCGTCCCCAGACCCCAGTCGGCCTCCGTCGCCGCCCCTCCCCTGTCCCCCGTCTCCTCCGCCTCGCCGTCGCGCCTCCGCCTCCGCCTGCGCGTCCCCGTCGGCCTCCGTCGCCGCGCGTCCGCCACCCACTTGCACCTCGACGCCGCCTCCACCTGCGCCTCGACGCCGCCTCCACCTGCGCCTCGACGCCGTCTCGACGTGCTTGCTTCTTGCGGCGGCGAAACTGCTGGGCCCGGGCACCGTCGAGCGGCTGCGCCCCTTGCTGGTTTCTTGCGGCGGCAAAATCTGGAGAGCGTAGGAACATAAAAAAGCAGGTAATTTTTATGGTCAACTTCACTTTCTTGATTCGTTTTGGTCTGTACTGAATATTGCCTGTGGATGAACATGTCGGTACTGAATTTTGCCTGTGGTTCGAGGCATAGAAAGGAATGTGGATTTGCCGGCTAGTTGATTGCATCTGATGATCAATTTTGAAGGATATATAGACTGCTAGTTGATTTTACTAGGAAGCACACGCATATTTATTAACTGCACCTGAAAATTGCCTGCGTGTACTCTGATGAAAGCATTTGTTCTGAAGTCTTCAGATATATGCAAGCATTTGTTCTGAATGCTTGCATCTGAATTTTGTTCACCTCGAAATTCAGTCTGCAAGCATTTGTTCTGAATGCTTGTAACTCAGCAATGGAGGGCAATAATGTAGGCCATGTTCTGAATGCTTACCTGTTGTTCTGAAGGCCATGTTCTGAATGCTTGTAACTCAGCAATGGAGCCTACCTGTTGTAGTTCAGAACAAATAATGCCTACCTGTTGTAATTCAGAACAAATAATGCCTACCTGTTGTCCACTCTGTTCCAATCTTTCTTACATTACATGTGATGTGATTCAGTGGACATTGAGTGAGAAAGTGATGTTAGCACATGGTATTGTAGTCCTGTCTTGTCCATCCTGAGAAATGAACATCAGATAAGCCATATTTGTTAGAATCTGTAATCTATTCTGATCTGGGCATGTTTCTCACCATCTAATGATCCCATCAGTCACTGAACTGCAACAGCATATAGAGATATCATTTGATGTTGAGATCAGAGCTCACATGACAACATTTCTAGGCTGTAAAAAACTGAACTTCTCTGTTTTGAACTGCATAGCAGAGTAGAGCAGCAGCAAAAGTATTTGAGCACTTTTCTAACTGAACTGCATTAGTATCTGTGATGCATATAATACAACAACTAGGTGATAACACATTTTAGTTCCTGTTTTTCTTTTCAGTTACTGTTTTTCTACATTGTTCTAATAATAGATATAGATCATATCTGAAACATATGCTTAGGGGTTAATATTCTTCAAGTATAGCCTTTTATGACTTTTTTCGCTGAAACAACTTGGACAAACGTCAACCTATGGAACGGATTTACTATCAAGCACTACAAGAAGAGATCATTTTGAAGTTGCATCAATAGTCTTGCCGCATCAAATGTTTTACAGCAAAGGAAAATCTGTATCTTTTTCTCTACCTGATGATTCAGAAGGGGTTGCTCCTACAGATACAAATTCTGAGATGGATGACTTCAGCAGGTTCTGTGATGAGTTTTATAACTCTCCTCAGCGGACCACTCAAGAGGTTAGTCTTTCTGGTTACTGAGTAGAATAGAAGCTATTATTCACTATTGCAAAATTTGTTCTTTTACTCTTTTTTTTATCAGCATTGTATTAACGAGGAATATTCTAATGATCAGGAATATACTGAGAATGCATGCCAATACACTGAGGGGGAACCATCCGATCAAGCTGTTGAACAACATCCAAAATCACATGTTGGAGAAACGAGATCATCTATGAAGCTACGGACCAGGAAAAAATTGCAGAAAGTTGGGATATCCCAGGAAACTGCAGAAGACTATGATGAAGACTTTCTTGAACCATCAGCATCTGAACATGATAATGATAACAGTGTTGATTACAGTGCTGGTTCGAAGCGGAAGATTAGGCGAAAGTCAAGGGGTGGAGTGGAAGAACCACAGCATCAGGGTGTTCGAAATGATGGAAGTCAAGTACCGTCACGGGGACGCAAGAAAACTTCAAAGGATGCACCAACAGAAAAAACTGAGAAGAAGCTTACCCACAGAATTCGTCAGAAGAGAATGAAAGGTTGGTGATGAAAATTACAGAGCATTAGGTGTATATATGCACTAGGACTTTCATTCTTGTAACTTGGACCTTATTTTGTTTTTGTTTTAGAGGTTAAGACTTTACTGGAAAAACCATATGACGAGATAGATTACAAGAAGCTTAGTGCGGCTCATTTGAGGTTATTACAAGAGGCCAGAGAGCGTATTAATGTGAGTTTTTTGACAACCTTTTTAGTTATATTTTTAAAACATCTTATGCTATTTCTCATGATTTTGTCTTCTCCAGGGTAAAGAAACTCTGTCTGGACCGTCCTCTAATGCAAGGTACACCCCTTATTTTTCATTTCTTTGAATACCGTGCATTATAAAATCCAAACAAAATATAATTTGGGCTTTTAGATGATCATATTGGGCACACTTTACTTCATCCTCCATTCATATATGTTCTGTTTTCGACCGACTATAATGGCACCACAGCCACGCATTGCATCATCAGTGCCTGTTCATCTGTTTGTACTTCTATGTATATATTTGTTGACTTTGTTCAGCAATATATTTTTTCATGGTGGCATTTTGAGATTAGTTGTTTGAGCATAACATTGGTGATTGCTATAATACTTACATCACAGTTTGTTAGTGCTGTATATTCCCTCCAACAACTGTTGCTGTGACACAATTATTCTGTTCCCTCCAACATATGTTCACCCCTTTTTACTGTAGAGTCTTTAAAAGTTTCAATCTGTTATTCTCCCTACTGAAAGAATGTCTCAATATATAGTTAGTAAATTCAGTCCCCCCGATATGGTATATTCAGGCCCTCTCTTTTTGGGCTGTAGCTTCTCCAAAAGCAGCTTCTTGTTGGCTGCCCAGTGGAGCAGCTTAAAAAAGCCAAGGCATTTTGTTTTAAGTATTAATTTTTCATTTATGTGTCTGACTAGGCGGCTGAATTAAGTTGAAGGCTAAAAATCTAAAACATCCTTGATCAAAATTTGATCTTTAAAGGTTCCAACTGATACTATATTAGTTTCAATCTTCTCGATTTGTGCATTCGTATTGTTGGTTGATGTCTTATCTTTATGTGTACAGCAGCTCCCAACATGAAAATGCAGATGACTTTGACTATAATAGATATGATGAAGCAGAGAACTTTGATGAAGACAGAACAGAGACCAATGTGGAAAACGTAACCAAACTGAATTACCATTCCTACATGACCAAACAAACCCGAGCCAAATGGTCAAAATCTGAGACTGACTTGTTCTACCAGGTATTTTATAAATCAAGCATTGGACTAATATTGTTCCTTTACTATGTCTCCAGATCTGTTAGGAAGATGTTTTGACTTGCCTATTTTTGTGCTGACACTTCAATTTGTGTTTTTCTATTTGATTCTGGTCCAGGGTCTTCGGCAATTTGGTAGTGATTTTGCAATGATACAGCAATTATTCCCTGATAAGACCCGTCATCATGTGCGGCAAAAGTTTAAAGCTGAGGAGAAAAAAAATCCAATGCTAATCCATGATGCTATAATCCATCGGTCGGGAGGTAAGAAATTGTTCCATAATTGAGAGAACCATTTCTGATTTATTATCTGCGATCTAGCATGATGCTCGTGTTTTACCATTTCGATTCGTGTATGCAGATAATTTATATTTCAAAAAGGTGATTAAACAGCTGAAAATAGAAGATGTGGTACCAGATATCAGTACTACACGTAAACAAGATGATGCATCAAATGAAGGCGGCGCTGCAAATGAGGTACATCTTGAACAATACATGTTTGTTACATAAATTTATTTTATTGGATTTGTATCTTATTTTCTCTTTCTCTCTTTTAAGAATGCATCGGATGATTTCATCAACGAGGAAGAAAATAGTTCAAATCAGATGGATAAAGAGCAAGACATGCACATGTCTGATGCGCAAGAAGAAGAACCTGTTCCTGAAAACTCTGATGATGATCTTGGTGATATTTTTGATTGGTACTAGCCAAACAATCATGATAAAAATTATTACACAAGTTCTGAGATGTCATGATTGACTAACCATGTGAGGTAAGGACTGTCTTGTTCCAAATAATTTATTTTATTACCTCAGTAACAAAAATATATACTAATGAAAATAGTACTGTTGCCAGGTTGAACAATACCAGTTTAGCTTTTAGGATGGCTGGATCTATCGATTTTATTATGAGCAGTTCTTGTTTCTTATGTTGGCAGTAGTGTATATATGCATTTCTATTATGGTAAAAAAATGTTGCCCATGTTTTTATTGCTAATATTGTACAGAAGTAATTCTTCCATACTATCTGAGCACTCCCACCCCCTCCCCCTGATTTGCATATGTTTGTATCTTTGCATGTCTTATATCGCCAGATGGAGATGGGCCTTCACTTTGTGGAATTGTACCATAATGTTTGCTATCGCTTAATATTATGATGACAGTTGCTAGGAACATTGCTGTCAGTCCATACCATTTGATGAGATTATAGTAAGACTTGATCCTAATTTTGGTCACTGTTATGCGTCGATTATGTGTAAAATGGGCTCTGGAATGTGACAGTTGCGCCGATTTTTGGTCCACTGCAACTGTTAAACTATTAAAGAAAATATGGCCAATTTTTGGTCCACTGCAACTGTTTAACTATTAAAGAAAATATGGCCTCATTGCCTTTGGTCCACTGCAACATATTAAAGGAAACATGGCCTCGTTCGTTCTAGGGATTTTTGCACTTTCTATATTGTCCATATTTTGTGGTTTCAACGCATATTTCTTTCGAAGGCAGCCTTTTCTTTTGCTGCAATTTAGTTTGGTTATAAATTTTTGCATCTTACGACAGCTTCACTATTTCGTTACACTAGAACATATTCCTTGTTTGTATAGAAATGGATGTGGTGGGATGATAACTTACTGAGTTCTGGGTTTTCGGATCTTAAACCGAGAACATCTTCGTTGTTTGTATAGAGATGAGCAATTCAACCATTTCAATTATGTGCGAAGTGTAGGGTATTGGGTTCCATGTAAGTGTGGGACTTCGTTATTTTTAGCACAACAACTGACTGTTTTGAGCACAGTACAATGTACTGTATACGTAACAGGTGATTGTGTAATTGTGTATTGGCTTCTACACGTAACAATGTAGCAATAGCTAGTACAATACAAAGACCTGACAAAATGGGTCCAGTTAGGTTTTGACTAAAAGGGCCCCTACGCATGAAACGGATTGAGTTGGGTTAAGGCTCGGTCTAATAAGTCATTTTTTGTTATTTTTGAATTGCGATGATGGTGAGTTTTCCCAGAATTCCAAAATGGTCTTGCTAAATTTTACTGGAAGTTAGTCGCATGAATTATACTCCGTATTTGACACACAACGTTCAGTAGCGCGTCACCTCCTCTTTTTTTAACCTCTCAAATCTGAATATAAATGTAGTATCTGTTCGTACACGTAGAACACGCCGACTCACACCGACGCACTCCAACGCACACAAACACCCCTACATCTATACCCAGCAAAGGAACGCGTCCATCGAGAAATCATCGGAAGGATCCGATGCGCGACGAGGGACGTCGCACTCCCTGTGTGTCACCATGCGAAGAGAGGTACCAGAGAAAAGCTAGAAAAACCAAACACTGGCGAAACTACCCTATCCCAGCTACGCTCGCCGTCAACGTACACCGGGAAACATTACAGAACACACCCTGGGGAAAGGAGAAATTACTAGACGCAACACTCCTCTTCCAGAATGGTCCAGCCTTCGCGAGCGCCGATGAGAACCGCCGACGCCGCACCGACAGCCATCTCCTGCCTTCGCGCGTGATGTCGAAGCTCCAGGAGCCGAAGACGGCAGACACTGCCGAAGACCTGCCACACGCCGCATGAAAGCAGCGGGCAGGCCGCACACAGCTGCATCGCAGGGGCCGCCGAGCACCTCCACGTCGCCGCGCAGAACATCACCGCGCCGCCACAGACCGCTCAGGAGGCCCCCACAGCAGGGCTCTGCCCAGCCCTTGGACCAACGCCGGTGAAACATCAGCCTACCAGCAGAAGAGGCAAACAAAATCCGCCGCCGACGGCCCGACAGCCGACGACCGGAGACACCTTCTCCAACCAAAATCACCAACACGGACAGGGAAGCCGCCGCAGATGAACGAGAAGAGGAGACGAAGAGAACTCCAGCACCCTCCCCTCGTACCAGCGTCGTCGCCGTAGATGACCCAGAGGAGAAAAGCTAAACCTACCTAATCCTAAGCTAGATAGATAGGCTAAAAACGCCGGACGTCGATTCCAGCGCACCCATCCACCTCCCGCCTCAAAGAGGCCTCCGGAGGCGAACGGGCGACAGCGGAATCGACGCCGGGAGGAAGATCGCCTTTGATTCGCCCTGGGTTACTGTAGCATGGGGAACGAAGAGACCAGAAGAAGCGCGGCGGAACGATGCTCGTCACCTCCTCTTGCCAATGATACCAAGCAAAGGGTTGGATAATAGGATTTTCCACCTGAGCTTGGTATTTACCCGGTTCTATTTATAATTGTCGATGATATATTTCTGTGTGAACCGAATTTAACAAGACATTCTATGCTGACTTTAAAAGATCTATGTGGATGTTGCCCATCTCATTTTCACCGGCTAGACATAACATTGTTTGCCCGATGGTGGAAAGCACGGAAATTTGTAAATTCTACCAAACTTTTTGCAAAAGTAAATTCTATCAAAATCGATTGTTTCTAAATATTTTACTGTATATATTATATAGAACTGACGAACATGATAAGTGTAGTTTCTTGTCTAGCAAAAAGATCCCGGCTCAGTGCCTGCTGTGACCCGAACACCGTTTGGCGGTTGCCTCCCAGTCCCAGATCGCCGGCGCAGCTGGTTTCTCGCGGTGCGGCATATAAAAAGAGGCCCGGATTGGCGAAGAACGGAAAGCAACTCGACACAAAGATCAAACCACAACTCGCGCTCCCGCCCTCTCCTCAAGAAGCACCGCCTCTGCCCCGGCTTCTCGTCCCGTCTCGCTCCTCCGCCTCGGCGCCCTCCGCCATGGACGGCGCAGCGTACTGCACGAGCGGCGACAGCGGCGGCGGCCTGCAGCGCACGTAAGTATTCGTCGCCTCTCTCCTTCCGCCGGCGATTCTTGCCTCTCCTCCCCTGTTTGTTTGGCTGTTACCCCTGCTCCGTCTCGCGATTCTTGGCGTTCTGAGCCGAAATTTTTGAAATTCGCAGTTCTTGCTCTCCTGAGATGGACCGGCGTAACTGCTCCGACGCCTGTCTCCTCGAGGCGAAGCCGCGTGAGGTCTCTTTTCCCCTTCTCCTCGTTCCCATTTCTTGATCTTGTTCTTGTTCTTGGCGCGACCCCAAGAAACAGGGCAGTTCTTGATGTACGGATCGTGTCTTGTGTGTGCAGGAGCAGGTGCCGTCCTGGGTTAGGGACCTCTTCGCCGTGGACGTCTCGGAGCTGAGCAGGAAGAACCGCTTCTGCCCGACCTGCCTGGTTGGATTCAGCGGCCGGCGCTGCCCCACCGCGCACAGCCACGCCGGCGGCCAGGGAGCCGACGCCATAATAGAGGTTCGTTTCGTCTCGTCAGCCGCAATCTCTGTTCCTGTCAGAATCACGGTCAAGCAGTTCTTGAGATGTCGTTGGTTGATGTCCTCCCGCAGATCCCCATGCGAGGCGAAGGTGACTCCTTGCGCGCGTTCGTGGACGTGATGCAAATCCATGGCTTCTACGGGTACGACTGCTCAGATCCAAAGTTACAGTCAACTCACACGCAGATGTAGTCACTTATGCTCAATTCAGTGTTATAATTTGATTGTAGGTTTCAGTTTTCATGCTTGAATCAACTAGGGATCTCCTCTATAAGTTACTGCTCTCCTCTCTGCAGTTTTTTTTTTACGATTACACAGTACAACTCAGACATTCACAACACACGTACACTCACACCTATGATCGCACATACGAAAAACCTATCCGTATGAGCATCTTCGAAGCTTGAAACGGCGGATTCTCGAGATTGACGAAGTCACCACTGACGCCTCACAGTCGACGGCCATGTCGTCTAGCTACCATTAAAAACACAACGCCGTTAAATTCTAGAGATCCCACAAGAAGTCAGAACTTAGAATCTGAGGTGCTACTCTCTTGTCACTCTGCAAGAGAGTCTCCAACAGAACCATGGAACCATCACCGCTCTTAACGTGAGCACAAATTTATTAATAGCTTTCCTTGTTTACAAAGGGCATACCGTTTTACCCACGACTGATGATTCCATCGATCACCGGCCATCGTCATCTCAAGGCCAACCCGGCGATCGCACAGGCCGACGTCATCATCGATCTGCAACACGGTCCGGAAGATGGAGCCCGAGGCGCTGGTTGGCTATCGGTCCGCTGGAGGCGCCGACGTCGACAACCTCGGCATGCCATTTCTGGCCGGAAGACCGGACCTGCTTCACGTTCCGTCATCTACGTCGCGTTCGGTCCGGAGCACGGCGGTCTTGGGCGCAGCACAGCTCAAGGAGCTCGCCGACGAGCTGGCGCTCGATATTCTGCGCGCGGCCGGCCGTACGTCATGTTCCTGTGGGTGGTCCGGCCAAACTTTTTACCGACAACGCACGTACGGCTGGCTCGATCGACGAGTTCGGGCGCCGCGCGTACGTCGTGGTCATCGGCTGGGCTCCGAAGCGGCGCGTGCTCTCTCGCACCCCGCGCGCGGTCGCTTGCTCCGTGACGCGCTGCAGCAGCTGGAAGCCGGGAACTTCGTCCCGGGACCTCCTATATGCAGCGCGTCTTATGGTTAACATACGATATAGATTGGCCTAATAGCTCACTAAATCTGAACAGCCCAGCCAAGTCAGCGCGTCAACATTTTGAAACAGAAGAGTCAACATTTTTGTAGTTCTATTTCAACATTTTTAAATAAAATCAACATTTTTATAAAAATATTGACCACAAACAAAAAAAATGTTGACATAGTATAAACAAAATGTTGACATAGTGTATTTAAAATGTTGACGAAAATTTTAAATTTTAAAAAATTCAAAAAATATTCATATTGGATCTCATTTTGTAGAATTAATTGTAACAAACACGTAGGTTCAAACGAATTCGAAAACGGACTTACGGTTTAGGAGAAAAATGCGTTTAAAGTTTGAAATTCGTTTCTTTTTCTCCCACCTCCCACCCGCCCCAATCAGAGAGCGACACGTGGCAGCTTCTCAGCCATCCCCTTCTCCACCTGCGCGAATCTGAGCCGTTGCACGAATCTCAAACACTGTTCTATTAAAGCTTAACCATAGCCCGCCCTACATATAGGATCCACCCTTCGTCCCGCTCCTCCTGTGGGTCAGGTATGGGCGCCATACATGGGCCTTGGGCCGGAGCAAAGGCTTGTCTGGCGTGGACTACGAGAGTGAGAGGACGCCAATCCTATACGTAGCCCATCCTACAAAATTCTTTTGATAGAACGCTTTGAGATTTGCGAACGGACATCGAACGGCTCACGCACGCTGCTGGTTGAGAGGAAGAGTACAGATGAGCGACACTTGGTGCATTCTGATTGGAGCGGGTGGGAGGTGGGAGAACAAGAAACGATTTGCAAACTTTAAACGCATTTTTCTCTTAAACCATAAGTCCGTTTTTGAATCCGTTTGAACCTACGTGTTTGTTACAATTAATTCTACCAAATGAGATCTAATTTGAATATTTTTTGAATTTTTAAATTTTTAAATTTTCGTCAACATTTTGAATGTACTATGTCAATAATTTTTTGCACTGCGTCAACATTTTAGATGTGCTATGTCAACATTTTTTGCGAAAATGTTGACTCAGTTGTTTGAAAATGTTGACATAGGCTTACGAAAATGTTGAAACTGGTGTTTGAAAATGTTGACGGATACTTGATATGCTAAATTGTCTTAAGTGGGCCGAATTTGGTGGGCTGTTGGGCTGACCTACAAGTTGAATACTGTAGGACGTCCTGTGTATAGAAGGTCTCGGGAGAGGAGGCGTTCTCAAAAAAGAAAAAAAAAACAAGAGGGAGGAGGCATGAGCTGAAGAGGGCATCGAATGAATTATGGAATCAAGCTACGGCTGCTACCATTCTTCTTCTTCCCCAAACCTCTTCTATGTCTAGCACTCCTCTCAATCCCCTACTCTAATTCTCTGTATCTGTAGCTCCATTGCTTTGCTGATTCGAGTCCTCCCTCTCCTCGAGGACGTATAATCCCATCTTGTACCCAAACCTATCAATTCGTGTGCGATTCATAGTTGCAGCTATGGAGGTTGCTAACACTAGGCTGGCCTGCTTGATCCACCGATCAGTTCTGCATCCAGGCCTACGTCTACCAAGTGTGGGGCACATGCATGAGGCTCTGCGCCGACGACCGAGGTATCGTCACCAAGGAGGAGATCAGCGGCAAGGTCGCGCGGCTGCTCCGGAGATGTAAAATCACAAAGTTAAAAGCAAAAAGTAAAATCACAAAGTTAAAAAAAAAAACAAGGACAAAATCGCAATTAGAGTTCAAAATGAGAGTTCAAAATGAGAGTAAGAACACAATTACCCTTTTATAAAAATTCCATTCAACCACCAAGTGGCCCAAGGGATGTACTTGCCCCGTACCTACTGCAGCAGCGATTGATCGAGGGGAACGTGCTTCGAACATGTATATCAATATATGGCTGTCAGCACCAACAGGTGTAAGCAATTTTGGAGATCAGGTGCAACCTCTGGATCTGACGACACAAAGGATATACTCCATAAATTACATGCAGGCCGCATGTGGCAGATCCCGGAGTCTTGATCTTAATAATTACTTAAAAGTTAAAATAGTAGAGCAAAGTCAACCTGCCCGTAAAATAGTAGGCTTAAAAAATCTACAACAACTTAATATTAATAACATGTGGCAAGTAATCATGTTCAAATCGTCAGCAGTGCGCTGTAATCATCAGATGTGGCATTGATGATTAAAAAAAATCAAAGTATCTCCTCCCACAAATAACGGAGCCAAAGTCTAACGGCCGAGTTCTACGCGGAAATAAAAATACAGAACCCAGAGCTCATTCATGTCCACCGCACGAACAAGATACCACATGCTTAACTGGGGTCGCACGCAACAATGCGATAGAAAAGGCCTAGAAGAAGTGACCCAAGTCGAGATGGAGTCTTCGAGAAGAGCGACAAGGCTGTCCTCCCAGCATCCAGATTCAACTCAGGATGCAAATGGAGAGTTTGAGTTGGAAATGGCAGCGAAAGAGCACTAAAATGGAGCTACCGATGCTGGAGAAGCGAGTGAAAAATTGTTGCTTGACAGCAGCAAGGTAGGAGCCGTCAACAGGCGTGAATTCATCAACAATCTTCTCAAGCGCGTTGAAGATGACAACCTTCGTTTCCTGCTGAGGCAAAAAGAGAGAATTGAAAGGCATGTTTTCTTCGCTGATAATACCAGACTTAAATATCTTATTAATATGATGCTCCGCATAATTCTTACTGCATTGGAATTCATAATATCGGCAGGGTTGGTGTTAAGTTGCCAGCTATAGAGGTCAAGTATGAAAATCTCTGTGTAAAGGCAGAGAGCAGATCATCCAGTGGACATCACCTGCCAACACTCTGGAACAGTATCAAGGGTGTGTTCTCGGTAGGGCAACTCTTCTCTTCTTCTTTTTCCAGGAACAGTAAGGCAACTCTGATGTGGTATCAATCCAGGGCATTTCCTGATACATAATCAAGTTATAGCAAAACAGGCAATATCAACAAAAGCACTGTTTCAGTTACATTCATAAGCCTAGCAACACTCTTCGTTTACTATAATTTAGTGATGATAATCACACTACTAAGACATGAATATTGACGAAACATTTAGTGTGGCAATAAAGGAAGTAATGTATTTCATCATTTGGCTAAAGAAAAAAGAAATATATCATTTATCAATAAAAATTCAACCTTAATGTGCATTGACGTTAAAATGAAATCTGAGTGCTGAGAGTCTGGACTCCACTGGCACGAGAGAAAAATAAAAGTGAAGTTGGAAGGAATTTTTTTCCTTCTTTTGCTGTTTAGTTGGGTATATTTGACAATATTTTTTCTTACTACCGTCGTAAATGATTTCGAGAAATCGATACCATAGATCAATATTACGTAGGAAAAACAAATCAAGCTGTAAATTTCAAGAAAATGTTCACGGCACACGACAGCAGCCCAGTCAACATGCTCCCTTTTGAAAGTGACCAAGTTAACAATAACCAAATTAAACAGAATAAGATTTGCATCCACTCAAAATTTACATCAGCTAATTACTCCCAGAATTTAGATGATATCAGTTATTATATTTATAATTTAAATGATAACAACTATATTTATGAGTTTGCTATCAATTCACAGAGCACTGACAAGTTGTTTGGGTTAAAGCAAGATAAAGTGAATATAAACATTCTAGAAGATGTGACCGGAATTATCAAACCCTGCAGGTACGTATCTTTAGTTCTTTACTAACAACTTTTTGTTTCTTCCAGAAGCAGCTTAACTAACAGAAACAGAATAACATGCTTTTTTACATTTGGAAATCACATCAACTGCAATGGTAGATTTTTAGCAACATTCTGGCTGTTTTTTTTTTTTGAGATTACACAGTACAACCCACACACTCACAACGCACGCACACTCACCCCTATGAACACACGTACGCAAACCCTACCCCTATGAGCATCTTCGAAGACTGAGCCGGCAAATTCTAGAGATTGACGAAGTCACCACTGGCACCTCGCTGTCGACGGGAGCGTCGCCTACCACTGAAAGCACAAATGCCGTTGCAACATTCTGGCTGTTAGAACTAATTATATGCCCTCAGAATGCTTATCCCAAGAGAGCCAAAGCATGCAATCTCAACTATCTGAGTTCGCAGATTAACTCTTCTACTGGGGCCTCCAGGAAGTGGAAAAACTACACTGTTGCGAGCTCTTGCTGGGCAGCTTGATAAATCTTTAAAGGTACAAAGAGTGCTTTTGAATTCAGATTGATCCATTATTACAGAAAGCATCTTTCCTAACACAAATAAAATAGAATGCGTTTGCCCCATCGACCTTCTTGAAACAGAATGCAGAAGGACGGTGAGTTTACTTAAATTGGACAGACAGACTACGGTCCAAATGCTATTGTTTTATACACTACATAGACATTTTCGACCACTCAACACACAGTTGACATGACGGGTAAAAATAATTTCATTCTGAGGAGAATAAGAGCAGTTGTCATCGAAATGGTGCTTATTCTAAAACATGTCCCAAATCAGCTGAAGCACTATTATGTCTTATAATATGAGAGAGGTTA
This sequence comes from Eragrostis nindensis, assembly GCA_012490785.1. Taxonomy (NCBI): domain Eukaryota; kingdom Viridiplantae; phylum Streptophyta; class Magnoliopsida; order Poales; family Poaceae; genus Eragrostis; species Eragrostis nindensis. The sequence continues at coordinate 121,610 of JAAXCT010000693.1, forward strand.
TTCAAGTTCAATTTACTTACATTGGCTAGCTTTGTACAATCTGTGCATAAATCTACCACACATATGAGGAATTTTTTTTCTCAATAGATAAATGATAGTGTCCCTACTGGTTTGACTACCAATGTTGCATTTTCTACTTTAGTTAAAAAAATCCAATATATGATCCAACAATTTGTACACCATATAATATGCATACTGCATTAAGTCGCTGGCCAACTCAGTTAAAGATTCATTGATAAAGTGTCGACCAGTTACCACCCATTTTCATAAGGCAAAATTTGCTACAACACACTAGAAAAATGTGGCTTTAGCCACAGCACACTCCAACTCTCATAATTAGCTGTAGCACACTTCAAAAGTGTGGTTTATTAGGTGTAGCACACTAAACAGGAAAAAGTGACTTTCAACTTTTTATCTGATGACCCGAAACACATTACGACTTCAAACTTTGCACAATGATACATTGCCATATTCTCTGTCCATGTGTTTTTTTTTGGCTGATTTTTTCCTGATTGTTTAAGTAACTTTTCATTGAGAATAATTTTTGTTGTGTAAAGCAAACTATGGTGAACAATCATAAAAACATTTGCAAAAAAAAAACAAAGGATAGAGAATGCAGCAATGCATAACTGTACAAAGTTTCAAGTTGTAATGTATTTTGTGCAGTGAGATAAATATTTTTTGAAAAAACCAGTTTTTCCTGTTTAGTACTCCCTCCGTTTTTAATTATACGACGCCGTTGACTTTTTTGTTGAACTTTGACCAACAATATAGATTTAAATAATTAATTTTCGAATGTGAAATGAATATCATTGGATTCATTATCAAAAGCACTTTAAAGTTAACTTATACATTTAGCTATTTACACAAATATTTTAAATAAGATGAATGGTCAAACGTAACGAAAAAAGTCAACGGCGTGATATATTAAAAAACAGAGGGAGTATGTTGTACCTAAGAAACCAAACTTTTGGAGTGTGCTACAGCTAAATACAAGAGTTAGAGTGTGCTGTGGCTAAAGCTAAGCCTTTTCAGTGTGTATAGCAATTTTTTTGCCTTTTCATAATGCACTGCTTAAAATATTTTACATAACAAATGTTAAAGACAAGTGATTCCGGGCATAATCAGTCTGATTCACAAGATGAAAACATCTGCAGGTTACAGGGAATATTTCCTATAATGACTACCACCTTAATGAATTCGTACCAGAGAAAACGGCTGCTTATGTTATCCAATATGACCGGCACATACCTGATATTCTGCCAGGTGCCAAGGCGTTGGAAGTAGACCTGGTAACCTTCTCTTCACAAATATCATAATCAGAAAGCGAAAAAAATCCAAAATAATAACAATTAATGTTTTTTTGTTTTCCAAAGAAATTCTAGACGAAGGAGAAAAAGGGAGGAGGAGGCTGGGATCATACCTGACCATGACATAGATCTGTATATGAAGGTACATATTTTATTCTCCTTTTTACGAACTGTCAAGACTTATCTTAACTATTTCACCAAAATATAAATTCGTCTTCATGTATATTTCGATTATGATTAAATTAATCCCTGAAATGATATTCCATATATTAAGTTTAGATATCTCACAATTTTAAAAGGTAAATTGGTTATGTAGGCAACAGCAGTGGGAGCTTCAGAAAAAAGCCTACGGACAGAGTAGGTAATAATGGTGATTCTGTGGTAGATCATGGGGCTCGAAATATGTGCAGACACTATGGTTGGCGATGCAATGAGAAGAGGAATATCTAGGGGTCAGAAGAAAAGACTAACCACAGGTGTAGTAAACAAATATAATTTGTAAATATAAGGCTGGGATGATTACTGATTATTATTTAACCTGCATGCGCCAGCGGAGATGATTGTCGGACCAGCAAAAGCATTTTTCATGGATTAGATATCAAATGGTCTTGATAGCTCAACTACTTTCCAAATAATCAATTGTTTTCAGCAACTGACCAGCATCACTGAATGCACCATGCTTATTTCACTTCTTCAACCAACACCAGAGGTATTTGATCTTTTTGAGGATCTTATAATAATCGCAGAAGGAAAGATTATCTATCATGGCCCTCGAAACGAAGCTCACTATTTTTTTTGAGGAGTGTGGGTTCAGATGCCCAGAGAGAAAAGGGATGCCTGTTTCCTCCAGGAGGTAACTGTTAAGCCAAAATAGCGCAACAATCAAACAGTATATATACTTTGCTAATCTGTGAACCAACTTTGAAATTCATTAGGTGTTGTCCAGAAAGGACCAAAGGCAGTACTGGTCCGGTACAGATGAATCTTACAGATATATTTCTTCTCATCGATTATCAAGCATGTTCAAAGAGTATCACCAACATAGAGAATTAGCAAATACCTCTGAAACACAGAAAGGCAAATTGAGCAAGAAAGCATTATCATTCAATAAGTACTCAGTATCCAAACTGGAGCTGTTCAAAGCATGTGGAGTCAGGGAAGCACTCTTGATGAAAAGGAGTACGTTTATTTATGTCTTCAAAACTGCCCAGGTTATACTTGTCATAACACTTGTACTCTGTACAATACTCCGTCTTTTGTATTAAATACATGAATCCAAACTGATGTTTTCTGCTTTCTGCAGCTTTCTGTTATTGCGCTCATTGCAATGTCTGTATTCTTCCGAACTCGGATGACAACAGACTTAATCCATGCGAATTACTATATGGGAGCATTATTTTTTCCATCTTCATGATAATGCTAAATGGTACACCAGAGATGAGCATGCAAGTTGCAAGGTTACCAAGTTTCTATAAGCAAAAAAGCTATTATTTCTGTCCTTCTGAACTCTTTCAGAGATTAGAAAAATAAAATTTGGAAACCAGCTAACTGTTAGGCACAAGAATAATTATTTGAGATGCTTAAATACTTGACGAAAATTCTGAAATTATTACCAACAATTACTTTGGCTCTGTAGCTTCACAACTAAATGTTTCCAGGTATACTTATCTTGAGAATTGATCAATTTCATGAGCAACCTCTGATTCGATGCATTTTTGTTTTCATTTACATAGGCAAATTTGAGATATACAACCTAAGGACATGATGAACAGGTGCATTTGTGATTCATGAGACACCAGGGGTGTCACAGATTAATGATGAGAGTATGTGCAACTTCACCAAACAGATTGGCACTGCAGAGTTGCTTCACAAAGCAAGCTTATTGATATGGGATGAAGTTGCAATGACAAAGAGACAAACTGTCGAGACCCTTAATAGATCAGTGAAAGACATTATGGGTTCTTCACAGCCATTTGGGGGCAAGGTCATGGTTTTCGGCGGAGATTTCAGACAGGTACTCCCCGTGGTTCCACGTGGCACGAGAGCTCAGATTACCGATGCATGTCTACTCAGATCCTACATATGGGAGAAAGTCCAGAAGATCAAGCTCACTCGAAACATGAGAGCACAAACCGATCCTTGGTTTTTAGAATATCTTCTCCAAATTGGCAATGGCACTGAAGAATCTACCGTTGATGAATATGTTCGGATTCCTGATGATATTATAATTGACTACTCGCAAGAGCATGCCATCGACAACCATATCAACAATGTGTTTCATGGTCTTTTGGACAATGTATCATCTGCCTCTTACATAAGCGAGCGTGCTATTCTTTCCACCAAGAATGAGCACATTGATGTTTTGAATTCAAAGATGATAGATATGTTTCCCGGTGATACAAGGACATACTATAGTTTTGACTCGGTTGAGGATGACTCCAGCAACAATTACCCTATTGATTTTCTGAATTCACTTACGCCAAACGGCCTTCCTCCTCATGAACTAAAGCTCAAGATCAACTGTCCTCTCATTTTGCTGCACAATCTCGATCCACACAATGGTTTGTGCAATGGTACCCGTCTGGCGGTTAGGGCTTTGCAAGACAATGCCATAGACGCTGAAATTGTTGGCGGTGCACACGCTGGTGAGAGGGTGTTTATTCCCAGAATACCTCTATCTCCCTCGGAAGATCTATCATTGCCGTTCAAATTCAAAAGGACGCAGTTTTTGGTCAGACTTAGCTTTGCAATGACCATCAACAAAGCTCAGGGACAAACGATCCCTATTGTTGGTGTATTTCTGCCCGAGCCTGTCTTTGCTCATGGTCAATTATATGTCGCGTTGTCTAGAGGTGTATCACGAAAGACTACTTGGATCCTTGCTAAGCCTAATAAGTTGCTAGACCCTGCTGGTAAAAGTACCAAGAACATCGTTTATAGGGATGTGCTAGAGTCGTGTTAATGTTTGTTTATGATTTTAGTTTTTAGATTTCACTAAATAGATGGTTGTTGTATTCAAACACTTACACTGTTACATTACCAAGTTTCTGGGATCCTCTTGCACACTATTTTTTGTATTATTTGTGTATCATAATTTTCTTGATTAACTCTGGTACATTTATTTGCATTTTTTTGTATTATTTTCTTGATTAACTCTGGTACATTTATGTATAGATTGAGTTATTAATTTAGATGGCAAGGAGACTGTCTGGTTGTAAATAAATGGAGAATTAACAAGTTTAGTGATTTTGTCATTGCTAATAGCAGCTGGTGCATTCCATATTATTTAACCCGTGGTTATATTTTCTTTGTTTCCATATTGATTTGGGTCAATAATTCTTTTTCCATTTTGCATTATGGAAAAACATTTCCTTCTAATCAATACCCATGATATTTTCTTTATTTCCATATTGCTTGGCGTCAATAATTCTGTTTCCGTATAACAATATTCGCGCGTGCGTGTCACACATGCATTTGTACTAGTATTTGATAATGTACTAGCTAGTTGCCATCCCTTGTCGTAATATAACTCAAATAGCTCTATAAGACATTATTTTTATACTTTATATACAAATAACTGATAATAACGTTGTTGATCTGTAGGTATTTTTATTTTTATTTTAAGATTTACAGTGATGTGTAGTCACAAGTTAAGTAACTCAATAATAATGGTTTTGAAATCTGGAGATATAATATTTTGATCACACTTACGTTTCGTAGCTCAGATTTACACAGATAGTATTCAGTAATAGAGTAGACACATAGTATACTGGTCAAGACATAGATTCTCAGATTGTCTAAATTTGCCATGCACTCATCCTCTTAATTTAGAATTTCCATTGGCGTTGTTACCCGTGATATGCATCTCAGGTTTGCCATGCACTCCATTGGCGTTCCCCACACTCGCCCAGTCCATGTCGCGACTCCCCACCAGACAAGTAGAAACCAAACAAACACCTGTCGGCCGGTGCTGCTCCGGCAACATATTTCTCGCAGGCGATGCTTTTCAAAGATGGTGTTTTCCTTACGGAGTTCTTCGGCGATGCCATGCTCGTGGTCATCGCCCTTCACCGACATGCATCATCCATGCGCCTGTGTTCTGCAACGGGTGCATGCAATCGTAGAGCATAGGCGCATTATTCTATCATTGAATACACACGTCATCCATGCCCCGGTGCCTGTGCTTTTATGGGAAAAACATGGTTCTAATCCTCTATTCTTGAGAGTAATTATTCTATCATTGAAAACATGAAATTTGTGACCTCTTATGTTTCATAAGGTTCAACTATTTATGTATTTGTAAACAGCTAGCCCGTGCAGGTATCGCACATGTGACGACCTTGTATTTAGAGAAGTTTTACGGTGCCTTATACCACTAGTATTATACTATTGATATCATGAATGGTAACATAGTCATTTTAGTTTTATCAGTCTGCTTTCCATCGCGTCGCCGCTTTCTAAATCCTTTCATCGCCACCCCTCTCCCCACGATCTCGCCTTGCCGCCACTTATGATGTTGCCGCCCTACACCGCAACTGATTTGCATTTTGCCGTCGCCGATTTCACACCAACATTTATTTTTTTTCCTAAAATGCCCTGGTATTATTAAAACTACTCAAGATAGTGGCATAAGAGCTAGATTGACTGTTGGACTTGTATTTGGAGTTTTGTCTGTCACTTGTGCTCAAATGTTAATAAACAACTCATACAAGAGAAAAACTGGCGTGTTGAAATAAAAGGTACACCGTAGTCTCCCAGGATATACAAGATATGCAAATTCGCAGCATCGTGATTCAAAATACAATACAGGTTTTGGGAGTGGAGGCATCATTAGTTGACGTACGTATGCCTGCTTATGGGCAACAGCTCCGGCGCTAGTAAATCACCATTGAGATACTGCACAACTTGGCGCGTCACGGGCCTTTCAGTTGATACCGGGTGGGAGCATAAAAGACCCAGCTTTAGTACCAGATACGCCTCAGCGGAATCATAGTCACCATTGAGCCTCGGGTCCATCACGTTAGTCAGCGACCCGCTGCGCCAATGCTCCAGCACATAGTTGGCAAGTGTAAAAGTCTCCTCGTCCGTGCCCACCTCAACGGACCGTCGACCACATGCAATCTCCAACAGGAATACACCAAACGAGAAGACATCTGCGGCTGGAGTTGCCTTCCCTGTACACAGCAGCTCTGGTGCTAGGTAACCCATCGTACCAACTACGTGCGTAGTGTGTGGATTACTGCCCCGTTCATATAGCCTTGCAAGTCCGAAATCACCAAGCAGACCATTCATCTCCCTATCCAGAAGTATGTTGCTCGCCTTGATATCTCTGTGCACAACTACTTTTCCCCACTCCTCGTGGAGGTACAACAAGCCAGATGCGATGCATCTGACTATATGAAACCTCCTAACCCAGCTCAAGGTAAAGTTTGCCGCTTGGTTATACAAATATTTATCGAGGCTACCGCTGGGCATGTATTCATAGACCAAAAAGAGCTCTCGCTTCCTCCGGCAGTACCCAAGCAAGGGCACGAGGCTCCTGTGCCTTAGACGGCCTATGCTTGCAACCTCTGAAAGGAATTCCTTCATCCCTGATTGTGATTCGCGTGACACCCTTTTCACGGCAACCTCTATCTTAGACCGAGGCAGTATACCTTTGTAAACCTCACCAGACCCACCTTTTCCGATCAGATGCTTGCGCCCGAAATTTTTTGTGGCAATCGTCAAGTCCTTATATGTGATATGCAGCGCCTCAAACTCAGCCTCCCAGTCTTCTCGAAGTTCAGAATAGGCCATTCTCCTGTAGTAAAACACAAGAACAAAAACAACTAGTGCCAGAGTAATAGTTATTGGCAGTGCTATAGGCAACGCATTGTATTTACTGGGCCTTGTACTGAGCTTAGGATATTTTGGCAGGCGAGAGATTTCAAGGGCAGGTAATGCCCCGCCGATGCTGAAGCTCCAACCAAGAACGTAGTGACTGCACGACAAGAGTCCCGTGGATGACGAGAAGCCCACGTACGCTACGTCTGTCACAACCGTGGACAGATCGATGGTATGTGAGAGAAGAGGCTTCTTGGGCTTGGAGGCTCCTAAGGGTGCCACTGCCACTTGGAGTTCCATGTTCCAGGCGTTGTAGTCCACCCATATCTGCATGGCCTCCCGGCTGTAAAGGCTTATGTTCCGGAACAAGGATGGATCATTGTCGTCGTAGTACCCTGCACTGGCTGCTTTGACAGACCTTAGGCTGTTGACATCGATGCCGATATGGTTCGCATCAATGTCGCCAAACTCAAAGTTTAGTAAGGTGTCCAGCTCAACCGCAAGGATATGATTGCTTGCCAAGCCGTTGCCGTCTGTGGTGTTAAGGAGGCCTAAGTACTGGAATGGCATAGTGTTGGAGAGCCTCTTGGTCGGTGAGACGAAGAAGGTCATGCCATGGCTGCTGACGTCGAGATGGGGCGAGGTGATTGCGAAGACGAAAGATGTCGAGAAGGAACGCACGGTTCCGTTCGACGGCTCTCGGAGTTGCTGTGGTACAGGGTGGAGTGCGTGACCCGTGGATGCCCTTGTGCCATTGGTCAGCACCAGGAGGCCGTTCGTCCAGACGGCTGCGGAACCATCTAGGACGAGGTTTGCTCCAGCAAAGCCGTCGAAGGCAAATTGCCCATTGGTGTCGGAGGCCGCAAGGTGAAGACTGGTCAGAAGAAGGCTGAGAAGTGGGAGGAGTAACCCAATCATGTTGATTCAGTTGGTTGCCGAGCACGCTCTATTAATTTAGCAGCCTTCGATCCCCTCCTCTTTTTTTTTTTTTAATCTTTTGCTGATGCTCTACATAGCTGCAACCATGGCCAGCCATAAGGTTGGGGATGAGAACCCCAATAGCCATGTTTATAGGTTTGAGAAGGCAACAGTAGTGTCCAGATATTTCTTCTCTTCGTCACATTTCTATCTAGTCTCCACACACAAAAGTCAATTTTGTTTGTTGAGTAGCAGCACACTACAAGCGACCAAAACTTTTCGTATCTCAGAAACGAATGGCTGCAGAAAATGGTTATAAGAGGTGCAGCATGGATCGATTAGGCTGCTATCTTTTAGACCACAGGGGTGCTAGGGCCTCTATGGCTCCGCCTCTGATTATCGGTCAAAATAGCTATTTAGTCATCAACAAGCTTGGTCACATTTTGATAGCTATAGTTTTGTCACTATATGTATATAGTGTCCGACTATTGCATATATTGGTCACTATAACTATATAGAAACCAACATATCCTTGATAACCAATAAAAAAACATTTCTTGGCCACTAAAACTCTATTTTATTGTGATGGGATTTAATTTATTTTTGATTTTTACCATTCGGTTTGCCTTAATACGGTCGAAGATCCTCGTCAAACTTGCTTCAGGTTAGGTGTGGCAAAATGTGGCTAGCAATCCTCCATCTCCCACATGTAGTTAGCTCAATGCCATAAGTTTGCTGCAGGAATGGTCCTTGAGCCTATGTTTCCATGATTTTCACTCACGAGGAGTTTCGAAATTCCGTTTATTTACAAGTCAGTCCAAGGTGTAGGTTGCGCAAGTATGCTTTTCCTCGCACGCATGCACTATGCTCACCGGTGTCTGTTACGCTAGTAGCTAGTGGAGCGTACGCTAAGTTCCTCCCAGTTCTCGGTCAGTCAGTGGCGCGCAGGTCAGTTCCCCACTATCTTTGTTCCATCGATGCACCGGTCTCTGCACGGGTCTCCTACGTCTAGAAAGTGTTTTTTCTTTTTCTTTTTCTTTTTTTCGAAAATCCTAGGTGAAAGTGCAGTAGTCATACACCACACGCCGCAAGAATCTGGCTGCCGTGGTCCGTAGGTAACGTTGTGCGGCCATAGGTTACCAAGCAGTCGGCAGCAGGGTCGTTACCATGGAGTCCCTATAGTTGACGAAGCTAGCTAAGAACGTCTTAATTAGTTGACCGGACCCCGCATCTTGGTAGCCATAGCAAGTAGCATCCAGGATTTCTTCTTCGAAATTGAAAAACCTTGGAAAGTAGAAGATTCCTTGAAAGCGTCGTAATTAAACTTGGTGACGACTCATTTTCAGCTCATACCACACAGCCTCCCCCCCCCTCTGTGGGAAACTCATGCCACACAGCTGTAACGTACCTAACGCTCCACAAGACCAGCGAGCCAGTCAAGTCGACCTTTCAATTTCTGGCTCCCAGCGGTTATGATGGCACACGACAACTTATCAACAAATATCGTACGATTGGTAAAGGGTTGCTAAGGTCGTTATTGTTAAATTATCGGCGGAACGACGGCACGTAGATCACGACAGATAACGAAAAGTAAAACTGGAATTAGAGAAGACGAAATTCTTTATTGCGAAATTCTGGTGTCAGATATACAGGGGGTCTCCTCAACTATTTATAAGGGGAAACCCTAACTGCGTGTTGGGCCTAGATTCGATAAAGTCGCCCACATGGGTCAGGACTCCTTCTTCTAGAAGGTGGGCCTGGCCCAATAAAAGTTTTACAACACTCCCCCTTGGGCTCTTTATAGTGATAAGTATGCCTCATAAAAACTCTTAAAAACCCAGTGGGAAAAATGGAGAAAAGAGCACATATTACCACCACTCATATTGCACACATTACCTCGTTAAAAACCTTATTGAGAAAACTTCATGTGAAAAACTCATAAGGGAAAAAGAGTACAATGTTTTAATCTTCATGATTAATGCTTATCAATCTGCATGACTGATATGAATTATCTTCGAGATAACTCACTTAATTCGGGAATGTGATGTACTTAGGGAAGTTCTCCCCCTGTTGCAAGCACTTCTCTAAGTCTTCTCATGCCAATACCACGCCTACACTTTTCGAGAGTGCGAGCAGGTAACGCCTTTGTGAACATATCTGCAAGATTGTCACAAGATCGGACATGTGTTACTAAAATCTCTCCCTGCTCTTGCATTTCATGCGTCTGGAAGAATTTAGGTAACATATGCTTTGTCCTATTTGACTTTACGTATCCCGATTGTATTTGTGCAATACAAGCTTTATTATCTTCATAGATAATTGTAGGGGATGGAGTATACGCCACTCCACAAGTATTCATTATATGGCTTGTCATTCTCCTGAGCCAGGCGCACTCCTTTGCAGCTTCAAACAATGCGATGATCTCCGAATAATTTGTCGATGTAGCAACCAATGTTTGCTTCGTTGACTTCCAAGAAATTGCAGTTCCACCAAATAAAAACACATATCCCGTTTGAGATATTGATTTATGTGGATCAGATAAATATCCAGCATCAACATAACCCACAAGGGTTAATTCTCCATTCTTCTTGAAAAATAATCCGATATCTTCAGTTCCTCTCAAATATCGGAGGATTTGCTTGAAGCCATTCCAATGCCTTCGAGTCGGTGCTGAGCTATATCTTGCAAGTAGATTAACAGCAAAAGCTATATCAGGTCGTGTACCATTTGCAAGGTACATCAAGGCTCCAATGGCACTGAGGTATGGATATTGAGGTCCCAATAATTCCTCATTTTCCTGCCTTGGTCTAAAAGGATCTTCATCTATATCAAGTGATCTCACACCATAGGTGATTTGAGTGGATATGCTTCGTGCATATTAAATCTCTCTAATACCTTCTTGGTATAGTTCGATTGATGCAAGAGTACCCCTTCAGAGGTATGTTTAATACCTTCTAGGTATTAAATCTCTCTAATACCTAAACAATATGTAGTCTTGCCCAGATCTTTCATTTCAAATTCAGTCTTCAAGTAGGAGCAAGTCTGTTCAATTTCATTTGTAGTACCAATGATGTTCAAATCATCAACACAACACAGAGATTATGCAAAAGCCTTTCTCTGATTTCTTTATGAATACACAAGGACAATCTTCATTCTTCACAAATCCCTTCTCCAATAGGAATGTACTCAGCTTGTTGTACCACATTCTTCCTGATTGTTTCAAACCATATAGTGACTTCTGTAATTTGACACTATATAATTTGCGTTCATCTTCATTTGGGACTTTAATACCTTCTGAAACTTTCATATAGATTTATGTATCTAATGTTCCATATAGATATGCTATGACTACATCCATAAGTCGCATCTGTAAATTCATATTTACCGCCATTGAGATCAAATACCGGAAAGTAATTCCATCCATTACGGGAGAGTAGGTTTCTTCGTAGTCAATGCCAGGTCTCTGCGTGAAACCTTGAGCTACGAGTCTCGCCTTATATCTAGTCACTTCATTTTGAGTGTTTATCTTCCGAACAAACACCCATTTGTGACCTACTGGTTTAATGCCAGTTGGTGTAAGGTTTACATTACCAAACACTTCTCTTTTCTTTAGCGAGTTTAACTCTGCCCAGATTGCTTCTTTCCACTTTGGCCAATCAGGATGCTTCTTGCATTCCTTCATTGATTTTGGTTCAGATTCCAAATCAATTTGTGTTGCAATCGCTTCAGCAAAGTATGTATCGACTTCAATTGTCTTTCTATTGTATACTACTCCCGTCTCAACGTAGTTCGTTGAGTTTTCATTTCCTTGATCCTCATTATCGATAGATATATTAAGGTCAGGAATTTCCGGTATCCCCTCATGAGTTTCATGTACATTCTCACTTGGGTTTGAATCTTCAAGTCTCACCACTTCGTGTGGATCACTTTCACCTTCTATGGTTTTCTTTTGAGTGTTTTGCTTAGGCTTCTTCTCCACAGGACGTCTCCTAGGAGTTTTAGCTGGAGCTTGTACTCTAGGCTTCCTGGATCCCTTGTAACCGGCTCACTCCCCCTCTTCCTAGCATTCGTTGCTTTTATGGAAGAAGGTTGGAATTCCATATATTCATTCCCTTCAAATGGGATTTCTATTCTTTCAGGAGCATTTGCAGCCGGTATATGAGACTTCACAATGTCTCTTGTATTGGTGAAAGCTTCAGGCAATTCATTAGCAACTCTCTGCAAGTGGAGTATATACTGAACTTCGAGTTCAGCTTCTCTAGTGCGAGGATCCATTCCTAGGATTCCTTTAGCATCCCAATCTATTTGCCGGCATTCATCCCTAGAGAGATACTTTCCTCCCCCTAATGCCGGGAAATGATCTTCATTAAAGATACAATCAGCAAACCGAGCCGTATGCAAATCTCCACTGGACGGCTCTAAGTACTTGATTATGGACGGACTTTCATAGCCAACGTAAACTGCGAGTTTCCGTTGTGCGCCTATAGCAGTTCGCTGAGGTGGAGGGATTGGAATGTATACAGCACATCCAAATCTCCGTAGATGGGAAACATTTGGTATTCTACCACGCACCAATGCTAATGGTGATTCTTCATGTGTAGCAGATGGTCGTAATTGGATAAGCGCTGCTGCATGCAACACCGCATGCCCCCAACAAGAGGTAGGCAATAAGCAATTCTGTAATAATGGTCGAGCAATCAATTTGATTCTCTTAATTAATGATTCTGCGAGACCATTTTGTGTATGCACGTGTGGTACAAAGTGTTCCACTTTGATGCCCATACTCATACAGTAATCATCAAATACCTTCGAGGTAAATTCTCCAGCATTGTCCATTCTGATAGATTTAATTCTATGGTCCGGAAAGTGTGTCTTCAATTGTATGATCTGGGCAGTCAATCGTGCAAATGCATGGTTTCTAGTAGATAATAGGCATACATGGCTCCACTTCGAGGAAGCGTTTATTAATACCATGAAATAGCGGAAAGGTCCTGAAGTAGGACTAATTGGTCCACATATCGCCTTGAATTCGTTCAAGGAATGGCATAGTGATGAGGACATCACTCCTTCGGATGCACACAACACTCCTCCACATGACATTGAAGGTCCTATAACTAGAGCTCGCGCGCGACAATTAAATTTAGAGGTGAGCTCGTTCCTAAGTACTTATTTATTTGATTTTGAGAATAGATTGCTACCTAATGAATGTATTACGATTAGGAACTATGGAGAGGACCAGGGGATGAGTGGAGAGGAGCTTGGAGGCGGAGAAGACCAGCAAGGACGTCCAAGTCAAGTTGGGGTCGTGCCACCCAGAGTTGGAGGAAGTATGCACCCACGTGATGTAGCCCGACGCCCGCTCCACGCGGAGACGCAGGCTCGCGGAGCCCATGAGCGGGACTCGCCCGCGGACGGGCTGGAGGGATGCCCTGAAGAAGTACCTCCACAGATCGAAGTTGGGGGGAATGCCGAGGTAGGCCTCGCACAGCGTGATGAAGCCGGCGATGTGGCCGATCGAGTTGGGATTGAGGTGCTGAACCTCGATCCCGTAGTAGCCCAGAAGCCCGCGGAAGAAGGGGTGCGCCGGCACCCCGAATCCGCGGGAGTGGAAGTGGAAGAACGAGACGATGTAGTCGTCCGGCGGAGAAGGCGACCGCTCCGACGGCACCATCCACTCCACCGCATCAGAGAGCGGGCGAAGGAGGCCCTTCGCGACCAGCCCGCGCAGCAGTTCCGGCGTCACCACCGACTCCGGCCACTCGTCTCCCTCCTCCGCCATCAGATTCAACGGGATGAGGGGGCGCGGACGACGCCGGGATCGAATCGACCGACGGCGGTTGCGGATCGGACGGCGAATGGTGGCGAATGGGGCGAGAAGCAGCGCGGAGCGAGGGGAATCAAAGGCGATTGCAAAGAGAGAAGAAAGGCGAACAGTACCGGGCGATGGAGTATGCGAGAAGACTCCCCGGATAGGTATGGCCTATTTATATGCGCCGGACCGACGCGGTGCCGTTTCCCGCCTTAAATCTCGCGTCCCTTCGTTTTCCTCCGCCCTAACGTATGCAGGTGGAGAAAACGCACGCCTCTTCGCTGCGTCTCGTCCAAACGCCGCGCCTCTAGATCCGCGCCGGCGAAGCGACGCGACGCCTCGCGTCCGACGCCTCATGGGCCCAACTGGTAGGGAAGCCGGTTTGGGCCCCCAGGTAAAAGCGGCTAGGAGCTGTAAACGCTCCGACGGCCCATTCCCGGCCCAAGAGTTCGTAGGCCGGCCCAGCGTTGGGTTCGACGGCCGCTCTGGGCCAAACGAGAGTAAGGGGTAATCAAAGGGGGGCACTACCCGTATGCGCGAAGCGTATGGGCCCCTGTAGAATACGTCCGAGTCCGAGGACGAAATAAGCCCATGGTCTGCTCATCGAGAGCTGGCAACGAGCCGCCGAGACCGGTCGAACGGACTCGGAAACTAAATGGGACAATCTCCCGGATCATATGGCACTGACCCCCGCTGGTCTCAACCGGGTCCCCGCTAAGGGCAAACCGGGGTGCCACTCGAACGAGCCCGTTTGCAACTCAAATGGCACCGCCCATCGAACCATCGAGGAATGGCGCGGACGGCCCCGATCCTCCATCCTCCCGACAGGATGCGGAAGGACAAACGAACAAAGTCGAAACCGTCTTCGGCCGGACCCCCGAAACGATCGGGGGCTCGAAGGCACGCATTCGCACAAGAGACCAACAGCGTGGTCGCACCACAAACTAAAACGGGTCTAAATAAGCCTCTTTATTCCATGGTTTTCTGTGTACAAAGCTGATCGAAAGATCGTTAACAGGGAAGGAGATTACATTAGTCCCATGAATCCATGGATTGGCCACAAGTGGCCGGATAAACAGGCCTAAAGGCCCGTGCTGGATCCACCCGCAGCAAAAACTCCTATGAGTGGGCGGAACCAGTATGTCGGCGCCAAGGACTCTACCTCGAGGGTGGCGGTGCTCAATCCAAGGCCACGTAATCCTCGCAGGAGCGACTCCTACGACGCCAAGGGTTGACGGAAGCCCGTCTAATCCTCGCGGGAATGACTCCGAGTCCGGTGGGCTACGCCAAAGCAGGACGAAAACCTGCGGTGGCGCCGGCGAGCACCGGTCGAACGTCGACGGCCGGCCTGGGTCGTTGGGCTCGAGTCATCGTCTCCTCCCTCGTCGGAGGAAAGGATGATGACCTCAGGCTTCTCCGACTCGGGCGCCGAGCTCCCGGCTACCGGATCTGGAGGCACCACCGCGAGCGGAACCGCCTCAACCACCGGAACCAGATCTTGGCAGGTGCTTGGTGGTGGAGGAGGCAAAAGGCGCGAAGCAAGGGTAGAGGGTACGACGCCCTCTCCTCCTCCTCCTCCCTTTGAGCCTCCCTTGCGTGAACGAGATTTCTGGCGCTTAGACATGGTGAGTTCGAAAAAACCAGGCCGAGGATGCGGTCCTATTTATAGGCGCGTCGCGCGGTCTAGCATGAACCGGGTGCATAAGGAGACGGCTGCGGAAGCCAAAGAGCACTACCCTGCCGCATCGACGCCAGGTGGATGAGCCCAGCGCAACGCGACAAGCGAAGGAAAAGCGGAATCCCACCACAGTCGGCCCGTGGGCTGCAGGCTTCGGCGGCCGCACCCTCTGGATAAGGTCAGAGAGAAGTCCGCCGGGCACTAATTTACCCGCCGGATTAGCGCACTCCCCCCTCGGACATAAGAGGAGGCCCGAGGGCTCGGTCATCGCGACTACGGGTAAACGACACAGCCCGCTGTAATGTCACACCGAGAAAGCTTGAGAAAAGCCTGGAAGCTAGTCTCCTACTAGCTCCCAGCCTCGGGGGCTACACCCGGCGGATGCGCTCGCGCGCACCCGCCGGCGAAGTGAATGGCCACGTTCCGCAGCCGTACCAGTCCCGACGACAGCACGGCGCTCTCGTCAGGACTCGGGGGCTACTGTCAGGTACCCATTTTCTAGGTACCCTATACAGTATACATACGGAGTATCAATGCACGGAAGCTGACCGAGACCCAAAGGCCTTGTATATAGCTGAGCGACGGAAAGCTGCGCCCGTGTGGTGGCCCAGTTGGGCGAAGGACGCAGCAACGGCCTTTGGCCCACAAAACCCTCCGTTCCTCACGGCCTGCTAAAGGCCCGGGCACACATGGCTGCATGGGCACGGCCCTCCACCCAGGACTGCGATTGGTCCAGCATAAAAGGAGCCCGGCACGGACGTGGCAGCGAACCCGACTCCCCGCGGCGGGAGCCGGGCGCCACGAAGTCGAGCGACTCCTCCGACCAAACACCGGCCAGCCGCCGTTCGCCGTCCATGTGCCCCGGCAGTGGTCGGGATCGGCGGAGGGCCTCGACCCGAAGCAAACCCGACCACTCCGGCCGGGAAGTGAGCTCGGGAGCGGCGTGGGTGCATTGGTCAAACTCAGGTGTACGGCCGGCCAGTTTCGGATAAGAAGACGCTCCATATCCACTCCTGGACGGTGCGAAAGTGCACTATGCCTGACGTACGGCGGAGTGGGGGCGTCGCATCCGGATCAGGCGTGGAACGGCGAATGCATGCACCAAGTACGCTACACAGTAGTAACTGTGCGCGGAATGACCGTCACCCAACTCCACAGGTACCAACAGCGCACCAACAGTGAATAACAGTGCGGATCAGGGAATGGGCGCTCCACAGCGCCCAGATAAGACACGGACGACGTCATCACACGACCGGGCGCGGAGATTGCGGCGGAAGAGACCGGAACCAGCGAGGACGGACCGGCTCCATCTCCACCGCCTTCTCACTTATCTTTTACTTTCTTTTCTTTTCTTCTTTCCTCCATCTGTAACCGTTCACCCTTGTCTTATAAAAGGGAGGATTGGGCCCGGGGGGAAAAGAGAGAGCTCTTTTTCACCAGGGGAGTTCTTGGAACACACACACACAGAGAAACGAGACGGAGACTTGGGAGCGAATCCCTCTCTCGTCCACAGCTTGTAACCCCTACTACGAGCAACACGAGCAAAACCACAACTGGACGTAGGGCCTTTCGAGCCTGAACCAGTATAACCCTTTGTGTCAAACGTAAACTTTCTGATCGACGTCGAACCGCACACAAATCTACTCGTCGGCCGGTTACTGAACGCCGACAGTTGGCGCGCCAGGTAGGGGACCTCAGCGCGTTCGACGACCACCACAGCGCCAGCTGATGGCTTCGTGGCCGCCAGCATCTCGCGGTCGTCTCCCGCTTCGTGGGAGCGTCCGCGGAAGGGACCGGAGGCGCTCCGCCGCGCCTTCTTCCCGGTTCTACACCCCAGTCACGGTTCCGTACCATGTCTTTCGCTTCGGCGATGTGGACTTCTTGACGGACCACGCCGAGCTGCAGCGGATGCGCAGCAGTGCCGGCGCGGAGCCGCTGCGCGTTTTCACTTCGGATGTCTACCTCTCGCGTGGACCGGGGGCCCGGGCACTGCCCGTGCGCATCGAGGCGTACCTCGGCGCGAACCCCTGGCCAGATGAATGCCGGCGCATCTTCTATGCGCTGGCACTCCTCGACAACTGCCTTGTTAAGGGACCACCACTCCCGCCTGGCTACGAGGCCTGGGAGCGCCGAGCCTCCCTGCCGCCCCGGCTGCGGGAGTCTATGGAGGCGTTGGAGCACGAGCTCGCGTGCCGCTTCCCGCCTAGCCGGACTGAACCTCCCGGTCCCGCCGTTGGCGCATCCATGTCTGTGGGCGCGGAGCCCGCCGATACCCAGGACCGCGACTCCGTCGAGGACCTCCTTGCTGAGTGCTTCGACGCGCTCACATTCGATCCGTCCCACGAGTGTCTCATGGCCGAGATTCGGGACGGAGATATCGCTGACCCCAGCGATGGGGAAGGTGATGACGGGAACGAGCCATCCGGCGATGGAGGCCCGAACCCGCGTCCAGCGCCTGCGGTAGGGGGCGCTAGACCCCCACCACAGGACCCGCTAGCATTGGAGCAGCTGCTTGCGCGGAGACGGGAGCTCGCCGACATGGAGTGCGGCATCGAGCGGGAGCGTCAGCTCCTGGAGCAGGCGATTGCCCAGCGGCGTACCCCCGCGGGGCGCGCCCGTACCACGGCGCGCGACGTTCAGCACCGCATCGTGCATAACATTGCGGGCACCCCGCTTCAACTCCCGCGAGCCAGCCAAAATTTGGCGGCGGCAGCGGCCCTCGCGCGAGACCTTTCGCACCCTGTGACTCCGGAGGACGAGCGGAAGCGCAAAGAGCTACTGCGCCTACTCGAGGTAGCGGCGGAGCAGCAGGCCGAGAGTTCGCTGTCCCGGCAGCGCGCTCTGGGTGCCTTGCAACGCTCCGTCGACCGCCACGACGACCAGGAGGCGTCCGTAGCGCAGCCGACGCGCGGATCGGGCGGCCGCAACATGCCTCCCATCAAGGAGCGCGTGGGACCAGTGCGGGATGCGCGCATACTCCTCGAAGCGCGCAGGCGTGACCAGGCCTGTGGCACTCGGCGCGAAGCCGAGATGCGCGGCTACCACCCTCGACGAGGTGGACGCTACGATCCGGAGGAGGACCGGAGCCCGAGCCCTCCGCCTCCGGGGCCGCGCGCCTTTGGACGTCACATCCGGTGTGCACCGTTCCCGCAGCGGTACCGCGCGCCCACCAACATCACCAAGTATTCGGGTGACTCCGACCCGGCTATTTGGTTGGGTGATTACCGACTCTCCTGTCTGGCAGGCGGCGCTGACAGCGACGAGTTCATCATCCGCAACCTCCCGCTCTACCTCGCCGACCCGACGCGGGCGTGGCTCGAGCACCTCCCGGAAGGGATCATCCAGAGCTGGGAGGATCTGGAGGACGTCTTCATCGGCAACATCCAGGGGACGTACGAGCGTCCCGGGAACCCGTGGGACCTCCGGAACTGCCGCCAGAATCCTGATGAGACTCTGCGCGACTACATCTGGCTGTTCTCGAAGCAGTGCAATGCACTGCCCAACATCGCCGACGCTGACGTCGTCAGCGCGTTCCTCGCCGGAACGACCAACAAGACCCTGGTGCACGAGCTGGGGCGCAGCAGCCCACGCACAACCAAGGACCTCCTCGACATCGCCACCAACTTCGCGTCCGGCGAGGACGCGGTGGGGGCGATCTTCACCAAGACTCCGGCCAAGCTCAAGGCCAAGGCCAAGAGGGAGGAGTCGACGGGAGGGGCCGGCCCCTCCAGCCAGCCCAAGAAGAAGAAGAAGAAGAAGGGCAACGTCGCGCGACAGGAGGCATCTCTTGTCGCCGCGGCGGAGCGCAAGTCAAAGCGCGCGCCTGCAGAGGGCGCGTCCAACCACTTCGAGAAGAAGCTCGAGGAGCCCTGTCCCAACCACGCGTACCCTGTCAAGCACGCCCTCAAGGACTGTGGGCTGCTCCGCAAGTTCCTCACCGGCAGCTCCAAGAAGGCGGAGCGCGACGACCCGCCGCCCAAGGGCGGCGACGATGACAAGGGTGGGGACGACGATGCCTTCCCCCACCCTGAAGGCTGCCTCATGATCTTCGGGGGACCGGAGGCCTGCGCGCCGCGAAGGCAGCAGAAGCTCGTCCGCCGCGAGGTCTACGCCGCGGAGCCGGCTGTCCCCACCTTCCTCAAGTGGTCCGACTTCGCGGTCACGTTCGACCGCTCTGATCACCCGGAGCACGTGCCCCGGCCGGGGCGCTATCCGCTCGTTGTCGACCCCATCATCGGCAGGAAGCGGCTCTCCAAGGTCCTCATGGACGGGGGCAGCGGCCTCAACATCCTCTACGGAGAGACTCTCGACGCCATGGGGATCAGTCGGGACCGCGTCCGACCGACTCGGGCGCCGTTCCACGGGATCGTCCCCGGCAAGCATGTGGTGCCGCTCGGGCAGATCGATCTGCCCGTTACCTTCGGCACCGCCGCTAACTACCGCACCGAGACGCTGACATTCGAGGTGGTGGACTTCCCCGGGGCGTACCACGCTGTACTCGGGCGGCCATGTTACGCGAAGTTCATGGCCGTCCCCAACTACACCTACCTCAAGCTGAAGATGCCGGGCCCCAAGGGGGTCATCACGGTGAGCACGTCATCCAGCGCGCCTACGAATGCGACCGCGAGGCCTGCGAGGTCGCGGAAGCACTCCTGCGCAAGGACGAGCTCACAGCTGCCGCTGCGATGGCGGAGGAGGCCGGGCCCGACTACAAGAGCACAACCGGGTTTTGACCCGGCCAGGACATCAAGGAGATCCCGCTCAACCCGGCGACCCCGACAGCAAGACCGTGCACATCGGCACCGCGCTTTCCGACAAATAGGAAAGCGCGCTCGTCGACTTCCTCCGAGCCAACCAGGACATATTCGCGTGGAAGCCCTCGGACATGCCGGGCATCCCGAGGAACGTCGCCGAGCACTCCCTGTGTATCAAACCGGGCTCTCGCCCGGTGAGACAACACATGCGCCGCTACGACAAGGAGAAACACAAGGCCATCGGTGAGGAGTTATCGAAACTCTTAGCTGCTGGGTTCATCAAAGAGGTATACCACCCCGAGTGGTTATCCAATCCTGTACTTGTGAAAAAGAAGAATGGAAAGTGGCGGATGTGTGTTGACTATACGAATCTCAATAAGGCGTGCCCTAAGGATCCATTTCCTTTGCCGCGTATTGATCAAATCGTAGACTCGACCGCTGGGTGCGAAACCCTCTGCCTCCTGGACGCGTACTCTGGTTATCACCAGATCCCGTTGAAAGAGTCCGACCAGCTCGCGACTGCGTTCATCACCCCGTATGGCGTGTATTGTTACGTAACGATGCCGTTTGGGTTGAAAAACGCCGGGGCAACGTTCCAGCGGTGCATGATCAAATGTTTCGGCGATCTCATCGGTCGGATCGTCGAAGCATATGTGGACGACATCGTGGTGAAGTCCAAGAAGACCGACGACCTTGTCGCCGACCTCGATCAAGCTTTTTAGAAGTTTCGAAAGGTATGCTGCATAAAGCTGAACCCGGAGAAATGCGTCTTTGGAGTTCCGAAAGGTATGCTGCTTGGGTTTTGCGTCTCGGAACGGGGCATCGAAGCCAATCCCGAGAAGATTGAGGCCATCGCTAAGATGGGCCCCATCCAGAACCTAAAAGGCGTACAACGTGTCATGGGATGCCTCGCGGCTCTCAGTCGGTTCATCTCCCGACTCGGGGAGAGGGGTCTGCCCCTGTATCGACTGCTCAAGAAGTCGGAACACTTCGTTTGGAGCCCCGAGGCCCAAACCGCGCTCGACCGGCTTAAGGCGGTGCTATCGAACGCACCCGTCCTGACAGCCCCTGCAGAGCGCGAGCCTCTCCTCTTGTACATCGCCGCAACCACTCAGGTGGTCAGCTCGGCGCTGGTGGTGGAGAGGAATGAGCCGGGACATGCTCTGAAGGTCCAGCGACCGGTGTACTTTGTCAGCGAGGTTTTGTCCGACACCAAGACCCGTTGGACCCAGCTGCAGAAGCTGTTGTACGCGGTCGTCATTACCAAAAGGAAGCTTCGTCATTACTTTGACGCGCATCCGATCACTGTGGTCACCGCCTTCCCTCTCGGCGAGGCGTTAAGGAGCAAAGAGGCCACCAACAAGGCCGCAAAGTGGGCCCTCGAACTCATGGGACAGGAGCTCGAGTTCGCCCCACGCACCGCGATCAAGTCGCAAGTGCTTGCGGACTTCGCTGCCGAGTGGACTGAGATCCAGCTGCCACCTGCGCCAGTCGAGCAAGAGTGTTGGAACATGTTTTTCGACGGCTCGCTGACAAAAAGAGGTGTTGGAAGCGGCTTCGTGCTCGTCTCGCCACTCGGGTCCCGACTGCGCTACGCGGTCCGACTCAACTTCCCTGCGTCCCATAACGTGGCGGAATACGAGGCTCTCGTCAATGGGATGAAGGCGGCGATTGAGCTCGGCGTCAAAAGGCTGGAGGTCTTCGGCGACTCCCAGCTTATCGCTGATCAGGTGACGAACAAGTCGAATTGCTCAAACCCAAAAATGGCGGCGTACTGCGCGGAGGTGCGGCGACTTCAAGAAAAGTTCGAAGGCTTCCAGGTCAGTCATGTACTTCGCCGCTACAACGAAGAAGCGGACGGCCTCGCAAAGATGGCCTCCAACCGGGACCCAGTCCCTGTCGGCGTCTTCTCCCACGACCCAACCAGACAGCGCCGATTTCCCGGAAGCGGAAGGTACGTCCCCTCCTCTCGGAGAAGACTCGGGTCGAGCCGTTCTTGCCATCCCGACAGCTGACGAAGCGGTCGGGGGCTCGGGCCCGACTGCCGACGAGGCGGTCAGGGGCTCGGGGGCTGCGCCTGACCCAGTGTCCGACTGGAGGACTCCTTTCCTCGACTGCTTACTCCGAGAGCAACTCCCCGCCGACCAGACGGAAGCGAGACGCCTCGCGCGTCGAGCCAAATCATTCATCATAGTCGGCGGCGAGCTTTACAAAAAGAGCCACTCGGGAGTGCTTCAGTGCTGCATCCCCATCGAATGGGGAAAAGAGCTACTGTCCGACATCCACGCCGGCGAGTGCGGCCACCACGCGGCCCCAAGAAGCCTAGTCGGAAAGGCGTTCTGGCATGGTTTCTACTGGCCCACGGCTGTGTCCGATGCCACCGAGGTAGTGCGCGCTTGCGAAGGGTGCCAGTACTACGCTCGGAGGACCCACATGCCGGCGCAAGCCCTTCAAACCATACCCATCACCTGGCCTTTCGCCGTGTGAGGATTGGACTTAGTCGGGCCCCTGAAGAAGGCGCCCGGGGGCTACACGCACTTGTTGGTCGCCGTCGACAAATTCTCCAAGTGGATTGAGGCACGACCCCTCGTGAACATCCGGTCGGCGGAAGCTGTTGGATTCTTCACCGACATCATCCATCGCTTCGGAGTGCCGAACTCCATCATCACCGACAACGGAACGCAGTTCACCGGCAACGAGTTCCTTGAATTCTGCGACGACTACAACATCCGAGTCGACTGGGCGGCCGTCGCACATCCGCAGGCCAACGGCCAGGTCGAGCGGGCAAATGGCATGATCCTGCAGGGGCTCAAACCGAGGATTTTCAACAAATTGAAGGTCCATGCCGGGCGATGGGTGCGAGAGTTACCTGCAGTGTTATGGAGCTTGCGCACCACACCAAGCCGGGCGACAGGACAAACGCCGTTCTTCATGCTCTACGGAGCAGAGGCGGTGCTCCCGACTGACATCGAGTACGGCGCTCCTCGGGTTCGCGCTTTCAACGAGGAGGCCAACAAAAGATTTCTCGAGGATGCCCTCGACCAAATCGATGAGGACCGAGAGGTCGCCCTCCTGAGGTCCGCCAAATATCAACAAGCTATGCGCCGCTACCACGGACGACGAGTTCGCGGCCGCGCGTTCAAGGAAGGAGACCTCGTCCTCCGACTGGTGCAGAGCAACAAAGATCGACACAAGCTATCACCGCCGTGGGAGGGACCGTTCGCCATCGCTGAGATGCTGCGTCCGGAACGTACAAGCTCATGGACTCAGAAGGCCAACTCGTCGCCAACGCTTGGAACATTGAGCAGCTACGTCGCTTCTATCCCTAGCTCTGTGAATTCGTTTGTTGTCTTTCTGCCGATGCATCAACATCAAACGAACTCGGTGTTTCTCTTTACACACCTCTTGGGCAGCCGCCTGGGTGCGCTCCCCTCGGAGGCTCCACCCGGCGGGGGTGGCTGGCTTGTGCCGCGTCGATTTTGTATGCGCTAGGAGCGATGCTCTTAAGAGAAACAACGCAATTCGACTAAGAGCGGGCCTCCGCGAACGCAAAACCGACGTCCTAAAGCTCGAAGTGTGACGAATTGCAGCGAAAATCGTGAGCCCGGATATTGACTTGAGGCTCGGCCAGTTCGATCAAGGGCACCCGACGCCCCAGCGGACAGGGTCGGCCCAAGCGGCTGGTCAGAATTGAGTCAATCTTCCGAGATCACGAGTGCTCGAGGCGAATCGCCACACGAAAAGAGTAAAACGAACGAAAAAACTTGCGAAAAGCGAAACGAAAGTGCATAAAACAAGCGGGCGCGCATGCCCACATCATTGTTTACAAAATAAGGCCCGCACGGCCCGACCCTGACTGTCACCACCTAACCTACTGATTTTCGCCCCCGCCACGGCGCGAGGGGATCATGTCCAGGTTGTCATCGGCAAGGCGGCGCGCAAAGGGAACCACTTCTTCCTCGATCCGCTCCAAGTCGGCCTCACTACAGGAAGGCTCGTAGCCTCTCGCCAGCACGTCGATCTTGTAGTGATCTCCGTAGTGACTCCTCGACACGGCAAAGGCGAGCTCGACCCCGGTCCGAAGGCACTCCTCCTCTTGTATGCGGAAGTAGGCGGGGAGCCCGGCCACCTGCGGGATCACGGATGTGGCGTCTGGTGGACACGGCACGCCGATTTCATTGCAAGCGTTCTCCATGGCCTGCCGCAGCAAGTTAAGGTCCGCCAGTGCCGTCTGCGATTGCACCTGGAGCTCCTGTGCGTCTGGCCAAA
Organism: Eragrostis nindensis; assembly: GCA_012490785.1. Lineage (NCBI taxonomy): Eukaryota > Viridiplantae > Streptophyta > Magnoliopsida > Poales > Poaceae > Eragrostis > Eragrostis nindensis. The sequence goes on from JAAXCT010000693.1 coordinate 146,171, forward strand.
GCAACAGAATCAGTCGCTCAATCTAAAGGAGGCAAAAGTCGGCACGGCGGGATGATCAAAGAACAGTAAACTGACTCACCCTTCAGCTCCTTCTGTGTCTTCTGGAGCTCACCGGTCATGTTGGTCAACGATGACTAGGCGACGACCTTGAGCTCCCTTCCTTGCTTAGCGCTGTCCCAGCGACCGCCGCCCTCTTCTCGGCGGCCTCGGCGCGCTGAGTGGCTTCCAATAGCGCCTTGTCGGCGGCGGCCCGGAGTTGGCACCCCTGCTGCAACTCCTGCTCTGGGCCTGCACTTGCTTCTCCGCCTTCTCGGCGCGCTCAACCATGTCGCACAGCACCGACTCTGCGTCCGCGGCCTCTTCTCCGCCTCCTTCGCTGCTTTCGTCGCGGCCTCGGCAGCCTCGGCTCGGCGGCGGATGGGGTCGGAGACGCGCAGTGCGCGTGCCAGCTCTTCGCCTCGGGCGACATATTCCTTCAGCTGGTGCCGGATGAGGTTCGACTTGAGCTTGCTGTTTGCGAGCAGGGTCTGCGGAAAGCAAGAGAAGCCGTAAGGCAAAAAAGGCAAGTACGATGAACTCCCAAAGCAAAAAAGACAGAGGGCGGAGAATTCTCCCACTCACGTCAATAGGAACCCGCGCGTTCGTCATCAGCTCCTTCGCGGCGTCGACCTCCGCCGTGACCGACGCCTTGATTGTTTCCAGCCTGCTGAAGGTGTGGGAGAGCTCCTGGGCCATGTACGCCCAGGCTTTCGACTCCGCCGAGTCGGTCACGGGGACCGGACCCTCCGGCGTGTTCACCAATACATCCGGCCCCCAGCCGGACCGCGCCAGACGTTGGATCAGCGGCACACCGGCGGCGGCCGCGTCCCAGCGCGGATCGCCGGCCGCAGTCCTCGGCTGCGAGGCGGCTCCCTGACGAGCCCCCGCAACGTTACCGGCGTCACCGGCCCTCGACGACGACGGGCTCGACGTCGGACGGACCTCGGCGGTCCGACCCCCTGCGCCGGCGACACCTTGTGCACGCGGTGGGGCGGTACCAGGCCGTGGCTCGCCAGCCCGACCCTCGGAGTCGGGGGCTGCGCTCGCGACGGGTGCGGAACCCTGTCGCGTCGCCGCGCCGTCGACCCTCGGCGCGTCGCGCTCCCGCTCCGTCTCCTCCGGCGCTGCTACGACCTCGGCTGCCTCCGCGTGGTGTCATCCTGCCGTGGAGCGGAGCCCTCCTGGCTCCGACTCTGCTCGGCGGCAAGACGCAACGCCTTGTGAGGGGCCAGCTGGGTCCCGTCCCATTTCGGGGCGGGGCTGCAAGGACGCATGTCGTTAGCAGAAAGAAGGCGAACAAATGCAAGTCAAGCGGCAACAAAGGACACGACAAAACAAACTTACATGTCGGACCGCTTGCGCTTCCGCGCAGGCCTGACCAACGGGCGCGCGAGCCTTGTCGGCGGCTGCACGAGCTGCCGCGTCGGGGGTAGGCTCCTCGCCTCCCCGCGCCCCACGACGGGGTCGGATGAGGACGCCGGGCCCTCGGGCGGGATCGCCTCCCGCGCGACCCCGGGCCCGGTCGTCCCCGCGCCGTCTCGGGGGCGGCCGGCGACGTGGAAGTCGTCCCGGCAGGGGAGGAGGTCCGGCCGGAGCGGCGACGGCAACAAGGACATCAAGGCTCCCTGCCGCCGCCGTCGACGTCGCGACGATCGTGACCACGTCACCAGGACCGATCGATGGGAGCCCCTGGCCCTCGCCGGCGATATCGCCTGCGGAGCCGACTGCGCGCCGTCGTCATCAGGGATGACGTCGTCGATCCACGCGTCGTCGTGGTGACCGCCGTCACTGGCCTCCCTGCTGCTGTGGTCAAGCGCCGAGTCTGTGTCGAACTCGGACTCGGTGTCGACCGCTTCGCCTCCGGCGACGACGCGCCCGGTCTCTCCTCCTCTCCTCGTAGGCGTCCTTCCGGGCCTTGCGGCGATCCTTGGCCGCTTCGTCCTCTCGCCGTGGGCGCGGTTCACCGCTTGCACCCAAAGGGAGAAGTAAGGATGCCGCAGTCATTTATCTTTAACAAGCAAGTGCAAATCAGCCAAGAGCGTGTGGGAAGAAACTTACAAAGCGAATCGCGTCGGCGTGCGGCAGCGCAGCGGGGTGGCCCGCGACGGGCCACTCGAACTCGTTGTCGACGAAATGCAGGGCGGACTTGCCGGCCGCCTCCGACAGCCGCGCCCCAATCTCACGGTTGGCTCAGCGGCTCGCCAATCGCCATTGCCGTCCCCCGAAGGTCGGCGTCCGGTGTCATCTCCCACATGGGAGCGCGTGACGCATCAGCAGCAGCACGCGGATGCTGTGGAAGTGGCCGGTGATGCCGACCATCGACACCCCCCGGTCACGCAGCACCGCCACGGCGTCGATGAGGGGTTGGATCGCTGCAATCTCCCTCGCTCCGAGACCCCAGTGCCAGCAACCGGGGCCCCGGACAACCGGGCGTTGGTCAACTTAGGCAGCGGGCCGGTACGCTCGTTCTTCAGGTAGAACCGCCGGTCGTGCCACCCAGAGTTGGAGGAAGTGTGCACCCACGTGATGTAGCCCGACGCCCGCTCCACGCGGAGACACAGGCTCGCGGAGCCCATGAGCGGGACTCGCCCGCGGACGGGCTGGAGGGATGCCCTGAAGAAGTACCTCCACAGATCGAAGTTGGGGGGAATGCCGAGGTAGGCCTCGCACAGCGTGATGAAGCCGGCGATGTGGCCGATCGAGTTGGGATTGAGGTGCTGAACCTTGATCCCATAGTAGCCCAGAAGCCCGCGGAAGAAGGGGTGCGCCGGCACCCCGAATCCGCGGGAGTGGAAGTGGAAGAACGAGACGATGTAGTCGTCCGGCGGAGAAGGCGATCGCTCCGACGGCACCATCCACTCCACCGCATCAGAGAGCGGGCGAAGGAGGCCCTTCGCGACCAGCCCGCGCAGCAGTTCCGGCGTCACCACCGACTCCGGCCACTCGTCTCCCTCCTCCGCCATCAGATTCGACGGGATGAGGGGCGCGCGGACGACGCCGGGATCGAATCGACCGACGGCGGTTGCGGATCGGACGGCGAATGGGGCGAGAAGCAGCGCGGAGCGAGGGGAATCAAAGGCGACTGCAAAGAGAGAAGAAAGGCGAACAGTAACGGGCGATGGAGTAGCGAGAAGACTCCCCGGATAGGTATGGCCTATTTATATGCGCCGGACCGACGCGGTGCCGTTTCCCGCCTTAAATCTCGCGTCCCTTCGTTTTCCTCCGCCCTAACGTATGCAGGTGGAGAAAACGCACGCCTCTTCTCTACGCCTCGTCCAAACGCCGCGCCTCTAGATCCGCGCCGGCGAAGCGACGCGACGCCTCGCGTCCGACGCCTCACGGGCCCAACTGGTAGGAAGCCGGTTTGGGCCCTCAGGTAAAAGCGGCTAGGAGCTGTAAACGCTCCGACGGCCCATTCCCAGCCCAAGAGTTCGTAGGCCGGCCAGCGTTGGGTTCGACGGCCGCTCTGGGCCAAACAAGAGTAAGGGGTAATCAAAGGGGGGGCACCAGCGGCCAGTACCCGTATGCGCGAAGCGTATGGGCCCCTGTCGAGTACGTCCGAGTCCGAGGACGAAATAAGCCCATGGTCTGCTCATCGAGAGTGGCAACGAGCCGCCGAGACGGTCGAACGGACTCGGAAACTAAATGGGACAATCTCCCGGATCATATGGCACTGACCCCCGCTGGTCTCAACGGGTCCCCGCTAAGGGCAAACCGTGGTGCCACTCGAACAACCCGTTTGCAACTCAAATGGCACCGCCCATCGAACCATCGAGGAATGGCGCGGACGGCCCAGATCCTCCATCCTCCTGACAGGATGCGGAAGGACAAACGAACAAAGTCGAAACCGTCTTCGGCCGGACCCCCGAAACGATCGGGGGCTTGAAGGCACGCATTCGCACAAGAGACCAACAGCGTGGTCGCATCACAAACTAAAACGGGTCTAAATAAGCCTCTTTATTCCATGGTTTTCTGTGTACAAAGCTGATCGAAAGATCGTTAACAGGGAAGGAGATTACATTAGACTCACGAATCCATGGATTGGCCACAAGTGGCCGGATAAACAGGCTTAGAGGCCCGTGCTGGATCCACCCGCAGCAAAAACTCCTATGAGTAGGCGGAATGTAACATCCTGGCCCAGGGCTTAATAGGATTGATAAGAATACTCATACCAACAGTTGCAACTTCTTTTCCGGAAGCTCATCTCGAAAGAACTCCGGGGTTAAGCGTGCTTGGCCGGAGAGCAATTTCGGGATGGGTGACCGACCGGGAAGTTCTTCCCGGGTGCGTACGAGTGAGGACAAAGTGCGTAGAAAAGACTTGTGTTGGTCTGTGGGGACAGTCTTGAGATCCTAGAGAGCTGCCATGCGTGCGGGCCCGGCCTCGTGGAGGCGGGACGTCACAAGTGGTATCAGAGCCGACCCTCGCGGTTTCACGGGCGCGTGTGGGCACAGTTGCTCAGGCATGGTGCGCATGGCTGGTGTGGGCCCAGAGTGGTCACACAGCATGGCACATGCGCTGGCACTGGACGCACGGACGTGGCCAAGAGGGGACGTTCCTGGACTGGGGTTGATCGACGAGGACGTCGATCTCCTAAGGGGGTGAGAATGTAACATCCTGGCCCAGGGCTTAATAGGATTGATAAGAATACTCATACCAACAGTTGCAACTTCTTTTCCGGAAGCTCATCTCGAAAGAACTCCGGGGTTAAGCGTGCTTGGCCCGGAGCAATTTCGGGATGGGTGACCGACCGGGAAGTTCTTCCCGGGTGCGCACGAGTGAGGACAAAGTGCGTAGAAAAGACTTGTGTTGGTCTGTGGGGACAGTCTTGAGATCCTAGAGAGCTGCCAGGCGTGCGGGCCCGGCCTCGTGGAGGCGGGACGTCACACGGAACCAGTATGTCGGCGCCAAGGACTCTACCTCGAGGGTGGCGGTGCTCAATCCAAGGCCACGTAATCCTCGCAGGAGCGACTCCTACGACGCCAAGGGTTGACGGAAGCCCGTCTAATCCTCGCGGGAATGACTCCGAGTCCGGTGGGCTACGCCAAAGCAGGACGAAAACCTGCGGTGGCGCCGACGAGCACCGGTCGAACGTCGACGGCCGGCCTGGGTCGTTGGGCTCGAGTCATCGTCTCCTCCCTCGTCGGAGGAAAGGATGATGACCTCAGGCTTCTCCGACTCGGGCGCCGAGCTCCCGGCTACCGGATCTGGAGGCACCACCACGAGCGGAACCGCCTCAACCACCGGAACCAGATCTTGGCAGGTGCTTGGTGGTGGAGGAGGCAAAAGGCGCGAAGCAAGGGTAGAGGGTACGACGCCCTCTCCTCCTCCTCCTCCCTTTGAGCCTCCCTTGCGTGAATGAGATTTCTGGCGCTTAGACATGATGAGTTCGAAAAAACCAGGCCGAGGATGCGGCCCTATTTATAGGCGCGTCGCGCGGTCTAGCATGAACCGGGTGCATAAGGAGACGGCTGCGGAAGCCAAAGAGCACTACCCTGCCGCATCGACGCCATGTGGATAAGCCCAACGCAACGCGACAAGCGAAGGAAAAGCGGAATCCCACCACAGTCGGCCCGTGGGCTGCAGGCTTCGGCGGCCGCACCCTTGGGTAAGGACAGGGAAAAGTCCGCTGGGCACCAGTTTACCCGCCGGATTAGTGCACTCCCCCCTCGGACATAAGAGGAGGCCCGGGGGCTCGGTCATCTCAGCTACGGGCAAACGACACAGCCCGCTGCAACGTCACACCGAGAAAGCTTGAGAAAAGCCTGGAAGCTAGTCTAATCTACAAAAGCCTCCGTTGAGAAAAGCCCGCTGCATCATCTACTAGCTCCCAGCCTCGGGGGCTACACCCGGCGGGTGCGCTCGCGCGCACCCGCCGGCGAAGTGAATGGCCACGTCCGGCAGCCGTACCAGTCCCGACGACAGCACGGCGCTCTCGTCAGGACTCGGGGGCTACTGTCGGGTACCCATTTTCTAGGTACCCTATACAGTATACAAACGGAGTATCAATGCACCGAAGCTGACCAGGACCCAAAGGCCTTGTATATAGCAGAGCGACGGAAAGCTGCGCCCGTGTGGTGGCCCAGTTGGGCGAAGGACGCAGCAACGGCCTTTGGCCCACAAAAACCTCCGTTCCTCACGGCCTGCTAAAGGCCCGGGCACACATGGCTGCATGGGCACGGCCCTCCACCCAGGACTGCGATTGGTCCAGCATAAAAGGAGCCCGGCACGGACGTGGCAGCGAACCCGACTCCCCGCGGAGGGAGTCGGGCGCCACGGAGTCGAGCGACTCCTCCGACCAAACACCGGCCAGCCGCCGTTCGCCGTCCATGTGCCCCGGCAGTGGTCGGGATCGGCGGAGGGCCTCGACCCGAAGCAAACCCGACCACTCCGGCCGGGAAGTGAGCTCGGGAGCGGCGCGGGTGCATGGGTCAAACTCAGGCGTACGGCCGGCCAGTTTCGGATAAGAAGACGCTCCATATCCACTCCTGGACGGTGCGAAAGTGCACTATGCCTGACGTACGGCGGAGTGGGGGCGTCGCATCCGGATCAGGCGTGGAACGGCGAATGCATGCATCAAGTACGCTACACAGTAGCAACTATGCGCGGAATGACCGTCGCCCAACTCCACAGGTACCAATAGCGCACCAACAGCGAATAACAGTGCGGATCAGGGAATGGGCGCTCCACAGCGCCCAGATAAGACACGGACGACGTCATCACACCACCTGGCGCGTAGATTGCGGCGGAAGAGACCGGAACCAGCGAGGACGGACCGGCTCCATCTCCACCGCCTTCTCACTTATCTTTTACTTTCTTTTCTTTTTCTTCTTTCCTCCATCTGTAACCGTTCATCCTTGTCTTATAAAAGGGAGGATTGGGCCCGGGGGGAAGGGGAGAGAGCTCTTTTTCACCAGAGGAGTTCTTTGGAACACACACACACAGAGAAACGAGACGGAGACTTGGGAGCGAATCCTTCTCTCGTCCACAGCTTGTAACCCCTACTACGAGCAACACGAGCAAAACCACAACTGGACGTAGGGCCTTTCGTGCCTGAATCAGTATAACCCTTTGTGTCAAACGCAAACTTTCTGATCGCCGTCGAACCGCACACAAATCTACTCGTCGGCCGGTTACTAAACGCCGACACATACACCTCCACAGATCACCACACCACCACCAGACACCTTTCCATACTCCGCTGCCACCATATCACGAACTTTTTCAGAAACCGATTCGGTACCGATTTCAGTTTTGCCTTGCTATATACCCTAGCTCGACAACCTTCGACAAAATAGGCCATTTGGCTCAGCCCAAAAAATTAAAAAAAATCAGGAAGATAATTAAAAAAATCATTGAAGTTGATTTCGGTCTTTTCACAGAACATCTCAGAATTTCTGTAGACCACATCCTTTCTCAGATTGAGCTGAAACTTTGAGTTTCTCCTATTCTTGTGTCTCTGGTTGCGAGAAAAATATCAGAAAAATAAAAGAAAAAAGAAAATTGAATAGCACTATGATTTCTACTAGTGCCTGCTATTTTGTCCTGTAGTGTCAGAAGTGTTGATTGTTGCCTTGATCTCTGTCTTTGCTGTGTCCATCATTTTCATCCTTTGAATTGAGTTCATCACTGCTGTTCTAAGGACACGAGTAGGCCAGCAACTAAGGATAAGTAATTTGGGACATATATTCAGCATTACTATCTGTCTTTGAATTGTGTTTCACTCACATATATTTGGCCTTCCTAGCTCCACATACTCCTTCTGGGCAGCACAGGTTCTTACCCTTGCAATCGCGGAACACGCCTTCCAAGTATTCCTTTGCTTTGCGTAGTGAGAACCTTGTAAGAACTTGGTAAGACGCGCCTTGTTGCTGTTTGAGAGGCACCACTTTTACCACCTGCAGTAGACATTTATTAGGGATAACCTTCACGGTTTGTTTCCTGTTTTGGTGTTTGCGATGACAGGTGACAACAATGGTGCTGATTCCCCCAACAATGTCAATGAGTGTGTCAGCCAACGACAGCTGCAAGCTGCTCTTGAGAAGGCTCATGGAGTGATAAAAGAAGACATTGGCAAGCTCGTCACCGCCGAACTCAACAAGCATAAGCTGTTCAACCTCATTGAGTCATTGGACAAGCGGATGGCTAGGCTTGTTGACAAGTGTCAAGAGATGGACAATCGCTTGAAGGCCGATGAGGCCTCTTCTGCCAACAACAACAACAACAACAACAACAACAACACCAACACCAGCAACACCAACACTGAACTTCCAGATTATACGGTGTTTGATGAAGAAGGAAACGTTGATGAAGAAGCCACTCAACGGAATAGGGCGCGCCGACGTCTTCAATTCAACACTCAAGGTATGGGTGGTATTCATAATCAGCGACGTGCTGCAGGTAATAATAATCGTGCTGTCGATGATCCCTATGCAAAGATTAAGTTTACTATACCATCTTTTGCTGGAAATTATGATGCTGAGGGATATCTTGATTGGGAGATGACGGTAGAAGAACAGAAATTTAATGCTCATCTTGTTCCTGCACAGCATAGAGTTAGACAAGCCACTAGTGAATTTAAGATTTTGCTATTATCTGGTGGAATAGTCTAGCAATGATGGTAATACTCCTCAGATATGGGAAGCTTTAAAAACAGCCATGCGTGATCGTTTTGTTCCTCCTTCATATCATAGAGATTTACGTAAAAAATTGATGCGCCTAGAACAGGGAGATATGTCAGTTCAGGATTACTATGGGGAGCTGCAAAAGGGTTTGATGCGCTGTGGTATAGTTGAGGAACTAGAGGATTCGATATGTCGTTTTTATTCTGGTTTGAGGCGGGAAATTCAGGACATTGTTGATTATAAAGAATTTAACACTGTCAACCAGTTGTTCCAGTTTGCTATGCTTGCAGAGAAGGAATTGCAGGGACGTGAGCAGCGGAACAAGAACAACAACCGGACCTCCTACACGCCGCGCACGCCTACATCAGCGGGGCTGCCCAAGGCTTCCTCCTTCCGGACGCCTCCCCAGCGGGCAAGCCTGCAGCGAGCGTTCCAGCGGCGCCGACCAAGCCAACTACACGATCGGCTGAACCAGCGAAGAGTGCTTCATCCGTCGCCTCGACGGGACGCACCACCGGCATTCAGTGTCACCGCTGCCATGGACTTGGCCATGTGCAGAAGGATTGCCCAAGTAAGAGGGCATATGTGGCTACAGATGATGGAGGATATGTCAGCACCTCCGACCTAGAAGATGACATTGATGAAGAAATTGTTGTTGAGGACGCCGATGGCCATGTCCTTAGCGCAGAACACACTTCGGGATTAATGAACATCATTGTGCAGCGTGTACTTAGCACGCAAATTCAGCAGCCTGAGAAGATACAGCGCCACAACTTGTTCCAGATTTTCTTCAACATTAAGAACCGTCGTGCGCGTGTGATTATTGATGGGGAAGCTGCAACAATTTGGTGAGTTCAGATTTGGTCAAGAAGCTTGGCTTGACCACTCGACCACACCCACATCCATACCATATCCAGTGGTTAAATGATTCTGGTAAGGCTACGGTAACACAAATGTGCAGAGTTTCATTTTCCATTGGTACATATGCTGATGCTGTGGATTGTGATGTGGTACCTATGCAAGCTTGTTCACTTTTGTTGGGTCGACCTTGGCAACATGATAATGATGCTTTGCACCATGGTAGAAGTAATAAATACACGTTTACACATAATGGACAGAAAATTACTTTGCTACCTTTGACCCCTGCTGAAATTGTACAAGCTGATAGAGAAAGAGCTGCTAGTATGAAAAATGATAAATCTGAAAATCAGCAAGTTGCTAATTCTGTTTCCCACCTAAAAGTGATAAACCTGCACCTAGATCTAAGGACGAGGGAATTAAATTGAAGGGTAGAGTGATGCTTGCAACAAAAAGTGATCTTGCTGAAATTTCTGATGGTGATATATGCTATGCCTTCATATGCAAACGAGCTTTGTTTTCACTTGATGATATTGTTAGATCTTTGCCTCCTGCTGTCACTAACCTTTTGCAGGAGTATGAGGATGTTTTTTCCAGCTGAGATACCCCCGGGGCTGCCACCTTTGAGAGGGATAGAGCATCAAATTGATTTGATCCCGGGAGTGACTTTGCCAAACCGTGCTGCTTATAGAACCAACCCCGAGGAGACTAAGGAAATTCAGCGACAAGTCCAAGAGCTTTTGGACCGCGGGTATGTACGTGAGAGCCTTAGTCCTTGTGCCGTTCCTGTAATTTTGGTTCCTAAGAAAGATGGTACTTGGCGTATGTGTGTTGATTGTAGAGCCATTAACAAACATTACTATTCGTTATCGTCATCCTATTCCTAGGTTAGACGACATGCTTGATGAGTTATGTGGTTCTATAATTTTCACAAAGATTGACTTGCGTAGTGGCTACCACCAAATTAGAATGAAACTTGGAGATGAATGGAAAACAGCTTTTAAAACCAAATTCGGGTTGTATGAATGGTTAGTAATGCCTTTCGGATTAACTAATGCACCTAGCACTTCATGCGTTGATGAATGAGGTTTGAGGGCTTTTATTGTCGATTTGTGGTGGTTTACTTTGATGATATATTGATTTACAGCAAGTCTATGGATGAACATAGGATCATTTACGTGCTGTTTTTGATGCTTTGAGATGCACGTTGTTGGTAACCTTGAGAAGTGCAATTTTTGCACCGATCGAGTTTCTTTCCTTGGCTATGTTGTTACTCCACAGGGAATCGAGGTGGATAAGACAAAGATTGAAGCCATTGAGAGCTGGCCGCTGCCCCAAACATCACGCAGGTGAGAAGTTTTCTTGGTCTTGCAGGATTCTATCGCCGCTTCGTCAAAGATTTCAGCACCATTGCTGCTCCATTGCACGAGTTGACGAAGAAGCGAGTGGTGTTTCGTTGGGGAAAAGCACAAGAGGAGTCCTTTGCCACTTTGAAGGACAAGCTTACACACGCTCCTTTGCTGCAACTTCCAAACTTTGGTAAGACTTTTGAACTTGAATGTGATGCAAGTGGAGTTGGCATTGGTGGTGTTTTGATGCAAGATGGTAAACCCGTTGCATATTTAGCGAAAAATTGAATGGTCCCGTTCTGAATTATTCTACGTATGATAAGGAATTGTATGCTCTTGTACGTTCTTTACAAACGTGGCGTCATTATTTGTGGCCTAAAGAATTGTTATTCATTCGGATCATGAATCGCTTAAGTATCTTCGTTCACAAAATAATCTGAACCGTAGACATGCTAATGGGTTGAATTTATTGAATCTTTTCCTTACATCATTAAACATAAGAAAGGGAAGGAAATGTGATTGCCGATGCATTGTCTAGACGATATGCTTTGCTGTCCCAACTTGATTGTCGCATTATTGGACTTGAATCGATTAAAGAAACATATGCGCTTGATCCTGATTTTAAAGATGCATTGCTGAATTGTAAAGAGGGACGTTCATGGAACAAGTTCGTGCTGAATGGTGGGTTTTCGTTTAGAGCTAACAGCCTATGCATTCCAGTTGGTTCCGTTCGTCTTTTGTTGATACAGGAAGCGCATGGAAGAGGATTGATGGGACATTTTGGTGCTAAAAAGACGGAGGATGTTTTGGCCGCACATTTCTTTTGGCCAGAGATGAGAGAGATGTTGAGCGGTTCGGTTCGTGGCTCGCTACACTACATGTCAAAAAGCTAAGTCTCGCTTGAATCCACATGGTTTATACATGCCTCTTCCGGTTCCTTCTATTCCTTGGGCGGATATTTCTATGGATTTGTTTTGGGATTGCCGAGGACTCCAATTCAAGAGGGGGAGGAGATGAGGACATCACTCCTTCGGATGCACACAACACTCCTCCACATGACATTGAAGGTCCTATAACTAGAGCTCGCGCGCGACAATTAAATTTAGAGGTGAGCTCGTTCCTAAGTACTTATTTATTTGATTTTGAGAATAGATTGCCTACCTAATGAATGTATTATGATTAGGAACTATGGAGAGGACCAGGGGATGAGTGGAGAGGAGCTTGGAGGCGGAGAAGACCAGCAAGGACGTCCAGTCAAGTTGGAGACCCAAGTGAAGTCGATTTCGGTTCTGTTTCGGAGTCCAGGAGCAGTCTGTACTAAAACGGCCGCCCAGGTCGCATACGGGCTCCGTTTTGGGCGAACCAGATATGGATGGAAAGATAATTCGACCACCTTTCCAACGGCACCGGTTCAAGTCCAAATTCGTCCAGAGTCGTCGGGAATCATCGAAACAAATGAACGTCCAGAATCTGTCTTGGCGCTGTGACGCCGTCTTTGGCCTTTGGGCTTTGTATCTTGTCTGAGCCCATTAGGGGTGTGTCCAGGGGATGTTGCACGCCCCTTAGACTATATTTACAGCCACCGACGCATGAGTTAGGGTTAGGTTTTGCTTAGATTAATCTGTCATTGAACAGTTTCGCCGCCGTCGGTTTGTGAGACCCTAACTTCGTGAGATTAAGTTTGTTATCTGCAATTTGGTTGCATTCTTCTTTGTTCTTGCTTGTGTTCTCGATTCGCTTGCAGGGATAAGCCTTCTGGGCGAGGTCAACCGTGCATCGCCGGTTGATAACCAGAGAAGACGTGGTGCTGCGATTGCGGGTTTCGGACGTGTTGTTCGGAAGCCGGATCGACGTGTGTCACATCTTCGACCTAATCGTCGTTTACCACCGAACCTTTCGGAAGATCGGGCACCCTAGTCCACATCACATAGATTCTGCTTGAATCTTAAGCTGCGAGGGTCGAGTGATAAGCTTCCCTTTTGCGCATGCAATGCACAAGAAATCTGCTTGATTTGGGAAATCTTTTGTTTTCAAGTCATGCCCTGTTGCGTTCTTCGAATTCTTGCATCATATTAAGGCCAGGAGGACCAAGACGGTCATGCCATAGTCTATATGCTTCTTGATTGGTAAAGATGGTCTTGAACGAAGCAAATTCTTTGCTCGGCTTAATGTACGTGTAGTACAATCTTTCTTTGATCGACAGAAAACTTTTAATAATAGTCTTCTTTTGCCTTCTTTCTTGGTCATGATAAGACGTTCTTCACCTTCATCGTTATTGGTTTCTACGTGAAACCTATTTTTACGGATGTCCTTAAAGCTTAACAATGTCCAGGTTGAATCCGGATAAAGTAATGCTTCTTGGATTGTTAACTGCGTACCATTCGGTAGGACAAATGCGGCCCTTCCTGTGCCAACAATCTTATTATTATTGCCAATAATAGTAAGAATATCTCCAGTGTACTTTCGAAGCGTCTGGAAATAGCAAGTGTCCCTTAGAATGGTCGTGTTGGTGCAACTGTCTACGAGACAGAGGTCCTCATCCATAGTCATTTAACTCCACAATTCTGTAATTCATACATAAGAAATGTATAAATAAGAGAGTAAAAAGATTCCGCAAACTGATTTATTCAAAACAAATGTCTTCTCTTCGAGAGATTACATAAACGAACTAATTCCTTCGAGGAATTTAAACTTATTGCACTCCTATTACAAATAGATAACTATATGATTCATAATAGTCTACTTGACTACACAGAATCTCCATGCACATCTTCCTCATCATCAATGTCCTCATTCGTGAGGTCATTGTCCAACTTCGGGTCAGCGGATTTGCTTACTGATGCTTGGCCCATTGGTGCTTTTGTTATTGACTTCATGCCTTCAACAAAGTTAGCCTCATACTGAGCTTGCTTCTTTTTGAGGTCTTGGTACATGTCGACATACTTCTGTGGTATGTGACATATTTTGGACCAATGGCCATGCATACCACACTTGTAGCAATCCTGATCCTGTTCACCGTACTCTCCCCCTGAAGGTTTCTTCTTTGACTTCCCTTTCTTGTTCTTCTTGAACGTATTAGGGTTGTTTTGAGCCTTCGGGGGTGCGCTTGGAGACGCTTTGGGAGCACCTTTACCCTTATTCTTCTTCTTCTTCTTGAAGGATATGGCATTCGCTTCATGCGGTGCCAATGAGCCAGTAGGACGATTCTTATGATTCTCCATGATCAATTCGTCCTCCCTCTAATCTTGCTGCAATGCATTACTCAGGGCGGCATAGGTTTCATAATTCTCCTTCTTGTACTGGCGGCTCACATGAGTGAACTTAGGGTGAAAGGTGGAGAGGGTCTTGTTAATAAGATGCTTTTGCTCAAGCACCTTGCCACATAGCTTCATGGGTGTGACAATCCCATAGAGTGCGGTATTGTAATCCTCCACGGTCTTGTAGTCTTGGTAGCGTAGGTTTTGCCATTCACGCTCAACCTTGGGGAGTAAGACAGTTTCAATCTGCTCAAAGCGTACACGCAATGAGTCCCACAAGACTTTTGGATCACGTTCCGTCATGTATTCATTCTTCAAAGTAGCACTTAAGTGGTGGCGCAAGAAGTGCAAAGCCTAAGCCATCTCCACATCTGTTGCAGCAGTATCTCCTTTTTTGGGTAGGACCGTCTTCAAGAGGCCTTGCCACTTAGGAGAATCTCAGCATCAAGTGCCCATGACAGGTAGTTGCTTCCATGGGGAGTCAACACTTCAAATTCTCTTTTCACGAGGTCAGACATATGCAAGATATCATTGTGCAAGGATTATTCCATATATCCAAGTAATAGTGAGCATAAGTATAACAAAAACTGCGTGTTTAAGTTATATTATTGGTGTTTCTACGTAAAATCACCAAATCTAGGGTGTTATATGCAAAAATACACAATGCAGCGAATTTTCTATTTTGCGGGCAATTTTCTGAGTATCCTCGTCAATTTTTGTAATTAACAGTGATTTTCTCAAAATTTTCAGAGGTTCGGAGGATATTTTCATAATTTTCAGAGATTTCGAGGACTTTCTGGTAATTTCCAGGGGTCCATAGGATATTTTCATAATTTTCTGGTTATGCCGAGGACTTCTTTGTAATTTTTGGAATTTTTAGAACAAGCCTGAGGACTTGTTCGTAATTTTCAGAACTTCGCAAGGATTTTCTCGTAATATCATATCCGCGCGAGGACTTGTACGTGATTTGGAATCTTTGAAGGTCTTTTTCGTAAAAATGCCGAGTGAGAATGTAACCAGGGTGAAACCCCAATTTCTCACTCTCTCCCTCACTTCTCTTTTCCAGCCGGCGCCGCCACCCTACCCTATCTCTTCTTCTCATTTCTCCTTCTCTCAGATCCGGCTACCTTTCTTTTCTCTTCCTTCTTTCTCAGATCCAACGGAGGATGGGGAGGGAGCTTCTCAGAGCGGTGGTGCGGCTTCCCGCGGCAGCCCGGCGGTGCGCCCCGCGGCGCGGCGGCACGCGCGCCTGTCCTCATGGCGCGGCGGTAGCGCCCGCGGCGAGGTGGCCCGCACGCCTACCCGCGGCGACGCGGCTCGTCGCGATGAGTCGAATGCGGTGGGGCGGGGTCCCCGGCAGAGCCCCTTGCGGCGCGTCAGCCCGTGTGCGCAACATGTGGCGGCCTGGCCCGGCCTGCCGCGCATCGGCCCGGCGTGGTGTTCGTCGGCCCGGGCGCGTTGGCCCGGGGTCTTGTTTTTCTTTTTTTTCCTTTTGCTTGTTCTGTTCGAAATCTAGGATTAGGGTTAGGAACCCTAACCCCTTTTTCATGTCGATTTGGAGCTGTGCGATTTCGAAGCAGATCTAGGGTTAGGGTTAGGTTGTAGATCTGGACCCTAACCCCTTTCGACGATTTCTTTTCTGTGTCTTCTTTTTTTTTCATATGATACGGATCCGAAGAATGCGGCGATATTGTGCCGTTTGGCTTGCTTGTACCGGACTTCGTGCCGGGTTAGGGTTAGGGTTCTGCATGAACCACCCTTGATTTTCTTGTGATTCGAACTCGGCGACATTGCGCCACCGGACTTCGTGCCGGTTAGGGTTAGGGTTCTTCGTGAACCACACCCCCTTTTAGATCTAGGGATCTCGACGCTCCGGTGACGTTGCACCGAAGGCTTCGTCCCGGCGACGTTGCGCCTGATCTGGTCTTTGTATAATTGTCCTCGAATATTTTTCTTCGTATTCGCTTGATCTATCCGGGCGGCACGAGGCTCGCCTTCTGAATAGATATTGGATCTGTTTTCATCTTCTTGCTTTCTTGAAAGATCTATCCATCTATCCGGGCAGCACGAGGCACGCCCTCTGAATAGATATGGGACAGATCCTGGCTGCAACGAGTCAAGATAAACAAGAAGCAAACGAAAACAAAAAACGTACCGTAGCTCACCGATCTGCAGAATCAATAATATCAAAACTACCGAGTATATTTAGTTATTTACTCTGATCCAACAGTGCTATGCATCACAGGTTTAGCACAAGGTCTGTTGTGTGGACACGAATTAATCCACATGCCATGAAGCAAGCTTGGGCTGGAACAATTAGACAAAGCAGCGCACATATAGATTGGACGGGTAAACCATTAGAACAACAAGAGATTAGAAACTTAGCTCACGTACGTACCTGTGCCACGAATGCATTTATGTCACGACGTTGGATTATCAACTCAGTGGAAAGAAAAGAAGCAATACCACGAGATAGGCTCAAACCACCATGAAGAAAGCTCTTTCCCGATTGATTCATTTACATATCACCACAACAGGAAACATTACTCTAATTTATCTCTCCTTGGTATGTGTCCTCATGCCTAAAACGCCTAAACTAAATTAAGACAAAGAAAAATGTCTTTTACTGTTTTACACCACAAACAGCGTGAAATTATTCCTACAATTGATCGATTCAGGGATTTTATGGTGCACTTATCTGTGGTGATTATCATTTGGCTACAAGTTTTCTACTTTGCCCCTCGCAAAAAAAAGTTTTCTACTTTGATTTCATCGAGCACACACCACATACTATCCTAACATATTTGTAAACATTCAATCAACCATTAGCGTTGCAATCTTTGGAATGTGTTGGTTATAGATATGGTTTAACTATTTTGCGAGGGTTTCTAGAGTATATAGTTAGAAGTATGTGCTCTAAAAAACATAGTTACTACACATGATTTATCACTTAAGCAATGGTCAAATATCTAAAAATATTATTTCAAGTATATAGACAACAATATGAACTGACGGTGCAATTATTTTGTGGAAGACAGATTGGTATGGCTCTGTGCAACAGAAAAGAAACTATTGTGAATCCGGATGGCCAGGTCGGGTATACTACAATTGCTAATCATTTAGATATGACCCAACAGCATCCATGTGGTTGCCTGTACTGCCTTTCGTATAACCACGCCCTGCCTCCTGGACTGAATGGGATGGCCACGGCCAGGCTCTATTCGTACCTCTCCCTCACAAAATAGGCATGACTAAACGAGTGATCCACGAGGTGTGAAGTAGAATTTCTTCAAACTTTGTGTGTGGTTGGAGGACATCTTTGTTGAAGACTGTTGATTATTCCATAGCTGAAAGATTTTGTGGACCCAAATCTAGCTCGTGGGTTGACTATTCAAACTGAAATGTCACAGATAGGTATGGCTCCGTGCAATTAAAAAGAAACTATTGTGAATAGGGATAGCCAGGTCGGGTACTACCATTGCTGATCTAGATATGACCCAACAGCATCCATGTGGTGCCTATACTGCCTTTTGTATAACCACGACCCGCCTCCTGGACTATGTGGGATGGCCACGGCCGGGCTCTATTCGTACCTCTCCCTCTCACAACAGAAACGACTAAAAAGGTTATCCACAAGGCGTGAAGCAAAAGTTCTTCATACTTTGTGTGTGGTGGATGATCTTTGTTGATGACTATTGATTATTCCACAGCTGAAAGATTTTGTGGACCAAATTTGGCTTGTGGGTCGACTATTCAAACTGAAATGTCACTATGCTGGACATCACATGTCGAGTCTAACTGGTTAATTAATTTATGATTTCCAAAGAAAATGACATCGTGCGTGGAAAACTTTCCTCATGATTTTAAATTGACGCTTGACCACAGGCCAAATAACAAAAATAAAGAAATCAAGCGTGAGCATTAGCTACCAGTTACTTTTTGCATCACAATTATATTTTGATACTATCCATAGTTTGACTTGGCTTTTTATTAATCGTTAAGCAGATCGTGATTATTTAGAATTTTCTATCGTTCCTACAGTTATTTTAAAAAGAAATAATTTTTTGGGATATTACAATATAGTGTTAGAATGATAGATTCGCGTAAAGAACATGAACTAGTGGACACGCAGTAGTACCACAAGAGCACCAGATATAGATTGCAAGGGCTCATGAATAAGGACAAGTTTCATTTACTCTCTCCAGTCTTTAAAAATTTAATTATTTTTTGAATGTCACTATATATTTTGAGCACTGTTAGAATTATACTATGGTTTGTTCCATTTGTTCCGGCCCATCCGTGGCCCGTGCGCCATCTATCCTTGGCCCGTGCACCGGAGCGCCTAACGGCTGCATCCTAGTGCTTTCATGCTGCTGGTCACGCGATTACAGTGGTCGAACCCTTTCTTAAACAATGTCTATAAATTAACAAGAGACCCGCGGCAGATGCCGCGGGGCAAAATATGGTAAATTGGAGATTAAGAAATTTGCTGTAATTTAATTGCAGCCTTTATTGAATTACATATCGCAAGTTATGATCTCCAAGTTGGACCAGACTAACTAAAAAGTAACATGAGGGGGTCATTTGACAGCAACATATCTCTTCGTTCAGAATAAGTAAGGCTGGAATCACAGCATATGTAAGTCTCATATGGCAATATGCAACAGCCGGAGTGAACATCTTCATTCAACTAAAACAACATATGTATTCTGAAGCTGGGTTACAACAAAGATAGAAGTTGATTAGACGTCGATGTTACATTATATGGTTGTAACATGCTACAAAACATAGGACCACCATTCATATGAACTACCGTGTTATCAGTTTAATACATAGCTGACACCCATCGCTAACTTTTTTATAATGTAGTAGGCTTGTCCTCTGACCAAAAAGTGATGTTTCTTGGATCCGAACGGCAAAATCCAACAAAAAAGCTTGTTTGCACATGATATGCCTACAGGAAGATAATATAAGGAGTTACTGACGTGCAATTGTATATATGGCAAAAGTTATTGGACTTCATTCAAATGCAAAAGGCAAGTGCACATTATGATGAATGAATTGAGCCAAAAATAGGCGTTAAAATAAATTTGAGCAGTTAACAGCAGTAACGGTATAGGAAAAAAAAAACCCAAGCTTCATCAGAGGTTGAAGATGCATGTACTATTGACATATGACACTAAAATCAAAGGCCAACATTACAACCATACGTAATGATGAGTAAGAATAGGAAGGGAAAAGTATATTTACTATAGGGACTGCAACATATATATTTAGCAGGGCAGGAAAGATAATCACATGATGCTTTAGCCTGAGCCGATCAAAATAGAACTATAATGCCAAAGATCACTCAGAGATGGTGTGCTAAAATATGTGGTCCCTAACTGCATTAAATTAATTTATCAATGCACAGTGAGATGGTCACATCACTTGAATATGAGTATTACTCATACAGGAGCAGATGAGTATGTGAATCAAGAGCATCAAAGTAAAACAGAGCTAACTATGATAAAAAAAAAATCTGAAGAAACCGTTCTGAAGTGGAAGAACTTACCATCAAGCTAGGTCACTAAATATTTCAGTATATACAACATTGTGGGTGCTGTTTGCGCGTTCAGATGGGTTATTCTCAATTAAAACACGCAGACCTTCCGGCGATGTTACGCGTGAGAAAGCAACGTACAATTGCCCATGTGAGAATACTGGGCTTGGTAGGTAAACACCAACCCTACTAAGTGTTTGGCCCTGGCTTTTATTTATAGTCATTGCATAGGAAACTCTAACAGGAAATTGTCGGCGTTTTAGTTTGAAAGGCCACTTGCTGTCAGTTGATGTCATGACTATTCTTGGTATATATGCCTTGCAACCTTTAGCCTTTCCAGTGATTATTTCCCCTTCAATAACCCATCGAGTCAGCTGGGTAACTATTAGTCTAGTTCCATTGCAAAGACCTTTTGCTGGGTTGAGATTGCGCAGAAGCATTATCGGTACTCCAACCTTTAACTTCAAGTGATGTTCTGGTAAACCACTCATTTCTATTGTATTTAGAAACTCTGTTGGATAAAGAGCGTCAAGTGTTGCACGATTATTTGTATCATCAACAATTGTATCAAAACTGTAATATGACATTTCTTCTGTTGTTAGTTGGGAAATCATTTGGGAATTTATATCAGCAGCTATCTCATTTGTTGGTGCCAATATTGCTCGTTCACAAAAGTAAGCAGCAGGATCTGTCATTGCTGAATTGTCATAGACGAAGGAGATCAATCCTGCAAGATTTCTTGATTCAATAGGCAACAATAGATATTCAGGAATCTCAATCCATGAGGCATCACGCTTGTCAGTAGGAGAGGATTCAGGAACTGTTCCTTCTCCAACCTGAAGTAACCAATCTGCAAATTGTTGAAGGCGCTCTCGCTGAAATGTGTTAGAGAAGGTGATTGGAGCCTCATATTTTCAGTGAGATTCATGAGAACACACTCCGACCATATATGGGACCGTGTGATTGATGCAGCTAACACTTGATGCTTCTTTGCATTGGGTAGAACTGGAAGTGTCTGCCTAAAGTCTCCTCCAAGAACAACAGTCATGCCGCCAAATTGCTTGGTGCTCAAAGATGGATCATTCGATGATAAGATGTCCCTTAAGGTGCGATCAAGAGCTTCAAAGCAATGCCTATGATTGACCGGTGCTTCATCCCATATAAGTAATGATGTTTGTTGTATAAGCTGCGCAAGATGTGTATTTTTCTTAATTGCACAAATTGAGTTCTCTTCAATGTTCAGTGGTATCCTAAATCGAGAGTGAGGCGTACGTCCGCCTGGAAGCAACAATGCTGCTATTCCCGAGGATGCAACAGCCAAAGCAATTTTCCCTTGGGACCTTACAATGTTAAGTAATGAGTTCCACAAGAATGTCTTCCCGGTGCCACCATACCCATACACAAAAAATGTGTGACCAATTTTGTTGTTTACAGAATGAAGGATGTCATCGTAGATAGCCTTCTGATTGGGATTTAACATTTTACATTGTTCAGCTGCCTCAAGAGATATTGTGTCCAAATCATATGATTGTTCATCTATTAGAAGTCTATTGGTGATCAAAGATGCTTCACCCATACTGGGGCAAGGTAAACCAAAGTGCTGCAAATTGTATCCATAATTGTTTAGGAGATTGTCTATTTCAGCAAGAACATAAGACCTAACATGTTTTAGCAAGGACGGCATGTAAGACCTACCATGCTTAACATGATAAATAATATCCTCACTCATTGCTGAGACATATTCCTCAAACAAAGCTAAAGGGTTCAGGACATTGCAGAAAAGGAGGAGTATAACAAAGAACTCACGGAGTTTATTTGGCATAGCCCAGCGAGCTGTATCAGCCATTGAATACGACCATTCACGATCATCACCAAGAAGACCTAAAGCGTGGCAAGCAGCTTGGAATGTTGGATAACGAACACCTTCAACAGTTTTAATATCTGAATATGATTTTGCTCCTTTCACAACATGCAGTAACATACGAAGGTAATATTGCTCCCCTTTATTAGGACCAACATGTGCCACTCTTCCAATCTTGCGTTGATTACCCTCTCGAGAGAACCAACGCTTGTCATCACTATGCCAAGTGAACTTCTCAGGGAACTCAGCATATGTGTACTGAGGAGCATGAGGAAGAGTCTTGTTTGCTTCAAACCATGCAGTTAATTTTGTGACACGATTCTTTGGATTCTTCAATACTTGCTCCAAGTTATCATCCTCCGTATATGTAACATTATTCTCCAAAGGCAAGTGAACTGGAAGACGCTCAACAGAAGGATCAGTGTAATGAAGTTCGAACTGAAGCAATCGCCATGCAGCATCATTAGGAGTAACACATCTGCATGCAAGGTAATTCTGAATTTCATTGATTATTTGGTTGGATGAAGATTGGAGACCAATATTTGCACAGTCGGGCCCTTTCGTAAAATACTTAAACAGGTATTTTTCCATACCATCTCTGTTGACCCTCTCAACATTAATATGTGCTTGATACTTTACTAATAAGTCAACATTGTGTGGGACAACAAACCGGTTGTCCACATCCATGCCATTCTTTTTAGCAGTGATTCCATTTTTTGGTCTAGCGTACTGGACATGGCCATTTTGCAATATGACTGTTTTTTCACAATATTCTTTTGGATAGGACTTTGAGCACTCACCATTTATCATGCATGAACATGATGGGTTTGCATCCCCACAGGGTCCATGGATCATAAAATCTGATACAGCACGATAACCTATTGGATCGATAGAAGGATCAGGTAGCTGCGCCGATATAAAAGTATCAACTTCTTCTGCCGTTAAGAATTTCTTTCCGGCTAACCATGTTATGATATGCGCATGTGGAAGACCACGCTTCTGAAACTCAATTGTGTATACAACTGCAGGAATTTAGCTAGTGAGTAGAACAATTTTGCAAATAATAATTACTATACAGAAAAGGTAAAATCACAATAAATGATTGGAATTTCTAATGTAACACAGGTAGTCAGATGCCAATGTAAAGGCATGCGGCTTTATCACTTACACTATTGTTGTTTATAATAATACAATATTGTAACATGATCAGCAAAAAAGATTAATTATAGTTTTCTGTTCAAAATCTGGTGTCAAACATCGGTTTTGAGTATTTGGCTTCACCACTCACTTTATTTTAAGAGTGATGTCATATAAGGGAAATAGGTTTTACGATGTCAGATCAATGATAAGAAGTTTAACTAATGGCATATAAAGCATTTTCCCTAAAAAATATGGATATTTGAGCTATAGTTCTCCCTCATTAACTAAAGTGCAAATTCTGTAAATGGAATGAAGAACTGTAAAAGTTGTAAAAAAGACACCCAACGACAACACATATTCAGAAGGAAGCAAATCTAAGGATAAGGCATGAGGATCAGATCTTATAAGGATTTAGAGAATATATGAGACTACTGGCCTATACAAATTTGCAAAGCTTATATGGTAAATAAAATGTTCTCTAAGGATTTATACGAAGTGAAACAAATGGTCACCATAAGGAGAGAATTACCTGCAATAACAGGACCGAAAAACTCGCCTTTTGTAATGTCATCCAACAATATTTGTAGCTTCATATGGAACACACGATCAACAATGTCAGCTCTATCTGATGGCTGTTGTCCTGGAATTAATGCCAAAGCCTCTGTCACCTCTGACCATAAAGGATTTGAGGTAAATGTGATAAATAAATCAGGGCAACCATATTTTGCACAAAGTGCCACACAGTCCAGATAATTTTGGTACCAATAGCGTGGCCCACCAATGAATGAGGAAGGCAATATAACTACTTGACCAGCATCAGAGCCATCCATCACTCCTTGAGCAACCACATCACGAATTTCTTTAAAAGAGGCTGATCTGTACTTGCTTTGGAACGATTTTTTTCTGTAGTGACTCAATCGGGACTCTTCCACACAACAATATGCTTCAACTACATAGGATTGTGTTAGTCTCTTGCAACGCATCGGTGTGTTGAAATCATCTGCTCTGTCATGAAGCCTATAAGCAAAGCACTCCAACATAGTAACGTGCTTTCTTTTAATTGACTCTGATCTCCGACATCGGCGATAGAAAATATTCTCATGGAATCCATCCTCTCCATACGGAAACAGAATTGGGTATTGCATCGCCATGAACTTACAATGGTTTTCATGCACCCGACGCAGCTCTCCAGCATGATCCTCAACTATCAAGTCACGGCCCACATCAGTTGTGCCAAAATCACCAACTACTAAGCCAACAACTTCAGAAGCCACAGGAGCACTGAATATGTCACCATGCTTATCTGGAGTTCCAAAAATTCTTATGCGATACCGATCCTCAGTGCCACTGGATATTCTATCACGTGCCATTCTAAACAGTTTAACAATTGGATTGTGTGCATTGAGCATCTCCATAAGACCAGAAACTATCTCTTCATTAGGTTTGAATGTACTGTTTGCATAAGTAGCAACCTGCATTCTATTTTTAATTTCATTCTGGGTGTCAAAGATATATAACTGAGCATATTCTGGACGCTTATTTTGTTGCGGTAGTAGTGATCCGATGCGATGACAAAGCTGTCCACTTATCTTAAATATGTGTGGGCCTCGCCCATCATTGATTGAATCCACCACTTTTACGCCCATCGATGTGAATGCAAACATGGAATTATAGTACCTAGCATTAGGAAGCAAACATGCTAATGTCCAGCAAGGAAAAATGCAAACCAAAAATGATCAGTAAACAGGTTAGTAGAGGTTGCACCTGATATTTTCAAAGAAGTGATTTGATAATGATGAGTTTACTCCAGTTAGCAAGCTGTACAAAGGCTCTGGAGGCGGTCGATAAGGAGGTAAAAGAATACTGCCTTCTTTACAACACTTATTATATGACGGTGATGATGTGTTTTGACGTCGGTTGACACGCTCCTCATACCAGAAAAATGCACCACAGTACTGGCATTTGTAAGACGGCGGTCCAAGGTTCAATGGAGTAAAAATGGTACCTAATTAAGAGAAGACGAATAGACATAAGAGACATGTTTTAAAGTCAGATAGATTGAAAAAGTTAGCTGGTTGACTTTTATGCACAAAGATATTCAGCAAGTACTGGGCATCCAATATAAGCAGTGATTCTTCGTAACAAATTTTCTCAACAACTCACTGGTTTATCAAATATTAATATCACGTTCTCGGTATCAACATTTGTATATGACATGATGTTCTCCGTATCAACATTTGTACATAACATCATGTTCTCAGTATCAACATTTATATATCGTGATCAGACAGAATCACATGAGCTTGAAGAAAAACAATTTTCAAAAGTAGCAAGAAATATGACCATAGTTGCAGGAATCATGGAAGCCAAAACATGATGAATCCTTGTAAATACTTTGTCATCAGACATAGTCGGCATATCTTGTTTTTTTCTCTTTGTATTTATATCAGCTTTTCATCAATTAGCTTTCAAGACCAGCATGAATAACTATTCATTGGATATGGAACATCAGCAATTAAATCTCTGCGTAAGTAATCAGCGAGCAGACTCCTGAAAGTAATAAGATAAATTTAAAAGCATGATTATGTAGAAGAAATCAGTTGTTGTGGAACAAAATTGCAAAGACTACAGTAAAAGAGATGGAAACCTGTTTGATCATTTGAAGAAAAAATCTGATCATCCAATTCAGTTGCCAGCTAATATCAACATTGCAATTCATCGAAGCGAATGCTGAGTAGTGGCAGATCACCATTCTGGAAGAAAAAAGGAACAATGAAAGAGGAAAATGTAAGTACCATGTAGAATTAAAATCATCAGGAAAATCATATATTTGCTAATTCACAGTTGCATAGTCAGATAGTACATTCTGCATTCTGTTGTCCTTATGTATAGCTGGCGGTGGTAGTCTTTATTTGGTTTTCACAAAGTCAGGGGAACTATAAAAATAGGTCATTTAAACAAAGAATTCTAGTTTCATGCAAGAATAATTGATATCTAAAGCTTCTTCATGTCAGCGCACCTGATGATATCCTGTTGGAGCAATCATCAGGCAAGTTTTGTTAACTGGTAACCAATCTTCACTGGAGATATTTTGCCATAACCCAAGTAGGCCATTGGTTCTTTTTTTTAATCATGTCTCTGGATAACAAAAATGAATATTGTTTACTGGTAATATAATGTGCATTATATTATTTGAATTACACAATTGAAATGGCCACATGCATGTGATCCTCTAACAAATTATTGCTACGAAACAATCTTAACATAATATTGTCAGGGAAACCAATGTCATGGATATAAAAAAAAATCAGAACTTCTAATAAATCCATGTATCACACCTGAATAAGCAATTCTTGTTTTATTGAATAATTGAGCATCTAAAGCTTCTTCATGTTAACGCACCTGATGATATCCTGTTGAAGCAGTCATCATGCAAGTTCTTTTAACTGGTAACCGATCTTCGCTGGAGCTATTTTGCCATAACTATTGGTTCTTTTTTTTTTTTGAGTCATGTCTCTGCATAACAAAAACGAATATTGTTCACTGGTAATAATGTGCATTATATTATTTGAATTACACAAATGAAATGGTCACATGTATATGACCCCCTAACAAATTATTGCTATGAAACAATTTTAACATAACGACCTGAGGGAACCCAGTGTCATGGTAAAAAAAAAATCAGAAATTGCAATATATGCATCTATCTCACCTGAATAAGCATTCTTGTTTTATTTTACACATCAGATTAGTGGCAGCACTCAAATATGTAAAATTGAATATTCTTAACATTTATTTGGCATTGAATATCTGAATGAGCAGAACCTGGGCATCCAATATAAGCAGCGAGTTTTTTGATATCAACCGTGAGCATGTTTGTAACACCAAATATTATTCACATTTTTTGTGGCATCGAATGTTTTCAGCAACTCCTTAACAACAAATATTTTCAACATGTTGTTGGCATCGACTATCATCAGCATGTCTTTCACATCAAATGCTATTAACATGTTGTACTCATCGAATATCATTGTCATGTTCTTGGCATCGAATACCATCATCTTTTTTCTTGGCATTGAGTTTTTATACAATGATCTCATAGGACTCTATGAGTCTCAAGAAGTATGAATGCTAAAAATAAATAAATAACAAAAGACAAAACAGATCCCCACTTACGTCTATGAGTGCCGCTTGAGGTTGCAGTTCCTGAAGGAGGATCAAATAATCTATTAAGGATACAATGCATTTACATAGACATATGAAACATTTTGAAGCACACAAACAAATGGGAGGGGGGAAAATATACCCGCCCCTAAGGTAGCTGGTATGCATGGTTGGTGGTCCTGTTCTTCCAGAGCAGCAGGAGTATCTGGCCATGAGTAATCTAAAGGTAAATTGAAATTACAATATGCCAACAAATGAACTAAAGATATGGGGTATTAACCATGTAGACTATGTTCAACTCATCCACAATGCAATAAATTCAGTATATCAAGCATACCAGATGGCTTCTGTGGTTGGTTTGAACGCACGCGACGACTGCGTGTGAATTGGAAATCTGTGGGAAAATCACTTGTGCTTTCCAATAACCGGCGTTTTGGCCGTCCTCTGGAAGGAAGTGTTTGGTCTGATTGACTTGGCTCTAAGAAATAAGCATTATGGTAAGATAAGAATCCACCAAGAAAATAGAATGAAGGGGATTAAAAAACACTTGAGAGAGCTCACAATATATGTAACGTACCATTTAGCTAATGAAACAGTATAGAAAACCAACCAAATGTAACAAAGGGGGGCACAAAATTAAAATGGAAAGCCAAAAACTCACCAGCAGGAGTAGCATCGATGCACACACGTCGTCGGACCACCCGTGAAGATGATATTTGGGAATTTACTGGCAAGGAATCACTTGTACTTGACGCCACACGACGACTGCGTGAGAATTGGAAGTCTGTGGGAAAATCACTGGTGCTTTCCAACAACCGGCGTTTTGGCCGTCCTCTGGAAGGAAGTGTTCGGTCTGGTTGACTTGGCTCTAAGAAATAAGCAGGATGGTAAGATAAGAATCGACCAAGCAAATAAAATGAGGGATTAAAAAAAACACTCAAGAAACCTCACAATATATGTAAGAAGGTACCATTCAGCTAATGAAATAGTATAGAGCATCAACCAAATGTGACAAAGGGAAGCACAAAATTAAAATGAAACGCTAAAAACTCACCAGCAGGAGCAGCATCGATGCACACACGTTGTCGGACCACCCGTGAAGATGATATTTGGGAATCTATTGGCAAATCACTAATACTTGGCGCCACCCTTTTTTTATTAGAGGTAGTAGCAGGCTGCGACATTTCTAATTAGAAAGAAAGATACTTGGATAAGCACAAACTCGATGTAAGGTGAAATAGTACCAGAAAATAGACGGTGCGGAATTTCAATATGGAAAGGGAACAACATCCAATTATTAAACTGTACATGCATTTTGCATAACAATAAACAGGCCCGTAGGGTCTTTAGAACTAAAAGGCAGCTTTATTGCCCAGCCCCATTCAATGGCCATAGCGTCAGTCAACAGCCATAGCGTTTTATTGATTCCAGAGAATTAGAATTAACAGCATCAGAACTATAGCCCGTAACAATGCACTGGGTCACAGAGATTTGTAATTTGTTTCGTGAGCAATTAGAATCAACAGCACATTACCAAATAAAGTCCAGCCGAACCCTAACATTAAAGAAAGATCACTTGAAATAACAGCATGCTATCGTAAGAGGGAAAAATTAGAGTTAATCAACGTAACGGCTGAGGAAACCTAATCGTTGTAAAAATTGGCAAAAGCCATACCAGCGGCGGATGTAAAACGGCGTGGGCGGGGTGAGCCGCGCGGCAGCCCTGATGCTCAGCCGGCACGGCGGCGCGAGCCGCGCGGCAGAGCAGCGGCGTGGGACGCGAGTCGGCGCGGTGAGGTGGTCGGAGGAGACGCGTGGCAAGGGGAGGGTCGAGCTGCGCGGTAGAGCAGCGGCGTCTGCGGCTAGGCGGCACGGCAATGTGGCGGCGCAGGGCGCGAGTCGGCGTGGCGAGGCTGTTGGAGGATCACCGGGCTGCCGCTGGTCGGAGAAGCAGGCACGGCGCTTGGTGGATCGTGGCCAGGATGGAAGATGATTTGGTAGGGGTGCAGGGGAAGGAAGCTTCGGGAAGGAAATTTTGGCAGGGGTGCCGCTGGAGATGCCAGAGGAGGTTTTTTTTTTTTTTTTTTTTTTTTTGAAGGAAGAGGCCAGAGGAGTTGGGGGACGAAGAATCGGGAAGGAGCTGTGGGTGCGGACCAGTACAGCTGCGGCAACGGACGGTCGGATGGAGCACAACCATTACATTGGACGGCCAGCAGACTATGCTACGAACAGTAATTTCGCACAGTAAAATGCGGGCCCCGCCGGGAGGAACTATAATCTTATTATGATTAACAACAATTATTCGTGCAACTATTGTACCATCATGGTGTCACGAGACTACACCGACACTGTGACCTATCTCTTCTACTCAACCCTAAACCTAGATACCGTCGCCACCCCCCATTGCTGACAATGCCCCGAACCCTTTCACCCACACCGCCGCTGCCACTGTCCGGGAGCTAAAAGCTGCCGCAGTAGGATCGCAAAGTCATAAGATGTAAGGCATGGAAGATGCCTTGGAGACCTCCTGTGACTGTTCATGATTAATTGCACCCTCTTGTTTTAAATGTCTTACGCCCTCTTCAAGCACCAGAAGCCCTTCCTATTGTTCATTGACGTTTCGTACCAACATGCTCCTTGAAGAAATCATCATGCTGCCCATGCTTTCAGCACCTTTCACCACCCATGACGCCCAAGCTCCCGCACGTCTTCCTTGCCCTTTGGGGTGCGCCTCACTACTATAGGTGGTTCAAGAGGCCCTCCCTTTGGTGCGGGTACGTCATCTGAGACATTGTTCGTCTACAAACCATGGGCGGGCACCATTCATATGTAGGCCCAGTGTAATACTCTATGGTGCGTGGGGTTAGATTTCCTATACCCTCCAAGAACCCCCTTTATTAGTCATAATAGGTGAGCAGAAGGCGACAAGACTATCAGTACTAAAGAATGCCTCAAGCATGACAGACGCCAGCCTACCCTGCATTCGGATACAATAACCGACAAGCACTCGGTTTAACCTGCACTACGGGAAACCTCTTGTTTTCCGAGTGCCTCTGGCACTCGGCAAACAAGAGGTTTCCCGTTCAGCTAACAGAAGTATATAACTTCTGCTGTTGGTTCTCAGTAACATCTCACAGCAATATATACCCCAACGGTGTCAATTATTATCTCCATCCGGTTGCAGACAGCAAAATATGCTACAATGTGTTGGGTGAAGCCTCACTGCTTAAAAAGGAAGAGTGTCGTAGGCTGACAACAAAATCCAGCAGCATGATTAACCTTCTGCTGACAGGAAAGAGTGGTATATCATTGACATTTTTCACACTTTGACCGAGTGCTGTTTCGCACAAATCCAAAAAGAAATATATTTGAGGCAGTGTTGAATGCCATCAATGGTAATAACAATGCATCGACGATTTGATACATTTAGCACAATAATGAAAATAACTTCATCAATGGTTGACTAGTAGACAATGCGGTTGGGGACGGTGTGGTGGTGCATGTCGATGTGGAGCACAACGAGGTGGTGGTTGATGTGGTGTGGAACAACACAAAAGTTGACAACAAGGTTGGCAAGAGGATGGGTTACATGGCGATGATATGGATCACTTGGAGGTGTTTCACGGAGAGGCGGAGTCAACGATGATGCAGTTGGGGCTAACGATGTGGAGCGTGGTGAAGTGGTGCTCGACGAGGTGGTGGTTTGATGCAGCGTTCGACACCGGAGTAGTGGACGATGCCCTGGTAGGCAGGTTGGTAGTTGACGATGTGGTAGTTAATCGCGTGATAGTCGATGGCGCAGTGGTGGATGGTGCAATTGTGGCATGCCTGGAAGTCGACAACGAAGTTGTGGATTCGCTGGTAGTTGACGGTGAAGTTGTGGATCACGGGGTACTCGAAGATGTGGTGGAGGATATCAACATCGAGCTCGGCGAAGTTGTGCTCCATTTTGTGGTAGATGACAGCGTGGTGTGGTAATCGAGGGAGCTATGGTTGTGACCAGCATGGACTACGACGCGGTACTGGGTACAAGCGATACATTGGGCAGGATTGAAGTACTTGTTTTATGAGTCAGAATTTTACCACACCAGTACCACATCATGTACTCTAGGGCTAGAAGATGAGAATTGACCAATGTAGCCCTGGAGTTGGGTTGACCAAACTGCAGAGGGACAACAGAAACTCGAGTTGAGAGCCACTAGGGCTTTGCCCTGTTCCACATTATCTCTAGTTGTCTAGATTGGTTTAGCTAATCTAGCCAAGTTGAAGATCTCAAGATTAGCATCTAGAGCTTGTCGGGTGCTGCACTCCTGAATGCTGACTTTTTGGTCTTGTGGGTGCATATTTCTGAGCTGAGAGGGTGGTGGGGGGGGGGGGGGGGGGGGGGGGGGTGCATACGTGGTGAATACAAGGATGATAGCATTGAGGACCAGGTGCGGACGCACCCAATGAGCTACATGTAGCTCCGCTAGATGGTGATGAATCTTGTACTTCTTGTATCGAGTATGATTGAACTATAGTCTTAATAATTGATTTTGGTTGCACTTATTTCTGGATTCTATTGGTCATGCACGAGCTTGATTCCAATTTCTTGGTGCTAGGCTAAGCGTATATAGAGATAGACTTAATTTTGGTGATTAGGTTCTTGTCTCTTTGGGACTAGTGCGTGAATCATAGTTGTGAACATTTATTAAGCTTCTTGGAAGGTTGGAGGTTGGAGGATATACGTTAGTTTACCGAGGATACGCGAGAAGGGAAAGCTCGCAACCCTTCTTGACGAGAAAACCCAACGGTTACAAACCTAAGGCATAGAAGTTGAAGTTTAGTTTGGGGAGTAGAGTTTCTAGCGGTGCCTAGCTAGTAGGCATCTTCATGACAGGAAGACTTTCACATAACGGTATCCTTATTTACTAATCAACAAGAGTTTATAGCAACCAAGTAAAATTGGCCAACTCATTGTCCCTATTTGATTGTGCTATCTAGTTTGAATCACAACTAGCAGAATTAGGTTAGATGACTCATTAATATCTGTATCTACTATCTCTCTTCATCGCGCACCTTTTTGCCTAAACAGCCTTTGGGGCGATAGGACTAACCCCCCCCCCCCCCCCCCCCCTTCACCAAACACACAGACCTGTCCATCTGAATGTAACTCTGAATGTTTAAACACAAGCTTATACTCGCTTGTCTTTGTAGATTCGATATGAACCTTAGAATACCCTAGAGAAATGCTACAACTGACATCATGTTCTTACAATATATAAATTAGGGTGCTACAGTTGACCAACAGTGGGGTCGCGCCTTCCAGCTTGTGCGTGACCAGAAACGCAAGAGTTTTCAAGGCATAAATGTGTTGTGCCCAGGGCAACCACCATGACCTGCTTTCAACCTAGGGATGGCCTGCTGTTGGCGGTTATTATGCACAAGATTAAGTTTAATTAATTTCGCAAATGCATGGATCACCATTGTAGCACTTCATCCAGGAGTATTCCAGTGTTGTATTTATTTTTCCATAGGGATGCAGAGTGTAGATATATCGTTTGATTAACAAAGCTGCATGTCTGCTAAAAGACCACCCGAAAACTTATTACGAGGGTTTGATAACTATATGCTGATAGCACAAAGCTTTGGGTTCCTCATAGCATTTTAGCCTATGTGGCTGCTTCTCGTGTCGACACGTCACTCCTCTTTTCTTGTGGGCTGTCTCTGTGGGCTTTGTCCGATTTCAACAGGCCTTTTGATTATGTAGGCTCTTTTCTACGGGCCTAATCAAATATGTTATTTCGGTGGTCCATTTTATATTGTCTAAGAGACCACGAGCCCTCTCGACCCGTGTCTGACCAAAGTTTTGGTGTCCTATGGGCCGTCTATGGTGTCTCTTTGGTTCCATCAGGAGAGAGATGGCCCGTTGGACTTAACGTTTACAAATGCCCATTCTCATCTGGGCGCGGCAGAGCGCGCCGGCCCACCTAGTAGACATAAGGCACCAAGATACAACTAAAATACCAAATAGATAAATAAATAATGAAATATGAGCTCGAGTATTTAACATGGGAGGACAGAGTGTGAGTCTAAGATTCATTCCTGTGTTTTAGCTTTTTATTATTTGAGTAATTCTTTCGTAATTTACTCTAACATGTGTATAAGTTATTGCTATTTCAGTCGCATGAGGGCATAGCCTAGTCGAACCAGACCACCAAATAACTAGTTGAAGCCTGATTTGGTTACCGACTACTACAAAGTTCCTACACGTATTAACCCGAACATGACGGACTACAGAGATCAACAGGGTTGTCACCACCTATCTGGCTAGCACGTGTACGTGAGGCTAAGGGTAAATCACGTCAGACCAATTCTAAGAACCACACTGAGAACTACACTGGATATTAGACTCCTGATCAACAAGCGGAGTGTTGTGAACCCGAGAAGGTTTGGTGGCAATCTTTCGATGAGAGATGTGAATAACTCGATTGGTGGATGGAGACGATGTTCATGGTCTGACTACAGCCTTCCAAGGGCGCCGCACCTTAGCAACCGATACGCCACCTACAATGGTCACCGTGATCTTGTGGAGTGCGACAACTGGTCACGAGGGCACTCGTTTTGCAAGCAATAGAAGAACTAGCAAGAACGAGTCAAACAAGTACTGAGTCATCAGATGAAATTAAAAGTATCAAAGTGAAATCGAAGTGTGGTTTTGAGGACAAGAAGACGGGTGGTTTTGCCAACAAGCGCGCTTACAATAAAGTAGCGAAAGCTTACTTGCATCTAAACATAATCCGAGTGTTATTGGTGGCAGCTAATTAAGGAGTATAAGTGCGAACGGGCCTGTGACCTGTTGGTCACCAGCACCTCAGTAGCACCAGGCCTCAGTAGGAGGTCCTAGGTTCAAACCCCTTTGGAAGCGAATTTCGGAGGGATTTTTCAGGAATTTTTCTGGATGACCGCAGCCTCAACACGTGTTGGGAACTGGTGTCCGAGACCATCTCTTCAAGGCAGGCATGTGAGGGTGAGTGTAGGGGTAGGATTTAACTTACGCATAGGTGTGTGTGTGTGGTGTTGGGTGCGTGTGTGGGGTGTGTGTCTATATGTAAGTTTATATTCTACAACTGTACTCTATAAACGAGGCTTTCTCTCAAAAAAAATTAAGGAGTATGAGTTGTGCACCAACCAAGACACGTCCTTAATGGATCCAACTCGATACACAACCCATATATTGTATTAATCATGAGCGGAAAAGCATCTAGTAAAATTACCGTAGGAAGTACGCCCAACAATATTAATGTTTAGAAGAAAAAAGAAAGTAATCGACACAAGAGAATATATGACGTCAGAGGTTGCGTCCTTGCTTTCTTATAACCAGAGGGCTCTGTTGGTGCCACTCGCCCACACCACACACACACGCGCACAAGCAAGCTGGTGGAAGGCATCGATCGAGATCGATCCATGGCAGCGGTAGCCTGTCCTCTCCCGCCTCGATTGTTGGTGCTGCCCTTCCCCGCTCAGGGCCATGTGATGCCGCTGATGGAGCTGTCGCACCGCCTGGTCGAGCATGGCGTCGAGGTCCACTTCGTGAACACCGACTTGAACCACGCCCGCGTCCTCGGGGCCATGGCCGGAGGGGAATCCGTCCCCGCGGGAATCCACCTGGCCTCCTTCCCGGACGGCATGGCCCCCGACGGCGACCGGGCCGACATCGGCAAGCTGGCCGCCGGCTTGCCGGGGGCGATGCTCGGCGGCCTAGAGGAGCTGGTCAGGACCGAGAAGATCGGGTGGGTGGTGGCCGACGTGTCCATGAGCTGGGCGCTTAGGCTCGCCGCCACGGTGGGCGTGCGCGTCGCCTTGTTCTCCACCTTCTCGGCCGCCATCTTCGCCCTGAGGATGCACGTTCCCAAGTTCATAGAGGACGGCATCATTGACGAAAGCGGGAATGTGAACCGGAACGAGGTGATCCAGCTGAGCCCCAAGATGCCAGCCATCCACGCGGCCGAGCTCCCCTGGACCAGCATGGGCAAGACCCCGGAGTCGCGCCGGGCATTCATCCAGGGCGTGCTCAAGGCCAACCCGGTGATCGCGCAGGCCGACGCCGTCATCTGCAACACGGTCCGCGAGATGGAGTCCGAGGCGCTCGCCCTCCTCCCCATGCCGGCGCTGGCCGTCGGCCCGCTGGAGGCGCCCGCGACATCGGCGGCGTGCCATTTCTGGGCCCAGGACCAGACCTGCATCGCCTGGCTCGACGCGCAGGCGCCTGGCTCCGTCGTGTACGTCGCGTTCGGGAGCATGGCGGTGTTCGACGCGGCGCAGCTCCAGGAGCTCGCCGACGCGCTGGCGCTCTGCGGCCGCCCGTTCCTGTGGGTGGTCCGGCCCGACTTCACCGACGCCGGCGTCGGCGACGAGTTCAGGCGCCGCGTCGGCGGCGCCGCGGGGCTGGTCGTCGGCTGGGCGCCGCAGCAGCGCGTGCTCGCGCACCCCGCGCTCGCCTGCTTCGTCACGCACTGCGGCTGGAACTCCACCATGGAAGCGTCGCGGCACGGCGCCCCGCTCCTGTGCTGGCCATACTTCGCCGACCAGTTCTGCAACCGGGCCTACGCCTGCGACGTGTGGGGCACTGGCGTCAGGCTCTGCGCCGACCACCGGGGCCTCGTCACCAGGGAGGAGATCACCGGCAAGCTCGCGCGGCTGCTCGGCGACGACGGGATCAGAGCGAGGGCGGTGTCCGTCAAAAACGTGGCGTGCGCGAGCCTGGCGGATGGAGGGTCGTCCCACCAGGATCTCCTCAAGCTTGTCAATCTCCTTCGAGAGAACCGAGATTTTTAGCTTGTCAAACACACAGGACACAGCGCAGCCGACAGGCCATCAAGCAGCTAGATATCAATAGTAAGGATCAAGGCCTGCGAGCAACAAGCCATGGCAGCAACTTTCCATCACGCCTAGACAAGTTACAGCTAGGCCGTTTCCTTTAGTCCTAAAGTAGAGCTGTCACATGAAAGAGAATCTTATTATTTAGGAGTATTAAATAAAATCTAATTACAAAATTTTTTAACAGCTAGGTGCTTATTTACGAAATGTATCTAATGAGCCTAATTAAGCTACGTTTTGCTACAGTGATGCTACAATAACCATCATCTAATCACAGCTTAATTACCCTCATTAGATTCGTTTCGCAAATTAGCACAGAGGGCTGCAATTAGTTTTATAGTTAGACTTTATTTAATACTCCTAAATAGCAAGATTCTCTGGCCTAAATTTAGTCCTAAAAAAACGAACAGCCCCAACAAGCTTGTCAAATAAATTACGACTTCCTCATCTGGGCTTCTAAAAAAGTTACAGGTAAACACAACCACCGATAAACCAGAGCACGTTAGACTAATGAACAAAAGAACCAAAAAAAGAAAAAGGAGAAAAATCTTCATCTTGCAGCCTTAATTGTTTTCCAAAAGGGCCTTATGTGTAAAGTCTGCTCCATCATATGTCATCTCCTATCATAGGAACCAGAAAATCATTGGAGCCTCTACCAATCTAAGGAGGAATTGTCTAATGATTGAAGAGAAGACCACTCCCATCGTTGTTAGAGACCATAAAACTAGGGGTGGACAAAAAAACCAATACCCAAACATCAAGACCGAAAAAACCGAGACCGAGACCGTAAAACTGGAACTTCGGTCTTCGGGTAATTGTTCAGGTACTAGACTTAGATAACCGAATTTTATTTTTAAAATTCGGGTAGTACCCACCCTTAGGTAACCGAACTACCCAAAATAACCGAATTATTATTAATAGATGTAGGATGTAGCACATACTGGTCACATAGTCACATAGCATTCTTTATTACTCATT
Source organism: Eragrostis nindensis (assembly GCA_012490785.1). Taxonomy (NCBI): domain Eukaryota; kingdom Viridiplantae; phylum Streptophyta; class Magnoliopsida; order Poales; family Poaceae; genus Eragrostis; species Eragrostis nindensis. The sequence continues at coordinate 182,842 of JAAXCT010000693.1, forward strand.
CACCGTATTCATGTTTTTTCTGTATCATATAATGGTACTAACTCATTATCAAGTTGATTGCATAGTGTATTTTGGATATAATCAAGTTGATTTTAACTTTTCTAAAAATTAATGCTAATATTGGGTAGTTTGGGTATAACCGAAGACCAAACCGAAACTTAGGTACCCGAAGTTGTCGGGTATCCAAATTTTTGTTGTCATTTTGGGTAGCAATTCTAGATAACCGGAAATTGAAAAGACCCAAAAAAAACCGGGCAAAATTTCGGGTATGGCCCAACGCCCACCCCTATATAAAACATGATGCACAGTAAAACCAACACAAAGCAACTCTGCAACCATAAAAGAGCTCCAAGATGGCGCTCCATGGGAGGTTACGATCATCCTCTCTGAGGTTGAAACTAGGTAAAATTTGCTACAACACACTAGGAAAAGTGTAGCTTTAGACACAGCACACTCCAACTCTCATAAGTAGCTGTAGCACACTCCAAAAGTGTGGTTTCTTAGGTATAGCACACTAAACAGAAAAAAGGTGATTTTTCAACTTTTTTATCAGATGAAACACATTACAACTTGAAACTTTGCACATCATTGCCATTTTCTCTGTCCATGTTTCTTTTTTGCAGATTTTTCCTAATTCTTTAAGTAACTTTTCGTTGAGAATATTTTTGTTGTGTAAAGCAAACTATGGTGAACAATCATAAACAAATTTGCAAAAAAAAAAAAACATAAGGGTAGAGAATGCAGCAATGCATCACTGTACAAAGTTTCAAATTGTAATGTATTTTGTGCAGTGAAATAAAAAAAGTTGAAAAGACGGTTTTTCATATTTAGCGTGTTGTACCAAAGAAACCACACTTTCGGAGTGTGCTTCAGCTAAATACGAGAGTTAGTGTGCTGTAGCTAAAGCTACACCTTTTCAATATGTATAGCAAATTTTGCCTTTTCATAATGCATTGCTTAAAATATTTTACATAACAAAGGCTAAAGACAAGTGATTCCGGGCATAATCAGTCTGATTCACAAGATGAAAACATCTGCAGGTTACAGGGAATATTTCCGTCATAACCCTAAAATTTCCGATATTCCGAAGGCTAATTATGGAAGTTTCCGAAGACTTGTCTTGCACGTCAAGGATTAGGAGATATGTTCCGATCTCTTTATTGAAACAGGAAAGTTGAATTGTAATCGCGCTAGGACTCTATAGGCGGTTGTTTGGCCTATAAATATTCGTGTACACCCCGATGAGGAGGTAATCAACACTTTCCGCAACCCTAGCGTGAAGGCTGTCAGCTTAATCAAGATCTACACTGGACGTAGGGTTTTTATCCTTCGGGAGGCCTGAACCAGCATAAATCTCTGCGTGTTCTTAGATTGATCTCTACTTTCCACGTTGCTCCCACGATACAAATATCTGCCGAACGCTCCGTTCAAACGGGCTACGACAGAGGCGTGTCAGGTAGGGGGGCAGCGTTGAGATTCTGTCAAGAACACCAGATGGCATCGCCCAACGACGTGAAGTTTCCTGTCGACGCCGAGTTCCGCTTCGGATCGCTCGTGTTCGTCGCCGACGGGGAAGGTGATCTCCAGCAAGCAAGCCCGCCAGTTGTGCAGGAGGCACCTCTGGCGGAATTGATGGCCTCGCTACATCTGACTGAAGAGACGGCGGAAGAAGATCACGATGCGCCGCCGCCTGGATCGCAGTGGCCATTCGGGTTGATGAACTCGGCGGACGCTTTCCAGAGGGAGGCGTGGGTATCAGGCTCTCCTTCGGGAACCCCTCCGGAAGTGGAATTCGCCTCGAATCCATACTCTGGCTCTGCCCTAGAGGAACAAGTGGTCAAGGCTATCTTGGAAGGACGCTACTTTCCCGGCTTCGGTCTTGGCTTTCCTGACCACGATGATGAATCATGGGTCAGCGATGATTGCCCTGAGATCGGAGAGGGTTTAGAAGAAGAGGTGGATCCGTCCCGCAAGATTTGCATGGCTGGACGCGCTTAAGATGAGGTGTCCAGCAACGTACGGACAATCGACTCCATCATGTCTCGACTTCAACCGCCAAACCAAGCACCATCGGCGGTTACACCACGCAATCTGAACCCGGCTCTCGATGCCGTTCGGTTGCAGACGACGTTAGAGTCCCTTCACCGGCTGGCTCCTAATGGATCTCCGGTGACTCCCTTGATTCAGCAGGCTACAGCACTAGCCAGGCGACTCCAGGCACCACAGCAAGACAATCAAGCCACGGCGGCGCCGGCGTGAGCGGCTTCGAGCATTCATGATCGGCTCGGACCCGTGAACGCTCGGGGCAATCAAGCTTCTTCGCATGGGTCTTCGCCCCACCATCGGCGGAATCAGGGGCGGCAGCTCGCGCCCTCTGATGCCCGCCACCAACTGAAGCAATGTTGTTGGCGTTTCTTACGCAAAAAGATTAAATTCAATTTCCGCAAGCGCACGGAACACCATTGTAGCATTTCACCCGGGAGTATTCCAAGGTTATCGTATTTATATTTTTCCACAGGGAAGCAGGGCTAAGAATATCCTGAATTAACAAAGAAACATCTATTATTTATAACTTGCAAACTAGACCAAAGTAGGGGTACAGATGTTTGATATGTGTGGCACTCACGAGAACATCCATTGATATAGATAACAAGGAGTTAGCATTTAGTTTGGGAGGGCAACGAGAAGAAGGTATCAGTCAGCCTAGGGGTTAGCATTTAGTTTCATGATAGTCTACAATTATTTACTTAAGCTTTTATTAAAGATACATTCAAGTGCATCGAGGCACGGCCGCCGCCAAGACACGCAACTCGAGAACTAAGTTCAACGTATCCCATCAACGGACCGCGTCTAAGCCCTACACATTCAACCCGAATGTGGTGGACTACAGAGACCGGTGTAGCTGTCACATACACTCGCGGCTACCACACGCCGTGGGGCTGAGGGCAAAACACGCTAGAACAATTTCAAGCACCATGCTTACAACTATCCTAGTAACGTACTCTTGGCCAAAGAGCAAGCCACCCATGTACAATAAATCCAAATAAATTGTGCGGGACACGTGACAATAAGGCAATTATGTCCCTACTGCCAGTCCTCAAGCAAACAACTCATTCGTATCTACCATACACAGACGTGGATCCAACACAAGAATTTCTCTATAATAATTACTTAAATAAATAAATATAAACTAAAAGGAAAACTAAATTAAATAAATAAGAAAATAATTATATTGAATAAAATCTCAGAAAAGATACAAGAGAACTTTACCCAAACTCCGAAGAGAACTTGGAACTCCGAGCGAAGCTCTCACTTCTACTCTAACTCCCATAACTAAAATACTAATCCTACTCTAAACTACACAAGTGGAGTGATCTTCCATGAAGTACTGAGGTGCACTTTGGAGTGAGGGAGGGGTCCTCTATTTATAGTGGAGTTGCCTTGGGAGAGTGGAGAAGGTCTTGGAGCATTTCGTGGGATATTCCCTTCTTGCCGACGTTCCCTTGCTTGGCCGGCGCGTCAAGTAGCATGTTACCGACTCTGGAACCGACTGGAGGAAGATTGGGCCGTTTCGAGATTGACTTGGGCCGGCCGGCCAGGTGTTTGGGCCGGCCGGCCAACTTTTTCCTGATTTTCCTCCAATCTTGTGCGAGGCATAACTCCTGCTCCCGAACTCCGAATTGGGTGATCCAAAAGCCCATTTTGACTATCTCGACGAGGGCTTTGACATGGAGGGATCAAATTTGTGATTTGAATAATTATTCTTTGATGTCCATGTCATTCCTTGTTTCTTGCTTTGAATGTCGTCGAGATGTCTGAGCAGGACCTTGTTTATCTTGTGCTTTTTGTATATTTGCTATTTTGCTATGAGCGTAAGCACAATTGCACCAATATTCCTATGTACCTTGCAAAACAAGATCTCATCCAAAACTTGTGGAACTTTATTAGTTTTAATGCATAAAACATTGGTGCATACCTTTTATTCGCCGATAAGTTGACGGTCATTTTATGATTTAATGGCCGTCAACACCTCCCCAAGCTTAAACTTTGCTCGTCCCGAGCAAACTCAAAACTTAAGTATCGGCGGATCAGTAGTTACAAAGAAAACGCCCATGGGTAATAAAGATGCAACAACGTACTCCCTAAATGGTGGTAAGTATACAAGAGTACGGAATATTCGCGAGTGTTGCACATGTGTGGGGCGTGTATGCTTCACCTTGTCATATAGCATTGAAGATTAGAACAGCACTTTTGGACGAGTCAAACAATTTTAGCAGGTGTATGTCCAGAGTTTTTATGTGCTGCAAGACAAGGTAAAAATATTCTCCTTTGTTTTGGCTCACACTTCCCTTCCCTCTAGGTGAGTCTATCCCTACAAACTTCACTCAAATCCTTCCTTCTACCAGATTGGGCTTGTATGTGGAGCTTGGTAAGGAAAATGCACATTTATCATGCGTATATTGTAAAGCTAAAGAATAAATCTCAAGAGACATAGCAACTCCTTCTATCTCGGTCATATGGAAAATGGTGATGGAGGGGGACAAGATGAACGCACACTGATGGAAACGGTTTTGCAAACTTTGATCTTCTTTTATGCTCATGCTCAAGATGTTTATGATAAGAACCATAATGCCTTTTTGGATGCAATTCATGGAGTCTCTCTTTTCTTTTCTTTTTTTTTTGGACTCTATGATGCATGAGGCAATAGCGATGACAGGTTCATGAGCATTTTGAAATGTTCTTGAGCTTTTTGATGTAGACCAAAAGTTTTGCGAATGAATGTGGGTGGAATGGTACGGAGATGTTTGAAGAGAGTGCTTACTCTCAAAAGCATTTAGACCTTAACAAAACTCAACGCATGAGCAAATGGCTATGAGTGGGGCTTTTTCGACTATTTTTCATGATATGGCTCTGGTAGGTAAATAAATCCTCACAAGAGAAGTGTTCCAAAACGAAAGGGTTTTCAGGTACTTGCAGCAATTAAAATGAAAACATCTCTGGACTTTCACCATGCTAAGAAATTGCAACAAGTCCTAATCATGCCATATCATAATCCACAATGCTTAGACTTGGTATGATGTATGCAACCCACAAAAATGTAGCAACACTAGTGATGTGACTATGCTCGAGTATAAATAACACACATGTCAGGAGTAGAGGTTGCATCAATGCGACACAAGGGGAGCTATCATGTAACTAATCATCATTTCCTTTAAGTGCAGCATTCACCAATATTCTAGCATTTTATTCGAAACAGGGAGTATTTTATTGATCGATAGGGATACTTACCTGGGGGTCCTCCCAAGCTTGAGTCTTCGCAAGACTTAAGCTTGAATAGGCCGCTTCCTCTATTCTTCTTGTGTCTGCAAAAAGAATGAGGGTGATACAGGTGGCTAGCCCCTATTGGGCTTTGCCGAGAACCTAATATTTTTTTTGGTGTTTTTTTAAAGAAAGGGCACAATTCAAGAAGAGTATAATATCGTATAGAAGTACTTACCTGGCGGTCCCTCCCCAAGCTTAGCTCTTGCAACCATTGCAAAGCTAAGCGATTAAATCTTCATTTGAAGGAACTAGGTCTGCCTGGTTGGTTTCTCCTTCTTGAATTATGTGCCTTTCATGTTGCCTGATGTACTTGGTTTGCTCTCAAAAGGATCCTACATTGGTTAGTACAAATCCATTTGTCTACATCGGGCATATCTCTATAGTTCCATTAATCAACCTAGACACCACGTCTAATTCGATCAATTGTGCAAGGAGGGCAGAGGTTACCATTAATACTCTCCTTCACATAAAAGCATTATAGAGGCATGTGTTTTTCTGTTGTTCAGACGGACACCGGCCGTAGTCTAAAAAGACCATAGACACAGAAGTGCCGCACCCAAGCAACAGAAAGAGAAGCAGGCGATTGATTTATGACTAACAGCTCAACCAACACCCATGTAAGAATAGGAACTTCAAGAGCAAGAGGTATGGTTAAAAAGATGCAGCATATTTTCATCAGAGAGCAACTCAAAGTATCTTTGCATTCACAAAGCATTGAACGATTCAGGCAGCATTTTTTTATTATTATTATTTTTTTCGAAAGGAGAGGGTATTTGACAGAGAAGACAGGGAATAATTACGTGTGCGTACCTAGCGGTTTCCTCCCCAAGCTTAGTCTTTGCAATAAAATGCAAGACTAAGCCCTTAGATCTCTTCATTGAACGTCTTGGTTCCGCCACGTATGTTTCCTTCTTCCTGTCATAAAAATCCAACCTTTCTCTATTTTTTTTGAAACAAATTCCGGGCCTATGATTGGGCACTCGGAAAAAAAAATCCCCACGCCTATGATTGGGCGCTCGGGTTCTTTTTTTTAATTATTTTTCTTATTTTATTTTTTTATTTTATTTTTTTTATTTTTGAAAGCCCGAGGCCTATGATTGGGCACTCGTTTTTTTTTTTAATGCAGCGGGGTGGGATGGAGGGGAATTAAATATGCAGATGGATTGAAAAGAAAACAATGCAAATGTGATGATGATATGCTCAAACAAAATGCAGGCGAATGCTTAGGCTAGTAGCAAATTAACATAACAGATAATCAATGTCAATCATAGATATCTTAAACCATTGCTTCCCCGGCAACGGCGCCAGAAATGCTTGTTGGCGTTTCTTACGCAAAAAGATTAAATTCAATTTCCGCAAGCGCACGGAACACCATTGTAGCATTTCACCCGGGAGTATTCCAAGGTTATCGTATTTATATTTTTCCACAGGGAAGCAGGGCTAAGAATATCATGAATTAACAAAGAAACATCTATTATTTATAACTTGCAAACTAGACCAAAGCAGGGGTACAGATGTTTGATATGTGTGGCACTCAGGAGAACATCCATTGATATAGATAACAAGGAATTAGCATTTAGTTTGGGAGGACAACGAGAAGAAGGTATCAGTCAGCCTAGGGGTTAGCATTTAGTTTCATGATAGTCTACAATTATTTACTTAAGCTTTCATTAAAGATACATTCAAGTGCATCGGGGCACGGCCGCCGCCAAGACACGCAACTCGGAAACTAAGTTCAACGTATCCGGTCAACGGACCGCGTCTAGGCCCTACACATTCAACCCGAACGTGGTGGACTACAGAGACCGGTGTAGCTGTCACATACACTCGCGGCTACCACACGCCGTGGGGTTGAGGGCAAAACATGCTAGAACAATTTCAAGCACCATGCTTACAACTATCCTAGTAACGTACTCTTGGCCAAAGAGCAAGCCACCCATGTACAATAAATCTAAATAAATTATGCGGGACACGTGACAATAAGGCAATTATGTCCCTACTGCCAGTCCTCAAGCAAACAACTCATTCGTATCTACCATACACAGACATGGATCCAACACAAGAATTTCTCTATAATAATTACTTAATAAATAAATATAAACTAAAAAGAAAACTAAATTAATAAATAAGAAAATAATTACATTAAATAAAATCTAAGAAAAGATACAAGAGAACTTTACCCAAACTCCGAAGAGAACTTGGAACTCCGAGCGAAGCTCTCACTTCTACTCTAACTCCCATAACTAAAATACTAATCCTACTCTAAACTACACAAGTGGAGTGATCTTCCATGAAGTACTGAGGTGCACTTTGGAGTGAGGGAGGGGTCCTCTATTTATAGTGGAGTTGCCTTGGGAGAGTGGAGAAGGTCTTGGAGCATTTCATAGGATATTCCCTTCTTTCCGACGTTCCCTTGCTTGGCCAGCGCGTCAAGTAGCATGTTACTGACTCTGGAACCGACTGGAGGAAGGTTGGGCCGTTTCGAGATTGACTTGGGCCGGCCGGCCAGGTGTTTGGGCCGGCTGGCCAACTTTTTCCTGATTTTCCTCCAATCTTGTGCGAGGCATAACTCCTTCTCCCGAACTCCGAATTGGGTGATCCAAAAGCCCATTTTGACTATCTCGACGAGGGCTTTGACAAGGAGGGATCAAATTTGTGATTTGAATAATTATTCTTTGATGTCCATGTCATTCCTTGTTTCTTGCTTTGAATGTCGTCCGAGATGTCTGAGCAGGACCTTGTTTATCTTGTGCTTTTTGTATATTTGCTATTTTGCTACGAGCGTAAGCACAATTGCACCAATATTCCTATGTACCTTGCAAAACAAGATCTCATCCAAAACTTGTGGAACTTTATTAGTTTTAATGCATAAAACATTGGTGCATACCTTTTATTATCCGATAAGTTGACGGTCATTTTATGATTTAATGGCCGTCAACAAATGTCAAGCTGTGCCGGTACATCAACGCCTGGGGGAACGAGTACAGCAAAATCATCTGGCTCGGTCCCGATCTGTAGGGCCCCCGTAGAGGAATATGCACGAGCATCCTCCAGCATACCGAGCTCTCGGACGATATCTCCGGACAATGCAATGGCCTGACAAGTTCAAACCCAACATCATTGAGAAGTACGATGGTACCTCCGATCCTGGAGAATTTCTGCAGATCTACTTCACCGTCATTGATGCGGCCGGTGGTGATGAGAGGATCAAGTGCAGTTACCTTCCCACGGCTCTGACAGGGGCGGCAAGGACCTGGCTGATGAACCTGCCCTCCTTCTCGTTCGACTCGTGGGACGAACTCAAGAAGATGTTTGAAGGGAACTTCCTAGGTTCCTACAGACACCATGGTACGGCGGACCAGCTGAGGAGCATTAAGCAGAAGCCTGACGAAACCCTTCGGGACTACACGAAGAGCTTCTGCCAGATGAGGAACACTATCCCAAACATCCTCGATATAGAGGTGATCTGGATCTACAAGGAAGGGTGTTTGGATGTGAAGACGGTGGAGACCATCACTGAGATGGAGCCCAAGACGCCTGCCGAACTCTTTGACATCGTCGAGAAGTGCGCCAAAGCAGCTGACGCCCGAGCTCGTTGTTGGCGGTCGTTAAACCGTGTTTTGACCGCCACCCTACCGGTAAATAAAAGCATAACACCAAGATTTTGTGCATAGTAGATAGGAATAATGCTACTCCACAAGTTTTGGTGAATATTTGGATGCAGGAGGAAATCCATTGCAAAAGGGAGCAAAGCCTACCGGCCGGCTGTTGGCGGCCATTAAATCATAAAATGACCGTCAACTTATCGGCGAATAAAAGGTATGCACCAATGTTTCATGCATTAAACTAATAAAGTTCCACAAGTTTTGGATGTGATCTTGTTTTGCAAGGTACATAGGAATATTGGTGCAATTGTGCTTATACTCATGGATAAAAAGCAAATATACAAAAAGCACAAGATAAACAAGGTCCTGCTCGGACATCTCGATGACATTCGACGCAAGAAATAAGGAATGACTTGGACATCAAGAAATAATATTTCAAATGACAAATTTGATCCCTCCATGTCAAAGCCCTCGTCGAGATAGTCAAAATGGGCTTTTGGATCACCCAATTCGGAGTTCGGGAGCAGGAGTTATGCCTCGCGCAAGATTGGACGAAAAACAGAAAACAGTAGGCCGGCCGGCCCAAACACTTGGCCGGCCGGCCCAAGTTAATCTCCAACCGCCTCAATCTTTCTCCAGTCGGTTCCAGAGGCGGTCACAAGCCACTTGACGCGCCGGCCAAGCCAGGAGACGTCGGCAAGAAGGGAATATTCCACGAAATGCTCCAAGACCTTCTCCACTCTCCCAAGGCAACTCCACTATAAATAGAGGACCCCTCCCTCACTCCAACCTGCACCATCACACTTGAGAAGAGAAGATCCAAAGTAGGGTCACGCTCATCTCATGGAAGATCATTCCACTTGTGTAGTTTAGAATAGGATTAGTATTTTAGTCATGGGAGTTAGAGTAGAAGTGAGAGCTCCGCTCGGAGCTCCGGAGTTCTCTCGGAGTTTGGGTAAGTTCTCGTGTATCTTTTCTTTTATACTTTCTTTAACATAATTATTTTCTTATTTATTTTTTATTATTTAATTTAGTTTTCCTTTTAGTTTATATTTATTTATTCAAGTAATTATTATAGAGAAATTCTTGTGTTGGATCCACGTCTGTGTATGGTAGATACGAATGAGTTGTTTGCTTGAGGACTGGCCAGTAGGACATAATTGCCTTGTTGTCACGTGTCCCGCACAATTTGTTTGGATTTATTGTTCATGGGTGGCTTACTCTTTGGCCAAGAGTAAGTTACTAGGATAGTTGTAAGCAAGGTGCTTGGAATTGTTCTAGAGTGTTTTGCCCTCAACCCCACGGGATGATGTGGTAGCCGCGAGTGTAGGTGACAGCTACACCGGTCTCTGTAGTCCACCACGTTCGGGTAGAATGTGTAGGGGCCTAGACGCGGTCCGTTGACAGGATACGTTGAACTTAGTTCTCGGGTTGCGTGTCTTGAGGGCGGCTGTGCCCCTGATGCACTTGAATGTATCTTTAATGAAAGCTTAAGTAAATAATGGTAGACTATCGTGAAACTAAATGCTAACCCCTAGGCTGACTGATACCTTCTTCTCGTTGTCCTCCCAAACTAAATGCTAACTCCTTGTTATCTATATCAATGGATGTTCTCCTGAGTGCCACACATATCAAACATCTGTCCCCCTGCTTTGGTCTAGTCTGCAAGTTATAAATAATAGATGTTTCTTTGTTAATTCATGATATTCTTAGCCCTGCTTCCCTGTGGAAAAATATAAATACGATAACCATGGAATACTCCTGGGTGAAATGCTACAATGGTGTTCCGTGCGCTTGCGGAAATTGAATTTAATCTTTTTACGTAAGAAACGCCAACACCAGCCCCATCATAGGCCGGCCGGCTTATGTTGGATCTCAACATGGTCCAGCAGCCCCAGGCATCTCCCAATGGGCTCAAACATCAAGGATCAAATGGCCAACAAATATTTCCCAGCCCGGAATATCGACCACTGCGCAAGGCCCAACAAACAAGCCCATCAACCACTCAAAAAGGCGTCAAATCACCGAGCAAGACCGTGGATCTTAATGGTCACATCATGAGAGGCCAGCCCACAAAAACTCGAGGCATTCGGAGAGAAAAGCCCGCCGGCCGGCCTAGGCCTAGGCCGGCCGGCCCTACTGTTTTCTCCGATCGGCCCGTCTTTTCCAGTCGGTTCCAGAGGCGGTTGCAAGCTAACTTGACGCACCGACCAAGTAAGAAGACGTCGGCAAGTGAGGAATATCCACAAGATTCTCCTAAGATGAAGGTACCTTCTCCACTCTCCCAAGGAAGCCTCACACTATAATAGAGGACCTCCCCCTCACTTCCAACCTGCACCTACACACTTGAGAAGAGAAGATCCAAAAGGGTCACGCTTATCTCATGGAAGATCATTTCACTTGTGTAGTTTAGAGTAGGCTAGTTGGTCATGGGAGTTAGAGTAGAAGTGGGAGCTTCGCTCGGAGCTCCGGAGTTCTCTTCGGAGTTTGGGTAAAGTTCTCGTGTATCTTTTCTTTTATACTTTCTTTAATATAATTATTTTCTTATTTTTTTTCTTATTTTTTATTTTTAATTTTCCTTTTAGTTTACATTTATTTATTTAAATAATAATTATAGAGAAATTCTTGTGTTGGTTCCACGTCAGTGTATGGTAGGTCTATCTGCATGGGTTATTTGCACCGCAAATGCTTACACAATCCACATAGATTTGTTATGCATGGTTGGCTTGCTCTTACGCGAAGAGTAAGTTATCTAGGATATTTGCTTGTATGGCTCAAGGAACTATTCTAGACGTGAGTTTGCTCTACACCCCACGAAGGATGGTAGCCGCGAGTATGTATGACAGGCGTACCGGTCTCTGCAATCCGCCACGTCCGGGTGATGGTTTTAGTAGGGAGGTCATAGCACGTAGTTCCCCAAGGTAGTTGAACCTAATTCTCGGGTTGCTACCTTGGCATGCGTGTGCCCCGATATGCAGGAACGAATCTATAATGAAAGCTTAAGTAGATATTTGTAACCCCTAGGCAGATACCCTTCTTCTCGTTGTCCTCACAGTTGACTAGTTCTATCTCTTTATCTTCATATGGAATCCTTGTGTGTGTTGGCTTGCCACCCATCATATCTTTCAATCTTTACCCATGCTTTGGTCTAGTTTGCAAGTTATAAATAATAGATGTAGCTAACTAATGATATTCTTAGCCATGCTTCCCCGTGGAAAATAATAAATACGATACCTTGGAATACCCCCGGGTGAAATGCTACAACGGTGTTCCGTGCGCTTGCGAGTTGAATTTAATCTCTGTGCATAAGAAACACCAACACTCGTCTGACTGACGGCAAGGGAAAAGGCCAGAAGAAGAAACCTGATGACCGCGAGGTCATGGCGGCTGATCGGAAAGGGCAAGGTGAAGGCTCGTTTCGCAAGAAGCGTGGCCGTGACCACGACCGCCCAGATGGAGTGGGCAGGTGGTGTCCAGTGCATCGCTGCTCAACCCATGACTTTGAAGATTGCTACGAGTATAAGCGCCTAGAGCGGAAGCGGCTCGAAGAAGGCAAGATCCAAGCCCGTGAAGAGAATCGCAACCGGGACCGGAGCGACGCGCCACCTCGTCTCGAGAGGGTGGAGCCAGAAGATGAAGCAGAGAGATACCTGGAGATTCACATGATCTTCGGGGGCAGAACAGCGCTCACGTCCAAAGCACAGTACAAGAAGCTGTCACGGGAGGTGCTGAATGCTGAGCCTTATGTGAAGAGGCTCGAGTGGTCCGATGTCCCGCTTACTTTCGGAGTTGATGACCACCCGAAGAGTCTTCTGAGCTGGTCGGAGCTACCCTTCGTGGCAAAGATCATCGTCCACCGGAACAAGATTGCGAAGACCCTGATTGATAATGGGAGTGGCCTGAATCTGTTGATGAAGAAGACGTACCTAGCAATGGGGCTGCCGCTTTCCGGGCTGATACCGGTCAAAGATCCTTTCCATGGCATTGTTCCGGGAACTTTCTCTCGACTGCTGGCAAGATAAATCTGGACGTCACGGTGGGCCACAAGGACAACAGGAGGACAGAGATCCTGACGTTCGAGGTGGCTGACTTCGAGTCAGCCTACAATTGCATCCTCGGTAGGCCTTTTCTGTTCAAGTTCATGGCTGCTGCTCACTTCGCGTACGGTATGCTGAAGATCCCGGGACCCAAGGACGTGATCACTGTGCATGCTGACATGGAGCAGGCTGTTCGATGTGATCTCAATGTCTTGGCGCTGGTCGGCCATTTTGATTCCGAAGAACCGAAGATTGCTCCACCTGCCAAAGTACAGAAGAATGACCTTGCACAAGCCGCTGCGCCTGGGGACAAGACTCCGGAAGCCCCGAAGGATACCACCCTGGCCCTTCCGACGCCGCCAACGAATCCTGAAACTTCGAAGGCGGGCGAGAATCAGGGCAACCTGGAGAACAAGAGTATTCAGCTCGACCCAGAGGATCCTGCCAAGAAGACCACCATTGGTGGTAACCTCGATGCCAAATAGGAAAGCGCGCTCGTAGCCTTCCTCCGGGAGAATGTCGATGTCTTCGCCTAGAAGCCGTCTGACATGCCCAGGATCCCCAGGGAGGTGATCGAGCACAAATTGGGGATCGATCCGGCTTTCAAACCGGTCAAGCAGAAGCAGAGGAGATATACTTCGGAGAAACGCGACGCCATACATGAGGAAGTGACTAAGCTTCTTCAAGCCGGGTTCATTAGAACGGTCGACTATCCTGAGTGGTTAGCAAATCCTATATTAGTTCCTAAACCTGATGGTTCGTGGCGCATGTGCATCGATTATACTAGCATGAATAAGGCTTGTCCCGAAGATGAATATCCTCTTCCTAGAATAGATCAAATTGTAGACTCCACTTCGACTAGTGAATTATTGAGGTTTTTGGATGCTTACTCTGGGTATCATCAAATTAGTCTTAGCGTGGATGATCAAGAGAAGACGACGTTCATTACGCCCTTCGGCATTTTCTGTTGTGTCACGAGGCCCTTCGGATTGAAGAATGCGGGTTGCACTTATCAAAAGTGTGTGAACCTAGTCTTTCAAGAGCAGATTGGCAAGAATATTGAAGCCTATATTGGCGACATCGTCGTGAAGACAAAGAAGAAAGAAGATCTCCTGTAAGATTTGAACCAGACCTTTGATAATTTGAGAAAGTACAAGATGAAGCTGAACCCAGAGAAGTGTGTCTTTGGAGTTACCTCGGGTAAACTTCTGGGATATATGATTTCTGAAAGGGGGATAGATGCAAATCCGAAGAAGGTGACAGCCATTGAAAAGCTGAAGCCTCCGAGAACCCGAAGAGAAATCCAGAAGTTAGCTGGTATGATGGCAGCCCTGAGTCGATTTATCTCAAGATCAGGTGAAAAAGGTATGCCGTTTTATAAATTGTTGCGCAAGAATGATGGCTTCCAGTGGGATGATCAGGCAGAGGTGGTGTTTCATGAGTTAAAAGCCTACCTTAAGAAGATGTCAAATCTTGTTCCCCCTCAACCGAGTGAAGAGTTTTTGTTATATGTTGCTGCCACTGATGCTGTGGTCAGCGCAGCTTTAACTGTTGACAGGGAATCTAAAGGAGGGTCCAGGCAGCACGCGGTATATTTTGTGAGTGAGATTCTCAAGGAAGCACCAATGAAGTATCCAATGACGCAGAAGCTGCTTTATGCAATTTTGATGACATCTAGAAAATTAAAGCACTATTTCTTAGCTCATCCTATCAAGGTGGTTTCTGATCGACCTCTGCAGGCTGTGTTACACAGCAAGGACGCCGTAGGAAGAGTGGCTCAATGGGCAGTCGAGCTAGGGCAGTATCATATCGAGTTCGTGCCCCAAAGGGCTGTGAAGGGTCAAGCCTTGGCAGACTTTATCGCTGAATGGACTGATGATGGAGATGAGAAGCAGACTGATCCTGATCATTGGGTCATGTATTTTGATGGGTCCTTCACCCTCAAGGGGGCTGGATCCGGAGTGGTGTTCATTTCACCTGAGGGAAAGTGATCAAATACGCTGTGCAGTTGCTGTTTCAAGCTACGAACAATGTTGCAGAGTATGAGGGCCTTGTTACAGGTCTTCGCATTGCTAAGTCTCTCGGTATCGGTCGACTGCTTGTGAAAGGGGATTCACAGTTAGTCGCAAGGCAGGTACAGAAAGAATACCAATGCTCCGACCCGAAGATGGCTGACTATTTAGAGGAAGTTCGGAGGCTTGAGAAAGGGTTTGATGGACTTGAAGTGCGGTAGATCTCGCGTCCGGACAATCGCGACGCTGATCACCTGGCGTGGATCGCTTCGTCCCGATCGCCGGTACCAGTTGATGTGTTGCTAGAGAAGGTTCTGAAGCCCTCGACGGTTAGAGTGTCTCAAGAAGTGGACCTGATGGTGATAGATTCAGGGGAAGGTCATGCAGAAGATTGGAGAACTCCAATTATCCAGTTCCTGGAGAATAATCCAATCCCAGATGATGATGCTGCTACAGAACGAATTGCTCGCAAGTCCAAGTAGTATCTATTGATTGTTGGAGTGTTGTATCGAAGAGGTCGTAATGGTATTCTGCTCAAGTGTGTGTCTTCGGAAGACGGGATCCGGTTGCTAAAGGACATAACGGTGGTATTTGTGGAGCTCACACTGCGTATCGGTCCTTGGTTGGAAAGGCATTCCGGCATGGGTTTTACTGGAACACAGCTAAGCAAGATGCAATGGAATTGGTGAAGACATGTGCTAACTGCCAGTTCTTCAGTAGGCAGAGCACTCGGCATGCACAGCAGTTACATACAATACCTCTTTCTTGGCCTTTTGCTATTTGGGGAATTGATATTCTAGATCCTTTTTCGCAAGCTAAGGGAGGTTACAAGTTTCTATATTTGGCTATTGATACCTTCACGAAGTGGATTGAGGCTGAAGCTGTGGGACGTATAACTCAGGAGATGTCAGTCAAATTTCTGAGAAGCATTGTTACAAGATTTGGGGTTCCAAAGAAGCTGATATCTGACATTGGAAGACAGTTTATTGGCACCAAGTTTGAAAGATTTTGTGCTGACCATGGGATTATACATCCAACATCTTCAGTGGCACATGCACAAACCAATGGAGCAGTGGAGAGAGCTTATGGTGTTATTATGCAAAGCATGAGGGCGCGAGTCTTTGATAAACTCGCCGCGAAAGGAAGGAATTGGGTTGAAGAGCTACCAACTGTATTGTGGTCTGCAAGAACGTCAACTAGCAGAGCGACTAGAGAAACACCGTTTTACTTGGTGTACGGAGCTGACGCTGTGTTGCCACATGAAATACACTTGGGGGCTCATCGGATAACTAATTTTTATGAAGATGCTCAGGAAGATGCACGTGAAGTTGATCTGTTATTGCTGGAAGAAGAAAGAGATACAGCTTTACGCCATGTTCAGAAATATCAAGAAGTGTTGAGGAAGCAATATAGCCGAAAGGTGTTCGGCAGAAAACTTGAAGTGGGAGATCTGGTGATCAAGAATGATATTAACACTAAAGATAAGCACAAGTTGTCATCCCTATGGGAAGGGCCTTTCATTGCGGTAGAGGATGCAGGTCTGGGGGCTTATGTGTTAGCTGAAGTTAATGGGGGTCTACTGCCTGGAACTTGGAACACCGATCAGTTGCGGAAGTTCTATATGTAATATGTTCAATGAGTTCTCAATAAAGCTATGAGTTTGTCAAGATATCTTTGCTTTGCGCGTATGGAAAGGCTGACTTTCAGTCGGTCTACAAAGTTTGGCCGATGTCCTGGCCTCTCGTTTGGTTTACAGGGCTCGGTACGAACAGCCTTTTCAGGCACTAACCGGTTGTAAGACTTAGCCACAATGGTGGTTTGATAAGTTACACGGCCACTGCTTGATGTCCTGGGAGGGGACCCTTAGCCTACTGTGGGGTTTATAAGCGGCTTTTCCCAGGCCGGTTGCACGTTCAACCAATTTTACGTGACTTATGCTACAGATGCTACATGAAATAGCTATCTATAGTTGATAAGTGTCGTGTTATCTCTTTTTGTGTAAAGAGATTGTGTTAAAATGCAGAATTCCATATGCCTTGTTGATCGACTACTTTTCTGCACATAATTGACATTATGTACATAAAAGCAGGGGGCTAGTCATACAGGCATATATGACTGAGATATGACAAATAAAAATTCTTCCCAGACATAACGGCAAGAAAGCATAGTGTTATTACAGAATCTACCCCTGGTTTTCATCAGTTTGTCCCTCAACAAGAGATGATACAGCTATGGTAAGATTGAGGCCGGCTACAAAGTCTTCGGCATCTGGAGTCACCTCATCCATTAATGCATCCCGATCAGCTGGAGAACATGTGAAGCCTGTCTTCAAGACGGAGAGATCTAAGGCGGGGAAGTGATGCTTGAACAGGGCAATGGTGTAGGCACTGCCAGCAACACTACGGGCTGCGATGTCTTCAGTCAGTTCTTCATTGGCAGCCGCCAGTTTCTGGTTCTCCTTCTGCGCAGCATCCGTTTCTTCTCCAGGCTCTGAATGACTTGACCCTTGAGGAGAATCTCCTTCTACAGAAGTGGAATTTTCTCGTTCAGTTCTGAAAACATGAATTCAGTGAGATATGATGAAGGCAAGTAGAAGAAGGTAATGAGCAAAGCATAAGAGAGGTTGACCTGTCAGAGAAGTTTGTAATGTGGTATTAGAGGCCTCAAGACTCTTCAGGGCAGCAGCATGATTCTTCTTCATTTCAACAATAGCTTTGTTAACTGCCAGAAGATCCTCCTCCAATTGAGCAATCCTTCTGTCTCTCTCTGATAAGGTCTGAGTGCAGTCAGAATGTGATAACTTCTTTTGCAACTCTGCCTTTTCATTTTGCAAACTCTTGATCTGAGAGTGGAAGGCCCTGCAAGTCTTGAGGTGCTATGCTTCGGCAGCCTGCATCTCTTGGTAAACCTTCTTGAAGAGAGCTGATTGAGGTAATGCTGATGGAGCGACCATAGAAGATGTTGGCTGTTCAACCATAACTGATTGTGGGGTAGCAACAACTTGAAGGCGGCGCCTCTTCTCACCAGAATCAGTTTTCTTCTCCTGAGACATATATGCTTGAGAGATACGCGAAAAGCCAACAAACAATGTCCCAAAGACAATTTCTGTAGATACCTGATCTCCAGGTCGAGGTGCGTCGCGTAGGCTTCGGATTTCGGGAACATCCGGAAAGGGAGTAGGCGCTGAAGTAGGTGCTGGAGTCGATGCTGCAGCTCTGTACTTCCTTTTCCTGATGGCCTTGGAGGAAGTCCCTAACTGGGGCTTGGAAGACTCTGGCTTTGAAGAAATTAGGGGAGATTTCTCGCGCAGTAGAGTTGATTTGAGGTCAGCAACCTTCTTCCAAGGCATCCTTGTCGACATCAACTTTCTGCTTTAAAGGAATTGACATATTAAAGATCGAACTTCAAGAGTCCAAGAAAGGTGTATTGGGAAGGTGTCAGTGTATTACTTGAATGTCAAAATCAGAACGAGCTTGGTCAGGATGAGTTTGATCAGCAGTAGAACATGAAATGCTTTCCTGTTCTTTTTCTTCGCTGCTGCTGCTGAGTACCATGGTGTTGGTCGTTTATACGCACCCATTTATATACCGCAAGTGGACGGTGTACATTGTAGCTTTTTCCCTCAGAGTATTCCAAGGTTTATATCGAATCCACAAGGATCAGCAAGAGAACCGTGTTTATGGTTTACTATTTCGTCTAACAAATCAATCCTAGCATGAAGTACACATTGCATATACAAGAGCATGAAAAAGGTGAAAGTGGGGGGTTGTGCCGGTCGGCACAACTGGTGTGCCGATCGGCACAGGAGCTAAGTTGTCCGAAAATTGCTTGAATGGCCTAAGGAACCTGATTAGATCACGGGGTAAGTTAGCCAAGTCTGCTAGTTGAGATCGTAACCAAAAAGCTTAATTAAATAGCATCATAAACGGAATTACTCAATTATTGATAACCGAAGATCGGTAGGTCGAAACCCCTTTCCGACGAGCCCTGTCACGACCAATCGCCTTAGTCGGTAGCCTCTTCCTACTCTACACATCATCTCAAGGATCTCGCGTATGCATTAGCGTTCGTTGAGGTACGGAGACAACATGCAATTATGGCGCATACAAGATCCGGATATCGTCTTAACCACAATGGAGATAGTGAGAGATTGAATCTCTCACCTCTTATTGCCACCACAATTAAGATAACATCTAATTACTTAGCCGCGTTACTAAGCATTGGAACAAGCATATGTAAGACCATAAAATCCAGGCAAACAATAATCAAAACCATTCATCCACATATTCAACCATACTTCGATAATACATAGTGCAAGATACATCACCATCTAGTAGGCCTACCTTGATGGATCACCTCTTTAACACCAGCGGTTCTTGATCTAACAACTAGAGAACATGAAGAACGGGGCAAAGCCCCGGTGGCTCTAAACTTACTAGCTGTGTTGTCCCTCTGGCGGCCGATCTCTGTCCTCGGGGCGTCCCATGGGTTATATATACAGTGGGGAGGCGTTTGGAGGCGAAAGGAAACAATTCTGGGTCGGTGCCGGTCGGCACCAAAGGTGTGCCGATCGGCACGAGTCGTTTCCAATTCGGACTTGATTTTTCCTTTTCACAGCTCCGCCTTCCATAAATCATAACTTCCTCGTCCGGAGTCCAAATGAGGCAAACTTGGACTCTATCTCATAGCCCTCGAAAAGATCTACAACTTTAGTATTCATTGGATCTCCAGATTCGGCCGTCTTAGTTCTCAAATATGCGATGCCAAAATATCTGTCCTGATTCGGACTCCTCTGCGCAGGTTTCCTTGCGGGGCCTATATCTCCTAGCTCCAGAATCCAAACGGGACAATCCATATATGTTCTGGAAAGCTCTCGACGAGATCTACAACTTTCCTTTACATTGGATTCCTATTAGAGCACGTATTGAACTCGAAATCTGCGTAACAATACAGTGCTGTTTTTGGACTGCGCAAATTGATCTTTCCTTCCGGATAAACCTTCGAGAAATCCTTAGGCATTGGGACACGACCTTGGGCTTGCATGTTGGGTTCCATGGGCGTCCAGAGGTGTCTTGTAGGTGCCATGGGCTAGTGGGAAGCCCTCCTTGCATGGCGAGTCGGGCTTCATGTTGGTCCTTCTCATATTTGAGCCATTATAGTGTTATTTCACATAATTCTGCAACATAGCACTAAAACAACACTACATGTGGAAATCGTCAACATTAGAGGTAACAACAAATACTTATGATGAGAATATGGTACGATGTTGGTGGTTTTGGGCATATAAAAGAGGTACTTAGAAACCACCAACACATGGCGTCTTCGGGAAGACCATCATCAAGGTCAGCACCGACGGGGTCCTAAGATGAAAGAAAGTTACAAATGAAGTCCTGTTAAAGCAAAGAAGGCAAAGTGTTATGTGTTTACCTCAGGTGGAGGATTTGCGGCGCTGTATGGGGGCGGGACGGTCTCTGGCTTGGGTTGCAGCTCTGCATCCAGAACGTCCCGGACACGTTTGATCACCATGTCCTCTGTCAGCACCGCTGAAAGTAAAAAGATTCAAGGTGATATGATGACAGGTAGCTTGAAAAGTTACTATAAGATGAAATCAAGAAGATTGATCATACCACCCTCAGGTAGCCATTTGGGGTCTTTGGGCTCTGTGTACATCATGGCCAGTGGATCCTGAAATTGCAGAGGAAAAATGCGACGGCGAACAAATTCTTCAACAACATGTTCACCCCGAAGGCCTAGTTCCACCAATTCAGTGACTTTGGCTATCATGTTCTGGAGCCTGGGCACCAAAGTGGGAACTTTTCTGATCTATTCCGAATGAATGGGCATCAAGCCAGTGCTTTTGATGGAATACTTCTTGTGCATCTCCATGACAAAGTACCTCCATTTAATGCCACTCCAGGAAGATTTGTAGAAGAAAGGAAGATAGGTGCATTTTGGCCTGAGAGTGAAGCTAACAGAGAAGACCATCTGCTGTCTAGAGTAGTAGCGGGGTTCATAATACACCCGCCACAAATCTAAAGAAGGAGCAGTTCCTAGCCAGCATTCACAGAGCATGGCGAAGATGCTAAGGAGAGCGATTGCCTGGGGCATCAAGTGAGCTAGCTCTATTTGATAAAATCTACAAATACGCTCGAGAAATTTGGAGGGTGGAAGGTTGAACCCGCACCTCAGATGAGCTTCGAAGATGGGGATCTTCGTGGTGTCGGACCCATCCAGATCCAATTTATCGTTGGGCCTGTTCGGGAAGAACGCTGAGATCAACCCGTCTTTCAGCATCACATCCAGATCTTTCTGCTTTAGGGTTCCCGCCTTCCAGTACTTGGAGGAATCAGGGATTTTCCCTTCCTTGGTCATGATCTGAGCAAGGGTTGGGGAATCGGTGGTGCTGCTAGATTCGGGCTGCTGCGCGTCTGTAACACCCCAGAAATTCTGGAGCGTTACTACACTACGCTACAACAGCAACAAATGAAGATTGCCAAAAGAGAGCAATAACATGGTAACATCATACGCGGAAGCATTCAAACAAATAACTGGTAACACAAGGATAGTGTGAAACAAAGTTTGTCCATGACAGCAGATCAAATGATGGTCCAACAAAAGTAAAGTTCCAACGTCCAAACATTATTAAGACAACTCCAGTGTTTGAAAAGTAAATTTATTGTGAATAGTGCTATGTGTGTTGCTACTCCCATCCCACGCTCGCACCATCCAAGATCAAGTACCTGAGAGGATAAAACAAGCGTATGAGGTTTATGGAAAACCTCAGCAAGCAAACTATTTTAACAAAGTTATTCAAATCACAGGTTGATTAAGCATCAAATGGATTGCAACAACAAGATAAAGTATCAACTGATAGATCACTTCTGGGAAAAAGATAAAACTGCATATACTTCATAATTATATTCTTCCATGCAAATGCAAATGATGCAATGCAATGCATGACTTCACTTCTACCCTCAAATCCCAACGAAGGAAGAGAGGGCTGCAACCACATTGCTCAATTCAACGTGCGTTGCTGTACCGGTACTTACTGCACCAACATCAGGCTACAGTTTCTTCATATGCATATCAAATGGAAGAGTGCAAAAATGCAAGATTTGCGATGTATGCACTTCGTATACTTCAGATATTGATAACAATAAAGAAAGTACCACAAGCTATAAGATAGTAACTTCATTGTAAAAGTAATACCAATAAATTCATATTAAGTGGCTAGTGTGAGGTACTGAAATATACTGGAGGTAATTCGAATAACAAAGTTAAAGCATGTAGACCACGGCGCTACGTTTACTTGCCTTCACCAATTTTCAAGAGAATGAGCTAAGCTGGCTCCGATGGCGCACCACCTGGATACGAGTAATTCTCAGCACCAAAAACAATCATACCAATAAGGCAAACAACAAGTATAGAGCTCCTACGACCGTTCGTAAAGATAGCCCCCGAACCGCCCAAAACACTAAAACTGTCTATACAGGACATTCAGCTTCATATTTTTCATAACTATTTTTATACAACATAGAAAAAGGTAAATGAGTACACTGAGATCATCTACTGAAAATTATCTACAACTTTGGTGTTCAACTCAAAAATTAGTTCAAACCATAACTCAGGTTAAACTGAGTCACATGACAGACATTCAATTTACAGCTTGTACTGCGAACAGCTGATCTTCAAACATTCATAACTGCAGTTGTACTCGACCAAAAACAGAGTTTAAGCACTCCATAGAAAGATCACACAAAGCTCTACCAACCTTTGTTTTATGACAGACAAAATCGGCCTCTAAGATCACTAGATTTGGCACATAAAACTCAATGTCAAAACTGTAACTGCAGTCTGACGAAACTGACAGTAAACATTCAGAGATGCATAACTCCTGATATACTGAACGAAAAAAGGCATATAAATATTCGATGGAAAGATCTTCGAATAAATCTACAACTTTTGTTTTTACAAGATTTTCAGATTTAACAGTTAAGAGCCTCAAAAGGCAGTCGAACCGATACTGTATCCGATCCCACAAACTGCAGTAGAGATTCGCGTACAACAAAGTGATTATCGCTAAGCGGCCGGAAGTAAACAATATCTAATTAGACTGGATAGATAAAGAGGAGTTTTCTTTCTATTTCACGAACCCCTTTTTTTCTCTCTCTACTGAATCGATCTCACCAAACTCTGCTAGCGTTGCTTGCGTCTGCCCCTAACGAAGACGCTGATCACATCAGTAGGAACTAATTTTTCCATCCTGTTGATTCGCAAGGAAAAACATACCCAAGTCGATCGCCTGCCTGGCAAGGAGAACCCCAAGAACTCCAGAACGCCGCCGCCTCGTCACGATCGTCTTGAGCGACGTTTCAGCAGCAGATAGGGACGTGGGTGGGGAAAAGGATTTGGCAGTTTCTTTTCTCCCTTGAGTTGGATTCTAATTAGGCCTTAATCACCTCCAGACTAGCCCAAAAGGCCCAAACAAACCCTTCTACTAACGTTTTGCATTCTGGGAGTTACAGCGTCGAGTGGAGCTGTGTTGGTTCGCTCAGAGGATGCGACGGCCATGGAGATTGTGTGGACTTGTGAGAAGTTGCGAGGAATGACAGATGACAATTTGGAGTGAGGTGAGGAAGAAGACTATAGCGATTGGGTCTTAAAGGCTATCACGACGGTTCAGGTCCCGAGAAAATGGGATATTCCCTCCACTAAATACGCTCGGTGATGGTATGTTTCCTATTATGCCGCTTACATTCCAAGTTTGTTGAAAATAATTGCTGGGATTGCAGTGATGGTTGTTCTGATAAAAATAGAAGGTGTTGATGAGAAAAGGATTGACAGTTTGAAGGGGAAGTTGTTGCCATTGAATAAAGTGTTCCCCGAAGTGTCGTTTCCTTGATGAAGCACTTTCCGAAGGGTCCTATAAAGGTTCTCCGAGGTGTCTTTGTGAGAGTTCACCGAAGAGTTTTATAACGGTTTTCCGAAGAATTACTTTGTTGGTTATCCGAAGAGTGTCTTGAAGGATTATATGAAAGATGTGTTTTCTGAAGTTTCTTCCAAGACAGTAAAAGGCAGTGCACGAAGATTATTTTATGAAGACGTTGGATTGAAGGCAGCTTTTCGTTCATTCATTACAAGATCCAGATACAGCTGAAGTATGGGGAAAGTACTGCTACTTGACAGAAGAATAAAAAAGCAAAGAAGAAAAGCCCTGATCTACAAGGAGAGCTCTCACTGAGAGCAACCTAGGGGCTGCTCGAACTCTACTCCCGTTGCTCTTCTGCATCTTCAGGGGATGCTTCTTCAGCAGCTTCGGGAGAGCTCCTCGCGCCCACCACCATTGCACTGGTGATGAGGGATGTGCGAGTGGAGGCGAGAGTACCCTCTGCGTTAGGGTCAAGGACCGGGTTTCCTCCCCGGCTTGGACGCAGGACTGGACTACCACCCGGTAGACTTGTTATTGCCGGTCTCCCTGCAGCAGATTGGTCTGCAAGGAGATCGTCTGGTATGGTCTCCTCGCTTGGGGGCTCGTCGTCGGAGTCATCGATGGAGATGATGTGGGCTCCGGTGGGGATTCCACGCGGCCCTTTGTTTAGGGCCACATGAAGAAGGCGAGCATATTCCTCGTCGCCGGCGGTGTCTTCCTCAAGATTTATGGCTAATGATGGATCTGGAGGATGGCTGGGAGGAGGAAGTCCATAATCCTCTGTGGACATGGTAGTAGGGTTTGGTGGATTGGATGGCTCGGCGTGTCTTGGAGATTTTGTGGATGGTTCCTCATCAGAGAGCATGGAAGAAGAGGATCCGGATTCGCCGGTGAACTGGGTGTTAAGCCATTTAGAAAACCTAGGGTTTGCACATCTCTTTTTGCCCATGGTGGATGGTGAAGATGAGTTGGGAAGTGGTGATGAGTTCCGTATTTATAGGCGCGGAGGCGGCTTTTCGGTTGCTCGAAAGGTCAAGAAAAGTTGGAGTATTTTAAGCGTTTATGTGGGAAGACGTGTGGTGAAGTTATGTTGTTGCAGAGATTTCGGCAGTCTGGTTAGGTCAACAGTGATAAAGTATGACTGGTCAAGTCATGGTCTTATTTGATACAGCGCTTACGGATAAGGATGGAGCTGAGTTAAAGGCTGCGGATTGTTGTACGAAAAGTTTATTTTTAGAGAAGTGTTCGGAATGAAGAACTATGGAAGCTTTCCGAAGACAGTTATTTCTGAAGATTGAGACTAAGGATATGAGTTGAAGGTTTAAGCTTCAGAATATCTAGATTTGGGCTGGTTATCGAACATATCCCCTGTCATAAGGTCACCGAACGCTAATTGAAAAGCATTGATTGGGTGAATATGCCAAGTGACATGTTCGGAGGCTCATGTCATAACCCTAAAATTCCCGATATTCCGAAGGCTAATTATGAAAGTTTCCGAAGACTTGTCTTGCATGTCAAGGATTAGGAGATATGTTCCGATCTCTTTATTGAAATAGGAAAGTTGAATTGTAATCACGCTAGGACTCTATAGGCGGTTGTTTGGCCTATAAATGTTCGTGTACACCCCCGATGAGGAGGTAATCGACACTTTCCGCGACCCTAGCGTGAAGGCTGTCAGCTTAATCAAGATCTACACTGGATGTAGGGTTTTTATCCTTCGGAAGGCATGAACCAGTATAAAACTCTGCGTGTTCTTAGATTGATCTCTACTTTCCACGTTGCTCCCACGATCCAAATATCTGCCGAATGCTCCATTCAAACGGGCTACGACAATTTCCTATAATGACTACCAACTTAATGAATTCGTACCAGAGAAAACGGCTGCTTATGTTAGCCAATATGACCTGCACATACCTGATATGACAGTGAGGGAAACTTTAGACTTCTCTGCCAGGTGCCAAGGCGTTGGAAGTAGACCTGGTAACCTTCTCTTCACAAATATCATAATCAGAAAGAGAAAAAAATCCAAAATAATAACAACAAATGTTTTTATGTTTTCCAAAGAAATTCTAGACGAAGTGAGAAAAAGGGAGGAGGAGGCTGGGATCACACCTGACCATGACATAGATCTGTATATGAAGGTACATATTTTATTCTCCTTTTTACGAACTGTCAAGACTTATCTTAACTATTTCACCAAAATATAAATTCGTCTTCATGTATATTTCGATTATGATTAAATTAATCCCTGAAATGATATTCCATATATTAAGTTTAGATATCTCACAATTTTAAAAGGTAAATTGGTTATGTAGGCAACAGCAGTGGAAGCTTCAGAAAAAAGCCTACAGACAGACTACATTTTGAACGTATATCTTGCATACAGGTTTACATCAAACAATTGGCACTTAATGAAATAGTTACAGAGTAGGTAATAATGGTAATTCTGTGGTAGATCATGGGGCTCGAAATATGTGCAGACACTATGGTTGGTGATGCAATGAGAAGAGGAATATCTGGGGGTCAGAAGAAAAGACTAACCACAGGTGTAGTAAACAAATAAAATTTCTAAATATAAGGCTGGGATGATTACTGATTATTATTTAACCTGCATGCGCCAGCGGAGATGATTGTCGGACCGGCAAAAGCATTTTCATGGATGAGATATCAAATGGTCTTGATAGCTCAACTACTTTCCAAATAATCAATTGTTTTCAGCAACTGACCAGCATCACTGAATGCACCTTGCTTATTTCACTTCTTCAACCAACACCAGAGGTATTTGATCTTTTTGAGGATCTTATAATAATTGCAGAAGGAAAGATTATCTGTCATGGCCCTCGAAACGAAGCTCACTATTTTTTTGAGGAGTGTGGGTTCAGATGCCTAGAGAGAAAAGGGATGCCTGATTTCCTCCAGGAGGTAACTGTTAAGCCAAAATAGCGCAACAATCAAACAGTATACTTTGCTAATCTGTGAACCAACTTTGAAATCCATTAGGTGTTGTCCAGAAAGGACCAAAGGCAGTACTGGTCCGGTACAGATGAATCTTACAGATATATTTCTTCTCATCGATTATCAAGCATGTTCAAAGAGTATCACCAATATAGAGAATTAGCAAATACCTCTGATGTGGTATCAATCCAGGGCATTTCCTGATACATAATCAAGTTATAGCAAAACAGGCAATATCAACAAAAGCACTGTTTCAGTTACATTCATAAGCCTAGCAACACTCTTCGTTTACTATAATTTAGTGATGATAATCACACCACTAAGACATGAATATTGACGAAAAATTTTAGTGTGGCAATAAAGGCATTAATGTATTTCATCATTTGGCTAAAGCAAAAAGAAATATATCATTTATCAATAAAAACTCAACCTTAATGTGCATTGACGTTAAAATGAAATTTGAGTGCTGAGAGTCTGGACTCCACTGGCACGAGAAAAAATAAAAGTGAAGTTGGAAGGAAACTTTTTCCTTCTTTTTCTGTTTAGTTGGGTATATTTGACAATATTTTTTCTTACTACTGTTGGTCGTTCGTACGCACCCACTTATATACCGCAAGAGGACGGTGTACAGTTGTAGCACTTTTTCCCTTAGAGTATTCCAAGGTTTAATATCGATCCACAGAGAACAAGCGGGACTTAAACTATTATTTAAACTACTAAATCAATATAGCAAAAGATGTGTGTGAGAAAGGATGATTAACAGCTAGAGATGAAAGGGCCTGCGGTTGTATCAAGGTTATTAAAGGATTCTCTCCTATGGTTCGGGGGTACTGGCATGCAACTCAGGTTATAGGTCAATTGATAGGTTTAGTATTCTACAAGACATGGTGGTTTCGTTCGCCCCGATCCTGTCACGATGAGGGTTAATAGTTCCCCACTGGTTTCTTGCACTATGTGATAAACACGTATGGATCAGATACGAATTCGAAGCATCACATAGACTGAACGTATCAAAAGAGTATCTTAAGTGTGAGAGTTACATAACCAGATTTCCCTCGCCACGGAGAGAATATGAGATCTACTCACGCATCATACTGCAACACATGAACATGGGTACAGTAGGACGCGGGAATTCGGCGTGGTCCCACAGGTGCCGATCGGCACGGCAGTGTGCCGGTCGGCACAGTCTTCCTTTTTGGTGGTGATGATCGGTGATCGCCGTCTTCGCCGCCACAACCTTCAACCTAGGTCAAAATCTCCGTATGTGTGTCTGTCTCCTTGCCGCCCCCTTTCCTTCGTGACCAAGATCTTCTCTTTATAGTCTCTTTCGGTTGTGGGCTGGATTTCACCGACTCCGACTCTGATATTTCTTCTGGGCTCCATATTCTCCGAGTGGGCTTCAAGTTCGGGCCCGACCTCCGTTGTGCCGATCGGCACACAGGACGTGCCGATCGGCACGGTCTCCAATTTCCTCGTTCTTCGGGCCTCCAGCAGCTCTTTACTCGTAGTCTCTTAATTCTCACCTGTTTCCTGTAAATCTTCCGAATACACAGAAACTACGCATATATATGATAATGGGGGTTAATTGTTAGCAATAATGACTTAATAAAGTATTAGAAACACCATATTTGTCATATAAAATGTGCACCTAGAAAGCACCAACAGCTCCCCCACACTCAAATCATTGCTAGTCCTCGAGCAATTCAAACCATGAAAATCATCACCGTGCTTTCGTCATGCTAAGAAGCAAAAACTCTCACAAGTCTCTAACTTAGTTATTGTCAATCATCTCATCGAATTAGTATCCCTCCACGAAACTTTCTCTCAATTTTTGAAAACAATTTCACCTCAAAACTTGAGTCGACCAAATCAATCACCAGGCTTGTCAAACAATTATTTTGTCTCCCTTCATATCACTTAAGAAGAATGCAAAAGCTTCAGACTTCACTCAATCGCTCAAATGTATTTCCTTCCCTCTCCTATTCTATAATATAAGGCTCTTTTGTGGATCTCGGAAAGTATATAACCAAATTGAATCGAAAGAACTACTAAGTCAACAATTCGCTCTATCATGCCTTCTAAAAGGGAGTTTTCATCATAGGAATTCAGAGTATAAGTACAAGGATCAAGGGAAAAGAAAACAATCGAGAATGAACGAAATAGAATTGAGAAGGGATCAAGCTTGGAGTATATACAGATCTTTTTAGAATTTTGACTCTTGCTGCAGTCTGCTTCCTCTGATATTCACTTTTCTCTTTATTTTTGACTCTTTTTTTTTATTTTTCCTTTCCGTGCCGATCGGCACAGTGTCGTGCCGGTCGGCACCTGACTAATTTAATTCTTTTTCTTCTTTTTCTTCTTTTGTTTCTTTGCAGACTGCTAACAGAGCATATTTTGGATCGAAATCTGTCTAAATTTCACATTTGCTTGTAGGTTGTATCAAGGAGGAGGGAGAAACGATGAAATATCGGTTTTTTTCGGGTAGAAAGAACTTGATGATAGATGGCTGGCAAACTGAGATGAACAAATGAAACTTCTCCCTTCTAGCTTAGTCGTAATCAAGAGCAAAGAGTTGACAAAGACGTCTTCCTATCAAAAGGTTTATGTGTAGGTTTCTCTCATCTCATTTGGCTTAGTGTAATAGGCACAATATCAAATCCTCAGCCAAATACTTCAACTTATGATGATAGAAGGGGTTTTCGAAAAGTGGATATATAAAGCCAAGCGATTATTCAATGAACTCAAGTAGATTGGCAAAACGATCGTCAAAAACAAAATCAAGAATATGGGGTAACGCATCGATTTGACAACTAACACTAACTTTATTCAAGACATTGCAATAATTCTTGACCTCGAAGCTTAACTAAGCACACCATCTCAAACCTCTCTAAGAAAACTCTCACACTTGCACACACTAACTCAAACCAAACTAAATTCGAAGCAAACGACCTTAAGAAGTGTAAGGGCGAATCCCCCACACTCAAACCTTGCAATGTCCCTATTGCAAAAAGAAAAACGACTAGACCAACCTAATCTGAAATGCCATGCCTCCTCAACATGCTAAAGATGCTTCGAATGTTCCTCATGAGAAAAGAGTAGTCCGCCGCGGCCATGCTCTCCATGTCATCAATCCGTATATCAATGTCCCGATGGTGCCTATAGCATCTCTCCATATCATAATAGAGACGTTCGATGTTTCTCCTGCAGATTGGGCAACAGTTGGCAGGACGATCATGGCGCTCATCTCGCAGGGGCGAATTTGTGTCAGAACCTCGAGGTGCCGGTCGGCACGGCGCACGTGCCGATCGGCACGTGGCACCATTCACCTGGTAACGCGGCCCTGAATTGCCTTGAGCTCCTGAAAGGTCTCCTGAAGCTCCTTCAGCACTAGGTGGTTTGGCATCAGTTGGTTCTGGCTCGTCCTCCATCGCTTCCTCCTCGGGATCTTCTTCCGGATCCTCTTCGGGATCTTCTTCATCCTGTGCGACAAGATTAGCTAATGGGTGTTCTTGCACAGGAGATGTCTCTATATAGCTCACTGATTCCGAGGTATATCTTGCTCTTGGCTTTGCAGAAAGACGAACGGAACGCCGAACTCCCTCTATTTCCTTTGATCGCTTCTGTGGAGGCTCATCATCAGAGGAATCATCAGATATCTCAACAAAATCCACAACCTTAAGGTGGTGCCGGTCGCCACACGGACCGTGCCGGTCGGCACTCCTGCCGTTTCTTGCGAAATATGCTTCTAGGTCTGCCAGGTTGCGCGCTCTCCTCTGTGCAGCGTTGTCTCTGTCAATACGCCTCTGAATTTCATTATTGATCTCTTTAGGGGTCATGCGCCCTTTGGCAACTGGAAAGCCATCATCATAGACAAAGGCCGCGGGGATGCATTCAGGATCCGCTAAATAATTCTCAATCTGCCTCTGATGGTCTTTTAGACAGTAAAAACACTTACATCCAAAACCTCGGGTGTTCCTGTGCAGAATCTTCTCTTGGAGGTCTTCCCAGTCGGTCAGGACGCGTGGGAGTGCAGTGTGCCGATCGGCACATAGGATGTGCCGGTCGGCACCGCCATCAGGGTTCCTTCCATCGTTCAGCCGAGACCTATGGATGGTCAGAAAGCAGTCTTTGTCTAACTCTTCCCTCTCGCTATCAGTAAGGATCGATTCAAAAGTGATAAGATCATCATATGTCAAAGGACGTTCCATAGCGAGAAGCCTATCCATTGTATACCTATCGGAAACCGGTGTGCTATCATCAATCTTGGATTTACCTTTGCGTACTAGCACTTCTCTGACCTTCTTCCGAAGGGCGTCATCCATCTCGTTCTTCTCTCTATTGAACGCATCCGCTTCACTCTTCAACATCCATCGTTGCTTCAGGTGTGACCAGACGATTGGATCGTCCTCGGTGGGGTTGATGCTCCTGTTGCTCACCCATGGCAGAGTTGGGCTCATCGGCGAAAGTACGGCTCCGTGCCGGTCGGCACGGCGGCCGTGCCGATCGGCACAGTCGCCTCCGCTTCCGGTTTCGCCGTCTTGCATTGTCTTCTGCTCTAGGGTTTGCTAGAAACTCCGGCGGCGCTCGATGTTTGATGATGAGATCCGAGACAACTCCTTCATATATATATCCATAATTCTCTTGGTCGAACCGGACTCTATCTCGTAAATTTGGAAGTCACCGAAGCATGTCTTGGAGGAAGGGCAAAAACTAGACTCAAAAACGACACGGACTCTCCCGTGCCGATCGGCACAGATTTGTGCCGGTCGGCACGGAGGCAAAGTTGCCTCAAACGACTCAATAAAATCAAAGAGACACAAAACACACAGAAAAACAGTAAAAACAACAGTGCTTTTGTTTTACGTCGTTAAGCTCGACCGCCCAATCACTCAATTCACATAATATATATCGAATGACTTTAACTCAAAAGTGTCGGGTTCAAGATATACCTTTAATCGTTGGCCATTCACCGTGTATGTATTTTGCTTTCCATCCATGATGACAACAGCTCCGGAAGGAAGAACTTTATGAACAAGATACGGTCCATCCCATTTACTTTTCAATTTGCCTTTACCGAACAACCGAAATCTTGAATTGAATAGTAGCACCCTATCTCCTTCGTAAAATTCCTTTTTCAATAGCTTCTTATCATACCACTTCTTCGTTTTCTCTTTATAAATGGCCGCATTCTCATAAGCTTTTAGGCGCATCTCCTCGAGTTCACTAATTTGAATCTTCCGTTTTACCGCAGCAGCATCTAAATCCAAATTCATCTCTTTGATCGCCCAATAGGCTCTATGTTCTAACTCTACAGGCAAATGACAAGTCTTTCCATAGACGAATTGATAGGGTGTCATACCTATTGGTGTCTTGAATGCTGTGCGATAAGCCCAAAGTGCGCCATTCAACTTGTTTGACCAATCCTTTCCTTCTTTTGTAACAATTTTATGCAGAATTCCCTTCAACTGTTTATTAGAAGTTTCTGCTTGGCCGTTGGTCTGTGGATGATAGGCTGTCCCAATTCGATGCTCAATACCCATCTTCTTCAAAGCTTTAGTAAATTCATGCCCGGTAAAATGAGATCCACCATCTGTAATAATGACTCTAGGAACACCATATCTTGGAAATATGCACTCCTCCAACATTTGCTTGGATTCACGAGTTGTACTGTTTCGACATGGTATTGCTTCTACCCACTTTGAGACATAATCCACAGCAACCAAAATATATTCATAACCATGCGAATTAACAAATGGTCCCATAAAATCCATGCCCCAAACATCGAATATATCAACTTGCAAGTTATACTTCAAAGGCATAGCATTACGAGCATTAACGTTTCCAATTCTTTGGCATTGGGGGCATCTAGCAACATACCTTTTCGCATCTTCGTGCATTGAAGGCCAATAAAATCCACTAGCCCATACCTTGGCCTGTGTTCGAAAGTGCCCATAATGTCCACCATACTCAGATGAATGACACTTTTTCAATATGCTTTCGCGTTCGTCACGAGGCACGCACCTTCGAACAGCTCCATCTTCACAATATCTGTATAGATAAGGATCATCCCATATGAACTTCCTCATCTCACTGACAATCCTCCTTTTTGAATTCTTGCTACAATCATCAAGCTTCCCTTTGAATCCATTTATGATATCTTGCATCCATGATTCTCTATGATCTTTAATCTGAAATAGCTGCTCTTGCGCCATGGCATCACCAATGCATCCCTCCTTGTTCTCAAGCGTCAAACGAGACAGATGATCTGCTACTGAATTCTCAACCCCTTTCTTGTCTCTAATCTCCAAATCAAATTCTTGTAGCATCAAAACCCAACGAAGCAATCTAGGTTTCGACTCCTTTTAGAGACAAGATATCTAATAGCAGCATGATCCGTATAAACAATGACCTTAGAATTGAGGATATAGGATCTAAATTTCTCAAATGCAAATATAACAGCTAGCATCTCTTTCTCTGTTGTTGTATAATTAATCTGGGCTTCATTGAGAGTTTTACTAGCATAGTAGATAGCATGCACTTTACCTTCCTTTCGTTGTCCAAGAACCGCTCCTACTGCATAGTCACTTGCATCGCACATAATCTCGAAAGGTAAATTCCAATCCGGAGGTTGCATAATAGGTGCAGAACATAATGCTTCTTTCAACTTCCGGAAAGCAGTAAGTCTTTCATCATTCATCTCAAATTCAACATCCTTTTGCAGCAATTCCGTCAATGGCTTAGCAATCTTTGAATAATCCTTCACAAATCTGCGATAAAAATTTGCATGTCCAAGAAAACTTCGCAGTGTCTTAATATCATTAGGCGGTGGCAACCTTTCAACTGTAGATATTTTAGCTTTGTCTACCTCAATACCTCGGTTAGAAATAACATGCCCCAAAACAATCCCTTCGGTTACCATGAAGTGACATTTCTCCCAATTAAGAACTAAATCAACTTCTACGCACCTCTTTAGAACTTTCTCTAAATTTGCTAAGCAATGATCAAAATCAGTACCATGAACAGAGAAATCATCCATAAATACCTCCATAATGTCTTCGATGAATTCAGCAAATATAGCATTCATGCATCTCTGAAATGTAGCCGGTGCGTTGCAAAGACCGAATGGCATTCGCCGATACGCATAAGTTCCATAAGGACAAGTGAAAGTGGTCTTATGCTGATCTTCAGGTCTAACAGGGATTTGAAAGAAACCACTATAACCGTCGAGATAGCAAAAATAAGAGTTCTTGGCTAACCTTTCAAGCATCTCATCGATGAACGGTAGTGGGTAATGGTCTTTCTTTGTGGCTGCATTCAGCTTTCTGTAATCAATGCACATTCGCCATCCCGTAACTGTCCGTTGAGGGATCAACTCATTGTTCTCATTAGGCACAACTGTGAGTCCTCCTTTCTTTGGCACGCAATGCACTGGACTCACCCATTCACTATCAGCAACTGGATAAATCATTCCTGCATTAAGAAGTCTCAGCACTTCTTTCTTCACAACTTCCTTCATGCCCTCTTTCAATCGTCGCATGCCTTCAACGACTGGTTTAGCTGATTCTTCAAGATTGATCTTATGTGTGCAAAAAGCTGGACTTATTCCTTTGATATCATCAAGACAATATCCGATCGCTTTCTTGTATTTTCTCAAAACAGCAAGCAATCGTGTTGTCTCTTCTTCATTCAAAGCACTATTGACGATGACGGGATAAGTTTTATCTTTGCCTAAGTATTCGTACCTCAGACCATCAGGAAGTGGCTTCTGTTCTACTTCTGGTGCTGCACCAGGATCCAGATTACCCAAAGGCTCAAATTGAGGATTTTCATCTTCGCGCCGGTCGGCACACTCACCGTGCCGATCGGCACAGTCTTGGATTTCGGCCTCTTCCTTATCTGACTCTTCAAACAGTTTGTTTAACGGGTCTGAGTATCCTGTACTGATTTCTTCATCTTTTTCTGTAAAGAATTCCTGAAGAGAGGGTGGTTCGTCACTTTCTTGAACGACGGGTGGGTCTTCGAATTCAAAAAGGACTTCCTCTCCGCCCAGAGTCAATTTGAGATGACCTTTTCCAGCATCAATAACAGCTTGTACAAGCTTTAAGAAAGGTCTTCCCAAAATAATATCTTCAACTCCAACTTCACCTTTATCAAGAACAAAAATATCCACCGGAATAGTATTCTTTCTTACCTCAATGTTTAGATCCTTGATTACTCCCAGCGGTTTAGTTCTCCTTCCATCCGCCATGATTAGCTCAAGCTCGGTTCCTAGCAATCTTCCTTTTATGTCATAGGGCATATCCATGAATGCTTCATACGTCATCAAGCTGACGCGGGAACCAAAATCACATAATGCTTTAGGAAAGCTTCTATGCCCTATTTCGCACGGTATATAAGGATCGACTTCCGTTCGTTCCGTAAGGCCAACTGCATATACTCCGCACAATCCTTCATACGGCGATGGGACAAAACAAGTATCAAATAGCTTCTTTGCTTGTTGGACCTCCATCTGATCAATTTCCATATCGTCCTTATACAACTTCCCCAATACTTCTCCGATGACGACATTATCCAATATCTTTGAAGTTCTAGTGTCTTTAGGGAAGTTATACTGAACCCCTGTAGTAGAGGCATACCTTGGATCATATGTTCTCCTCATACTTAGCAGATTTGAGCTGAAATCTATAGGAATCCAATCCAATGGTTCGAACTCGGCCAACGGTCTAGCGTTGCTCAAGGTTGGATCTCCTACTGGTCTTGGAAATTTATTCACGAAGCTGTTTTCATGCTCCTCTAATATGGCAGCTTCAGTCTTGGAAATCCCTTTGACAGCATTCAGAGTGCCGGTCGGCACAGGATGTGTGCCGGTCGGCACTGTGGCCTGGATTGTGCTGATCGGCACAGGGACCGTGCCGGTCGGCACCTCATCCAATCTGGGTCTTTTCAAATCGCCTTGCGCTGGTTCTTCTGTTCTTACTGTTAATTCCGCTTCAGATACTGTACAGCCTTCCGCTTTAGCTTTCAAATCCGAAGAACCTTTTGCCGGTGTCGGCTTTTCAGGGGGAATTGGATCTTCTTGGAATTCTTCCCAATGCTTATGCATAGCTTCAGTCTTCGATATCTTACTCAAGAGATCCAGACCTGCAGTAGCAGTCAAGTCGAGGAAACTCCCTCCAGCTGAACTATCCAAATGCATCCTGGAGGTTCCTTCAAGAGACATGTAGAATGTCTGAGCAGTCAAGTTATCATCCATGCCCAAATCGGGGCCTTGCTTCAATAAAGATTTGAAGCGTGACCATGCTTGCGTGAGGGTCTCTTCTTTCATTTGCTCGAAGTTAACCACTTCTCTTCTCAGTTTCTGCACCTTCGGAAGCGGGAAGAAATGCAAACAGAAATTTCCTACAAGCTTATCCCAGTTTCCCTTAGCTTCACGGGCTGCAGATTTATACCATTCTTTGGCTCTTCCATCTAGAGAAAATGGAAATAGCAACCATTTGTACCAATTCTGAGGCACTCCCTCATGCTTGAAGGTTTGACAGAGAACTTCTAGATCTTGCAGATGTGTGTACGGGTTCTCGTCCTTCGTCCCAGAGAATTTGCTGTTCTCGACCATTTTGATGATGGTCGGGTTGAGAACGTATGACGAAGCAGTGACTTTCTCATCGGAAGTTTGTGGAATCAGCAATCCCGGAGACGGTAGGGAATGCTCCCTAACAGTATGAGCCGGTTCAGGAGTACCCATCCTAAAAACACAGAAAGAAAACACAAAAACAAACTAGAAAAGAGAGGATTAGAGGTTAGTAGAATAAATAAATAGTAAAAGAACTGGCTTGTTCCCCGGCAACGGCGCCAGAAAACGTGCTTGTTGGTCGTTCGTACGCACCCACTTATATACCGCAAGAGGACGGTGTACAGTTGTAGCACTTTTTCCCTTAGAGTATTCCAAGGTTTAATATCGATCCACAGAGAACAAGCGGGACTTAAACTATTATTTAAACTACTAAATCAATATAGCAAAAGATGTGTGTGAGAAAGGATGATTAACAGCTAGAGATGAAAGGGCCTGCGGTTGTATCAAGGTTATTAAAGGATTCTCTCCTATGGTTCGGGGTACTGGCATGCAACTCAGGTTATAGGTCAATTGATAGGTTTAGTATTCTACAAGACATGGTGGTTTCGTTCGCCCCGATCCTGTCACGATGAGGGTTAATAGTTCCCCACTGGTTTCTTGCACTATGTGATAAACACGTATGGATCAGATACGAATTCGAAGCATCACATAGACTGAACGTATCAAAAGAGTATCTTAAGTGTGAGAGTTACATAACCAGATTTCCCTCGCCACGGAGAGAATATGAGATCTACTCACGCATCATACTGCAACACATGAACATGGGTACAGTAGGACGCGGGAATTCGGCGTGGTCCCACAGGTGCCGATCGGCACGGCAGTGTGCCGGTCGGCACAGTCTTCCTTTTTGGTGGTGATGATCGGTGATCGCCGTCTTCGCCGCCACAACCTTCAACCTAGGTCAAAATCTCCGTATGTGTGTCTGTCTCCTTGCCGCCCCCTTTCCTTCGTGACCAAGATCTTCTCTTTATAGTCTCTTTCGGTTGTGGGCTGGATTTCACCGACTCCGACTCTGATATTTCTTCTGGGCTCCATATTCTCCGAGTGGGCTTCAAGTTCGGGCCCGACCTCCGTTGTGCCGATCGGCACACAGGACGTGCCGATCGGCACGGTCTCCAATTTCCTCGTTCTTCGGGCCTCCAGCAGCTCTTTACTCGTAGTCTCTTAATTCTCACCTGTTTCCTGTAAATCTTCCGAATACACAGAAACTACGCATATATATGATAATGGGGGTTAATTGTTAGCAATAATGACTTAATAAAGTATTAGAAACACCATATTTGTCATATAAAATGTGCACCTAGAAAGCACCAACAACTACCGTCATAAATGATTTCGAGAAATCGATACCGTAGATCAATATTACGTAGGAAAAACAAATCAAGCTGTAAATTTCAAGAAAATGTTCACGGCACACGACAGCAGCCCAGTCAACATGCTCCCTTTTGAAAGTGACCAAGTTAACAATAACCAAATTAAACAGAATAAGATTTGCATCCACTCAAAATTTACATCATCTAATTACTCCCAGAATTCAGATGATATCAATTATTATGTTTATAATTTAAATGATAACAACTATATTTATGAGTTTGCTATCAATTCACAGAGCACTGTCAAGTTGTTTGGGTTAAAGCAAGATAAAGTGAATATAAACATTCTAGAAGATGTGACCGGAATTATCAAACCCTGCAGGTACGTATCTTTAGTTCTTTACTAACAACTTTTTGTTTCTTCCAGAAGCAGCTTAACTAACAGAAACAGAATAACATGCTTTTTTACATTTGGAAATCACATAACTGCAATGGTAGCTTTTTATCACCATTCTGGCAGTTAGAACTAATTATATGCCCTCAGAATGTTTATCCCAAGAGAGCCAAAGCATGCAATCTCAACTATCTGAGTTCGCAGATTAACTCTTCTACTGGGGCCTCCAGGAAGTGGAAAA
This sequence comes from Eragrostis nindensis, assembly GCA_012490785.1. Taxonomy (NCBI): domain Eukaryota; kingdom Viridiplantae; phylum Streptophyta; class Magnoliopsida; order Poales; family Poaceae; genus Eragrostis; species Eragrostis nindensis. The sequence goes on from JAAXCT010000693.1 coordinate 221,281, forward strand.
ACTACACTGTTGCGAGCTCTTGCTAGGCAGCTTCAAACTTTGCACAATGATACATTGCCATATTCTATGTCCATATGTTTTTTTTGCAGATTTTTTCCTGATTGTTTAAGTAAGTTTTCATTGAGAATAATTTTTGTTGTGTAAAGCAAACTATGGTGAACAATCATAAAAACATTTGCAGAAAAAAAACAAACAAACAAAGGATAGAGAATGCAGCAATGCATAACTGTACAAAGTTTCAAGTTGTAATGTATTTCGTGCAGTGAGATAAAACTTTTTTGAAAAAACCAGGTTTTCCTGTTTAGTATGTTGTACCTAAGAAACCAAACTTTTGGAGTGTGCTACAGCTAAATACGAGAGTTAGAGTGTGCTGTGGCTAAAGCTAAGCCTTTTCAGTGTGTATAGCAATTTTTTGCCTTTTCATAATACACTGCTTAAAATATTTTACATAACAAAGGTTAAAGACAAGTGATTCCGGGCATAATCAATCTGATTCACAAGATGAAAATATCTGCAGGTTACAGGGAATATTTCCTATAATGACTACCAACTTAATGAATTCGTACCAGAGAAAACGGCTGCTTATGTTAGCCAATATGACCTGCACATACCTGATATGACAGTGAGGGAAACTTTAGACTTCTCTGCCAGGTGCCAAGGCGTTGGAAGTAGACCTGGTAACCTTCTCTTCACAAATATCATAATCAGAAAAAGGAAAAAAAATCCAAAATAATAATAATCATTCAGAAAGCCATACAAACCATATAGATTAGCTAACGCAAGTATAATGCTACCTTTATGTTCCAGCCTCATTGCCAGGATGGTTAAGCTGGGGATCCTTAAATAACAGTTGTGATAGTAGAAGAAGAAGATTTGGTGAGGAAATTAAAAATAAAATCTTTACATTATATAAATAGTAATATGTATGATAAATGTGTCAAACAAATTTGTATAATAAATAACAACGAACTTTGGAAACTTAAATTAAGTGCACAACAATTCATATTAATTTTTTTTGCACAGGGTCTTAAATAACAGAATTTCAAAATTTTAATGCTCCCTATCGTTTTCAATAAGTCGTACTTTGAAAACATGAGGGAATAGTATTTTCTGCTCTTCTTCAGCTACAGTTTTTTGTGTACTTTATATGCTTTTTAATAAAATGTTATGTTGTTTGTTTCTTCATATCATCAGAATATCAAGATTATCACATCAAAATTAATCCGATGCAAATAAATAGTCTCATTATTAAACAACATGGTATTGACCGGTCCAGGCCACTATGATTGGCGCATGGCCTGTTACCAACGTTTGTTGTTCTTTTTCTTGCAATTGGAGGTAGCACACACCAGTACGGATGATTCTTCCCTATATTATTTTCTTTCAAGGGTTACTATTTTATTTAAGTGGTTATATTTCATTCGATTCATGTTACTGTACAAGCATAAGTTAGGTCATATTTCTTTTGACTCAGGTTTCTGCAACAATATAAGCATGAGAAATGTGATACATGCAGCGGTTAGTACTAGTTGACATTACCACTTTGACGGGCGCCACTTCACGCTGGAGGAATAGGTGCCGTGATAAATTGGCAATTTCATCGAAGAGACCAAATAGGCCTTCCAGATTCCACTCAATCTGAATCAACAGATATCATGGTTTTAAATATCTGGCTATGCCATTAGCGATTGACCTTCTCACCATCATTAATTGTTCACGATGCTAATAGGCGGCTAAATCGGGCTATAGCGGCCAAAGGGTACATGGAAGCAAATAGCTGAATCTTCTCAAACAGAACAACTAACGTTGGTAGATGATATTAACATTATTCAGGACAATATGTGCAGCATGTGGGCATCCATTTATTTATTTATAGCAACTTTTGAGATACCAGATTTTGTTTTGTGCTGTTCGTCAATTAGAGGGCAGACGTCAAAACAACAGAGTGAGATGGCTGCGAATACATTTTAAGCCATTTGTCTGGGCGACGTGCACCCACCTCAGAATAGAACGATTTGAAGATCAGCACCTGAACAATCTCATCCAAGCAGCTGAAACTCTGTAATAACAACAAGGCTATGTGGAGAAATGCAGAGGCCGGAAACTATTTACTGTTTCTAAAAATACACCTGACCGATGCTGAGGTTTTGCTTCATTAAAAGTTAGTGAAAATAGTGTGTGAAACTTTAAGAAGTGGATGTGTAAATTGTTGCTTACATAGTACTAAATTGATGAGAAGTTCCAATGCATGCATCAATAGTAGTCCGTTAGTCTCACATCTTACATGCAGCATGTTCAAGTTCGATCGCGCATTTGAGTGTTATTTTTTCTTTTGCTTGACATAGGGGGGCAAATTGTCAAAGTGCATCTTACGTTGCAGGGTGCTGGTGTAATCTCAAACAGCTGCTTGCACGCGTGTACAATTCAATTCTTTTGTGACGCCTTTGGATTGTTATTATATATCTTGCCTCAGATGAAAATTCCAAATACTACTGAACATTGCTCGTTGCTCCACCATCATTGTTCACGATGCTCCAAAACACGAATAAAGTGCTCGGGGAGCAATTCTGGCTTCTGAGTCACCTATCTTCCACGAGAAAGAAGTTTGTCTCACCTATGCTCAGAATCCACCTCGATATAGGAAAATCCATCACATAGCTCCTACACGGCCAAACTCCAGTCATCAACAGACTTTTCAAATTTTGTCTTCCCAGTGCCGCTCATTATACCAAGCAGCAAGAAGCAGATTTATGCGTGCAATGGGAGCTATAGGGACCACAACTAAGATAGAGGTGTAGCAGGCATGCACAAGTGAACATATCGGTTTTTTCTTTTGATTTATTTGTTTCGAGATTATAATGGAGTTGCATGATGATAACACAAAGAATGCTTGCTACATGTGCTATGACACTGATGCAAGGGAATCGAAAACCAAGATTTGCTTTATCAGGTTCAGGTATCATGTTAGGCAAAGTTATGGTCAATCAAGCATCCATAAGTGTAATCAGTCAATGTTGCATGTATAGTTGATAAAATCTGTAAGGTAAGTTCCAAAGTTACAGTCAACTCACACACAGATGCAGTCAGTTATGCTGAATTTGGTGTTTTAATTAATTTTCTTCCTACAAAAATAAAACTCATATCTGTTGGAAGGAAAATACAACGCATATGTTGGAAGGATTGGATGGACACCTTACAAAGACAACCGAACGGGGAAGAAATCTCATCTAATGTACAAAAAGAAAAGAAAGACATTGCTGCTGCTGTTCCTCTAACATGACAAGGATAGGACGTGCATAGTTCATCAGTTATGACCACTGAGTTCATCAGGAAGTTCGTAATTAAAAGCCATCAATGACACAACCGTATTCCTGGACCCAGAAGTAATATGCCTTGGAGAAACACTAGTCCTGTGTAGGGCCTGTTCGGCTGGTACACTGGCCAGTTGTTAACCAGCCAAACTACTGTAGCAGCTCAGCGGCAAACAGCCAGCCAACAACCAGACCAGCCACGGAACCACACCAGCGAACAAGCCCGTAGTGGGTGCCCATAAATTGAAGTGCTTGCTTGCCATGAAATACTTTTCCTATTACGGTGATTGGATGCCACATGATGGCTGGATGATATGTTCTTTGATTCCTTATACTATACTAGTAGAGAATAGATATTTTTATTGTAGGTTTCAGTTTCATGCTTGAATCAAGGGGTCTCCTCTGTAAGTTACTCTAGCTAGCTGATCTCCTCTCTGTAGATTATTATTTTTTTCGATTACACAGTACAATTCAGACACTCACAACTCAATCGCACTCACGCCTATATATGAACGCGCATACGCAAACCCTACTCCTATGAACATCTTCTACGACTAGCATGACAAATCCTTGAGATTGCTAAAGTCACCCCTGGCGTCTCGCGCTGTCGACGATCATGTCGCCTACCGCTAAAAGCACAACGCCGTTAAATTCTAAAAAAATCGCTCGTGCGAGAAGTCAAACAACCCAAGACAGTGCTACTGATCGAGGCTCTTGTCACTCTAGGAGCCATCCAACAGAACCATTGAACCAGCACCGCTCTTAACGTGAGCACCGATTTATTGATAGCTTTCCTTGTTTACAAAGGGCATACCGTTTTACCCGCGACTGATGGTTCCATCGATCACCGGCCATCGTCATCTCAAGGCCAACCCGGCGACCGCCGGCCATCGGTCCTTTGGAGGCACGGACATCGACATCGGCATGCCATTTCTGGCCGGAAGACCAGACCTGCCTCACGTACGCCGGCGTTTTGCGCCCGGCCGGTTCCGTCATCTACGTCGCATTCGGGCCGGAGCACGGCGGTCTTGGGCATCGAATGAATTATGGAATCAAGCTACTGCTGCTACCTTTCTTCTTCTTCCCCAAGCCTCTTCTATGTCTAGCACTCCTCTCATTCCCCTACTCTAATTCTCTGTATCTCTAGCTCCATTGCTTTGCCGATTCGAGTCCTCCCTCTCCCCGAGGACGTGTAATCCCAGCTTGTACCCAAACCTATCAATTCGTGTGAGATTCATAGTTGCAGCCATGGAGGTTGCTAGCACTGTGCTGGCCCTGCTCAATCCGCCGATCAGTTCTGCAACCGGGCCTACGTCTACCAAGTGTGGGGCACAGGCATGAGGCTCTGCGCTGATGACCGAGGCATCGTCACCAAGGAGGAGATCGGTGGCAAGGTCGCGGGGCTGCTCCGGAGATGTAAAATCACAAAGTTAAAAACCAAAAGGTAAAATCACAAAGTTAAAAAAGTGAGGATAAAATCACAATTAAAGTTCAAAGTGAGGGTAAGAACACAATTACTCTTTTATAAAAATTCCACTCAACCACCAAGTAGCCCAAGGGATGTACTTGCCCCATACCTACTGCAGCAGCGATTGATAGAGGGGAACGTGCTTCGAACATGTATATCAATATATGGTTGTCAGCATCAACAGGTGTAAACAATTTTGGAGATCAGGTGCAACCTCTGGATCTGACGACACAAAGGATATACTCCATACATTACATGCAGGCCGCCTGTGGCAGGATCCCGGAGTCTTGATCTTAATAATTACTTAAGATAGCAGAGCAAAGTCAACCCTGCCCGTAAAATAGTAGGCTTCAAACATCTACAAAAATTTAATATTAATAATATGTGGCAAGTAATCATGTTCAAATCGTCAGCAGTGCGCTGTAATCATCAGATGTGGCATTGATGATTAAAAAAAATCGAAGTATCTATCCTCCCACAAATAACGGAGCCAAAGTCTAACAGCCGAGTTCTATGCGGAAATAAAAATACAGAACCCCCAGAGCTCATTCATGTCCACCGTGCCAAGAAGATACCACATGCTTCACCTGGGGTCGCACGCATCAATGCGATAGGAAAGGCTTAGAAGTGACCCAAGTCGAGATGGAGTCTTCGAGAAGAGCGACAAGCTTGTCCTCCCAGCATCCAGATTCAACTCAGGATGCAAATGGAGAGTTTGAGTTGGAAATGGCAGCGAAAGAGCACCAAAATGGAGCTACCGATGCTGGAGAAGCGACTGACAAATTGTTGCTTGACAGCAGCAAGGTAGGAGCCGTCAAGAGGCGTGAATTCATGAACAATCTTCTCAAGCGCGTTGAAGATGACAATCTCCGATTCCTGCTGAGACAAAAAGAGAGAATTGAAAGGCATGTTTTCTTCGCTGATAATACCAGATTTAAATATCTTAATAATATGATGCTCCGCATAATTCTTACTGCATTAGAATTCATAATATCGGCAGGGTTGGTGTTAAATTGCCAGCTATAGAGGTCAAGTATGAAAATCTCTGTGTAAAGGCAGAGAGCAGATCATCCAGTGGACATCACCTGCCAACACTCTGGAACAGTATCAAGGGTGTTTTCTCGGTAGGGCAACTCTTCTCTTCTTCTTTTTCCAGGAACATTAAGGTAACTCTGATGTGGTATCAATCCAGGGCATTTCCTGATACATAATCAAGTTATAGCAAAACAGGCAATATCAACAAAAGCACTCTTTCAGTAACATTTATAAGCCTAGAAACACTCTTCGTTTACTATAATTTACTGATGATAATCACACCACTAAGACATGAATATTGACGAAACATTTTAGTGTGGCAATAAAGGTATTCATGTATTTCATCATTTGGCTAAAGCAAAAAGAAATATATCATTTATCAATAAAAACTCAACCTTAATGTGCATTGACGTCAAAATGAATCTGAGTGCTGAGAATCTAGACTCTACTGGCACCAGAGGAAAATAAAAGTGATGTTTGGAAGGAAAATTTTTCCTTCTTTTTATGTCTAGTTGGGTATATTTGTCAATATTTTTTGTTACTTTCGTTGTAAATAATTTCGAGAAATCGGTACCATAGATCAATACTACGTAGAAAAAGACAAATAGAGCTGTAAATTTAAAGAAAATGTTCACAGCACACGAAGCAGCCCAATCAACATGCTCCCTTTTGAAAGTGACCAAGTTAACAATATCCAAATTAAACAGAATAAGATTTGCATCCACTCAAAATTTACATCAACTAATTACCCTCAGAACTAAATGATATCAATTATTATGTTTATAATTTTAGATGATAACAACTATGTTTATGAGTTTGCTATCAATTCACAGAGCACTGTCAAGTTGTTTGGGTTAAAGAAAGATAAAGTGAATATAAACATTCTAGAAGATGTGACCGGGATTATCAAACCCTGCAGGTACGTATCTTTAGTTATTTACTAACAACTTTTTGTTTCTTCCAGGAGCAGCTTAACTAACAGAAACAGAATAACATGCTTTTTTACATTTGGAAATCACATCAACTGCAATGGTAGCTTTTTAGCACCATACCGGCAGTTAGAACTAATTATATGCCCTCAGAATGCTTATCCCAAGAGAGCCAAAGCATGCAATCTCAACTATCTGAGTTCGCAGATTAACTCTTCTACTGGGGCCTCCAGGAAGTGGAAAAACTACACTGTTGCGAGCTCTTGCTGGGCAGCTTGATAAATCTTTAAAGGTACAAAGAGTGCGTTTGAATTCAAATTGATCCATTATTACAGCAAGCATTTTTCCTAATACAAATAAAATAGAATGCGTTCGCCCCATCGACCTTCTTGAAACAGAGTGCAGAAGGACGGCGAGTTTAATTAAATTGCACAGACAGACTATGGTCCAAATGCTATAAACATTCACTACATAGACATTTTCGACCACTCAACACACAGTTGACATGACGGGTAAAAAATATTTCATTCTGAGGAGAATTAGAGCAGTTGTCATCAAAATGGTGCTTATTCTAAAACATGTCCCAAATCAGCTGAAGCACTATTATGCCTTAATATGAAAGAACAGAGGTTATTAAGGTTCACTTAACTTACATTGGCCAGCTTTGTACAATCTGTGCATAAATCTACCACACATATGAGGAATTTTTTTCAATAGATAAATAGATAGTGTCCCTACTGGTTTGACTACCAATGTTGCATTTTCTACTTTAGTTAAAAAAAATCCAATATATGATCCAACAATTTGTACACCATATAATGTGCATAGCATACTGCATTAAGTCGCTGGCCAACTCAGTTAAAGATCTCGAGCAGTTACCACCCATTTTCATAAGGCAAAATTTGCTACAACACTATAAAAATGTGGCTTTAGCCACAGCACACTCCAACTCTCATAATTAGCTGTAGCACACTCCAAAAGTGTGGGCGTAGCACACTAAACAGGAAAAAAACGATTTTTCAACCTTTTTATATGATGAAAACACATTACAACTTGAAACTTTGCACAATGATACGTTGCCATATTCTCTATCCATGTGTTTTTTTGCAGATTTTTTCCTGATTGTTTAAGTAACTTTTCATTGAGAATAATTTTTGTTGTATAAAGCAAACTATGGTGAACAATCATAAACAAAATTGCAAAAAAAAAAACATAAGGATAGATAATGCAGCAATGCATCACTGTACAAAGTTTCAAGTTGTAATGTGTTTCGTGCAGTGAAATAAAAAGTTGAAAAAGCCAGTTTTTTCCTGTTTAGTGTGTTGTACCTAAGAAACCATACTTTTGGAGAGTGCTACAGCTAAATACGAGAGTTAGAGTGTGTTGTGGCTAAAGCCACACCTTTTCAGTGTGCTATAGCAAATTTTTGCCTTTTCATAATGCACTGCTTAAATTATTTTACATAACAAAGGTTAGAGACAAGTGATTCCGGGCATAATCAGTCTGATTCACAAGATGAAAAAATCTGCAGGTTACAGGGAATATTTCCTATAATGACTACCAACTTAATGAATTCGTACCTGAGAAAACGGCTGCTTATGTTAGCCAATATGACCTGCACATACCTGATATGACAGTGAGGGAAACTTTAGACTTCTCTGCCTGGTGCCAAGGCGTTGGAAGTAGACCTGGTAACCTTCTCTTCACAAATATCATAATCAGAAAAAGGAAAAAAAAATACAAAATAATAACCATAAATGTTTTTTTGTTTTCCAAAGAAATTATAGACGAAGTGAGGAAAAGGGAGGAGGAGGCTGGGATCATACCTGACCATGACATAGATCTGTACATGAAGGTACATGTTTTATTCTCCTTTTTACGAACTGTCAAGACTTATCTTAACTATTTCACCAAAATATAAATTCGTCTTCATGTATATTTAGATTATGATTAAATTAATCCCTGAAATGATATTCCATATATTAAGTTTAGATATCTCACAATTTTAAAAGGTAAATTGGTTATGTAGGCAACAGCAGTGGGAGCTTCAGAGAAAAGCCTACAGACAGACTACATTTTGAAGGTATATCTTGCTAAAGCATACAAGTTTATTAAACAATTGGCACTTAATGAAATAGTTACAGAATAGGTAATAATGGTGATTCTTTGGTAGATCATGGGGCTCGAAATATGTGCAGACACTATGGTTGGTGATGCAATGAGAAGAGGAATATCTGGGGGTCAGAAGAAAAGACTAACCACAGGTGTAGTAAACAAATATGATTTGTAAATATGAGGCTGGGATGACTACTGATTATTATTTAACCTGCATGTGCCAGCGGAGATGATTGTCGGACCGGCAAAAGCATTTTTCATGGACGAGATATCAAATGGTCTTGATAGCTCAACTACTTTCCAAATAATCAATTGTTTTCAGCAACTGACCAGCATCACTGAATGCACCATGCTTATTTCACTTCTTCAACCAACACCAGAGGTATTTGATCTTTTTGAGGATCTTATAATAATCGCAGAAGGAAAGATTATCTATCATGGCCCTCGAAACGAAGCTCACTATTTTTTTGAGGAGTGTGGGTTCAGATGCCCAGAGAGAAAAGGGATGCCTGATTTCCTCCAGGAGGTAACTCTTAAGCCAAAATAGCGCAACAATCAAACAGCATACTTTGCTAATCTGTGTACCAACTTTCAAATCCATTAGGTGTTGTCCAGAAATGACCAAAGGCAGTACTGGTCTGGTACAGATGAATCTTACAGATATATTTCTTCTCATCGATTATCAAGCATGTTCAAAGAGTATCACCAACAAAGAGAATTAGCAAATACCTCTGCAACACAGAAAAGCAAATTGAGCAAGAAAGCATTATCATTCAATAAGTATTCAGTATCCAAACTGGAGCTGTTCAAAGCATGTGGAGTCAGGGAAGCACTCTTGATGAAAAGGAGTATGTTTATTTATGTCTTCAAAACTGCCCAGGTTACACTTGTCACAACACTTGTACTCTGTACAATACTCCGTCTTTTGTATTAAATACATGAATCCAAACTGATGTTTTCTACTTTCTGCAGCTTTCTGTTATTGCGCTCATTGCAATGTCTGTATTCTTCCGAACTCGCATGACAACAGACTTAATCCATGCGAATTACTATATGGGAGCATTATTTTTTTCCATCTTCATGATAATGCTAAATGGTACACCAGAGATGAGCATGCAAGTTGCAAGGTTACCAAGTTTCTATAAGCAAAAAAGCTATTATTTCTATCCTTCATGGGCATATGCAATACCCGCTTCCATCCTAAAGATCCCTATCTCTATATTAGACTCGCTTGTATGGATATGCATCACTTATTATGGTATTGGTTATACAGCTACAGTTTCCAGGTATATCCTGCATCAAAGGTTTCATAAATGGTAAAGCTGCCCTTTTTAGAAACAATTTATATCATGAAACTGACTCTAAAATATCTTCATTTAAACTACCCCCAGGTTCTTCTGCCAGTTTCTGATACTCTCTCTTGTCCATCAATCAGTAACATCATTTTATCGGTTTATTGCTTCGTATGCACAAACACATATTTTGTCCTTCTTCTACTTGTTTCTTGGTGTAGAACTATTCTTAATGTTTGGCGGCTTCATTCTTCCCAAACGTAAGACAACTATCATTCAGAGAAGGCATACAAACCACATATATAGCTAACGCAAGTTTAATGCTACCTTTATGTTCCAGCCTCATTGCCAGGATGGTTAAGCTGGGGATTCTGGATTTCTCCATTGACCTATGCAGAAATAGGCACAGCTATAAATGAATTCCTTGCGCCAAGATGGCAAAAGGTGAAATGACTTCTCGAATTGATCAATGGGACCAATTGGGTGCTATCCATCATTCAACATTCTCATTACCACTCGAATCTTTACAGGAAACTATACAAAATATAACTGTTGGGAACCAAATCCTGATTACTCATGGCCTCTACTACAGTTGGCATTTTTATTGGATATCAGTAGGAGCCTTACTGGGATGCATTGTAGTGCTTTATACTGCTTTTGGATTGGCACTAGCTTACAGAAGGCGTAAGTTAACTACTGGAACAGCACATAGTCGTGTATTATTATTTACTATGGAACTAAACACGCTCTTCTGTTTCAGCTTTAGAAGCACATCATGAAAGCACGTCCAGAAAGAGCTTTTCTGAAGGACAAGAAGAAGAGATCAATATCAAAAAAGGGTTCAGTGATCCTATCAACATGCCCATGGAAGGTAAACACATAAATCTCCTTCCTGCCACCCCTCCTACCTAATGAATAATTGAATAGTAGAGAAAGCCTACTCAAAAGACTATATTATTTATTAATATGGTACCCTTTTATTAAAGCGTCTTAATATTATTTCGGAGAAAGAAATAAAGCTACCAGAGTTTTACCTCAGCACAGAATCCATGCAAATTTGCAACCTCCAACATCTTGATCTTCTTGCAGGAACGATGGCTATACCTATTATGCAACTTGCAGTTACGTTCCGCAATCTGAACTACTATGTTGATACCCCACCGGTAATATAACGAGCCCTAGACTAAATTTCGCTTATCATTGTTTCTTTCACGTTCGGCTATATTTTATTAAATGAGATATTGATAAAAATGTCCCATGATGCAGGAAATGCTAAAACAAGGCTACTCAGCAAGGAGACTTCAACTACTTCACGGTGTCACTGGTGCATTCCGTCCTGGTGTCCTTTCTGCATTAATGGGTGTCAGTGGAGCGGGAAAGACAACACTATTAGATGTGTTAGCAGGAAGGAAAACCGGAGGTTATATTGAAGGAGACATAAGAATAGGTGGGTATCCGAAGGTGCAAGAAACGTTTGTGAGAATCATGGGCTATTGTGAGCAAGTTGACATACATTCTCCACAACTCACAGTTAAAGAGTCTGTAACTTATTCAGCCTGGCTTCGTCTACCTCCTCAGGTTGACGGGAAAAAAAGACGTGTATGTCGCCTGAACATCGGTACATATCAAATTATAGATGAACTTATCATTTGGTAGACCTAACTATCCAGTTATTTTCTACTTGCATGCTTAAATGCAGGAATTTGTCGATGAAGTCCTGAAAATTGTTGAGCTAGATGAAATAAAAGATGCTTTAGTTGGGATACCAGGAGTGAATGGATTATCCCTGGAGCAGAGGAAAAGGCTGACAGTTGCAGTAGAACTTGTTTCAAACCCATCAATTATACTAATGGATGAACCAACTACAGGATTAGATGCTAGGTCAGCTGCAATCGTGATACGCGCGGTTAAAAATATTTCTGAAACAGGAAGGACGGTAGTGTGTACGATCCATCAGCCAAGCATTGGTATATTTGAGGCATTTGATGAGGTACTTTTTATTTTTATAATTTACGAGAAATTTCTAACAGGATCCATATTAATGTCATAAAAGGCATGCATGTCAGGATCAAATTAGTTATCATTGTTTACGTACAAGTCAGTTTGAAGATAGAGTTGGTTTAATCTATCATATTACTTTAGGAAGTTAAATTCAGCATTTCCCTTCAGGATACTAGTCGATTAGTTAGTCTCAGAGTCCAAGTTGTAATGTGCTCGCTGTATAATGCTATCCTGTATAAGTTATGAGGCAAGCAAGAAATGAATCTAGTTTTGCATCTCTTATCTCTGCATCTCATGTGCTTCCTGGAAGCCTTGGTGCCTAGCTGGTGTCATCAAACACCACGAGCGGGAAACAGGCCAAGGATCGGTGGCAACATCAAACAGCTACCAATCAAGTCCCTTCCTGACAGACATGACAGTTGCAGTTTCATACTTTTTTTTTCTCTGCATGTAAAGAAGGGGGCAGCCCGGTGCACGTAGCTCCCGCTTGCGCAGGGTCCGGGGAAGGGTCCGACCACTTTGGGTCTTTTGTACGCAGCCTTACCCTGCATTTCTGCATGTAAAGAACACGGAGAAAATTTAAATAAAAAGAGTGTCATTGTGTTAGTTTTCTTTTCTTCCCTTATTTTCTAAGCATCATTAGCTTCACAGTCGTTTACATTCCAGGTTTTCTGCATCCAATAGGCACAGTGTAGAAGTTCTATCCTCCACTGGTAGAAGGAATTTACTTTTAATGAATTCGGTAATCTCCTTGTGCAGCTTATATTAATGAAAAATGGTGGCAAAATAATCTACAATGGATCAATAGGAGAGCACTCTTCCAAAATGGTTGAATATTTTGAGGTTAGTTTTCTGAAAACGAGTTCGGTTGGTGCATATGTTCTTCGTTTGGCTTTTCATTTCTATCTTTCTTTTGAATTCATAGAATATCAAACTTACGAGATTTTTCACATATGGATAATGTTTAATTGAATAAAAAACGATTTTCAAGCCACTGCGGCAATGTCTTTATTCCATCAAGGGATTCAGTGAGCAATTCTAGAAATATCTTCTACCTCCCCACATATATAGCTAGACAACGCTGGATTCCAGCAGCTTTCCAGTTTACACGCCACCCATGTTCGAGACCCCTTGGATGCAAATGTGGATGCCTGTTTCTTTTCAATATAAAAGACCCTAGTTTGTCCCTATATTGGCCAGCTCAACAGTTTAATTCTTGTTCTGTTGATGTATGTCCATCTGTTTTTGCTGTGTTAGTGATTTCACAAAAACCTGTGAACCATGATTCTGTTATGGCGTCCTTGCACCTATATTTTACTAAAACAACAAAAAATATGTATGCAATAAGGATCTAATTAGATTCAATTCTTCTTTGTATTGATAGAAAATTCCTGGTGTCCCAAGAATAAAGAGGAATTGCAACCCAGCTACTTGGATGATGGACGTAACATCAATGTCAATGGAAGTTCACCTCAATATAGATTTTGCAAGTATATACCAAGAATCATTATTGAATAGGTAAATTATACTGGCATTCCATTCTATATTTGATGAGCAAATGGAACTATATCCATACCTTGAAAACCAAATTAATTCATATGCTGAAATTTTGTGTCAACGAAATATCTTCATCTAAATTGCAAAACTGTTTACAAATTTATTTTTCCGCAGGGAAATGGAAGATCTTGTCAAGCAATTAAGTACTCCACAAACGAATTCAGAAAATCTTGATTTCTTATATCGTTTCCCACAGAATAGTTGGGTACAATTTAAAGCTTGCTTATGGAAGCAGAACATAGCTTACTGGAGAAGCCCTCAATATAATTTGAGTCGTATAGTGATGACAACAATAACAGCCTTGATCTTTGCAGTATTGTTCTCAAGACATGCAAAAATATTGTAAGTCCATAACTCTGTTATTTAGTGATACTTCTGCTGTTCTGTTATGCATAACAGTAAACAATAGAATTTGAAAGCTGGGTGGCAAATCATCAACTTGAAATTATCATCCAAGTACCTCATGGACCCAGCAGGCTAACTTCTAAACTTTTCCCTTCCCAGAAACAATGAGCAGGATGTGTTCAATGTCTTTGGAGCAATGTATTTGGGTGTTATAAACCTTGGTGTTTACAACGATCAGACAATCATACCATTCAGTACAACAGAGCGTGTTGTAATGTATCGTGAGAAATTTGCAGGAATGTACTCATCCTGGTCATATTCGTTCGCACAGGTCAGATACTAATCACTAGTTTGTAAGCATAATAGAATCTACTTGGACAGAACTAACGTTCAAATTTCTTGACCACCTACAGGCGGCCATAGAGATCCCGTACGTATTTATTCAAGTGCTACTATATACCATTATAGTCTACCCAACAATTGGTTATTATTGGACGTCATACAAATTCCTGTGGTTCTTGTACACCTCCTTTTGCTCAGTTCTTTCTTATGTTTATATTGGTTTGCTGCTAGTGTCACTAACCCCAAATGTCCAAGTTGCCACAGTATTGGCATCATTTTTCAACACGATGCAGACACTATTCTCAGGATTTATTTTAGCTGCACCTGTAAGTATGGATATCCTCCTGATATCTCAAAAAAATATTTATAACCTATCTGTTTATATGTTCACACTATTTACGGAGCTACATAGTATCAGAACTGCAAGACGACCATCAGTTTTGTTACCAGAAAATTCGTTGGGTACACTATGCAAACAGAGCTATATCGGTTAAAGTAGCAAACATGTGAGACAGACAACGGTCCCTAGGACAACTTGTCTGATATAGAAACAGTATTTCTAATTGCATGGTGTTTATAGTGTTACAGAAGCACAGAACAATTGCATTAAGAAAAGAACTCTTAATGTTAAATCTATTGGCATCGTCTTTGTATTGCTAACATGGACAGTTTTGTTCCAGTTAACGATCTAAGTTAGAGAAGTTTCTGTACACATGCTATGGTAAAACTTCATTTTTATGTGAAGGGAATTTGAAATACATACAGGCAACTTATATTCCACTTTTAAATTCTTGTGGCTAATAGGCTCCAACATAAGGGAGCTACAGTAACAATGACAGATGGATATCATCTTTCTATAAACTCAGTAGCATTATGCATTGCAGATGGTTTAAATATGTCCCTAAGATATTCGATAGTGGAAAATAAGTTCTTTGTTTCAATAGCATGAAAACAGATTTTCTCAGCAAAGATGCTCATGTAAGTTCTGAACCGAGGACCGGCACTAACATTCAGTTCAACTTTTTTTCAGCAAATCCCGAAGTACTGGATTTGGCTCTACTATGCTTCGCCTACATCTTGGATACTCAATGCCCTATTGACATCCCAGTATGGTAATATTGACAAAGAGATCAAAGTTTTCGGAGAAACCAAATCCGTTGCTGTTTTCTTGAATGACTACTTTGGGTTTCACCAAGACCGGTTGGGCCTGGTAGCTGCTCTTCTCATTGTTTTCCCTGTTGTGTTTGTAATCCTATTTTCTCTGTCTGTTGAGAAGATAAACTTCCAAAAGAGGTGACAATGTTCTGAAATAACTAGAACCGCATGCATAAGAGATTGGTCAAGCTTACCCCATGTTAAGGAATAAAAACTTACACTTGTTGATTGAACGTTTTATTTCAGGACCGTTCTCACTGTGTATCACATTGTACTTCTTGATTTATGTAGAATTGGTATCTGTCAGGACAACAATCATCTAAGCACTGGAGCTCACACAAGTAGAATAACACGCAGCAGGAGTTTGTGCTGCTGGGAGTAGCAGATTTTCTGTGTTGCAATGCATATAGAGGCCTGGACTGGCAATAAGGATCACAATATAGTACTACCTAATAATTTTAGAAAAGCCTGTTCATATGACGCATTGGACACAGCGATTCGTAAATAAAAAAACTAATAATGAAGTCTTAGGCACACGAATCAGGCATACTACATACAACCGCGTAAGAAAAATAACGGCCGAACAAACAAAACAGTATGAGGGAGGTAAGTACCGGCAACATCGGCGGCCGCTGCTAAAATCCTCCGCCGCCGCCGACACGGCCGCACACATACCATCTCCCCTCCAAAGCATTCCTCGCAACGGAACAACGGATCGAATCCGCGTCCGAGACGACCGCGCTTTTTTTGGTCGGATGGGAGGGGAGAGAAGTGGAGCAGCGGAGGAGGGATTGAGAAGCTGAGGAGAAGAAGGGGAGGGAAGGCTCGCGGAAACGGGGAAGAAGCGGGCGAACTGCGAAGAGAGGAGCAGAGCAGGGGACCGGGAGCCTGGGAGCAGCGGAAACACGAATGGGCCTTTTGGGCCATGAGTCAAGTCCCTCACACTACCACAGAACGGAATTATTTTCCTGTGAGCCTCAAATCCTCACAAAAATAGGAAAAACCGTCACGAAAATAATCTGCGTCGGCCACCGGCTACACAAAATCCCACACAAAATTGGCGCCATGGAAATTACATTTTCGGGCACCGTCACGAAAATTGGGAGATCGCCAGGTTTATACTTGTAATTTCGTGCCAGCCAGCCCACAGGGTAAAGTATTTTCATGAGGTCAGAAGCCGTCACAAAAATTGGTTGTTCATCAACCTAATTTGCACTATATTGCTACCGTTGGTTGAAGATTTGCTCATGCATCTTACATATTCATTACTGGTTAACGTGAACAAAGATTCCAATTTATATCCATTTTGCCACCTCATGTGCACACACCAGTTTCACATTCATACTCCACAATAAAAGAACTGTTACATTTCACACGTCCATAAGAAGCATATCAGAAGAGTCAAATCATACAACACTCACACATCTACATCGACTTATTAGTTGCTACCAAATGGACATCAGTACTTCAAAAGCTAGTACCAAAAGAATGAAATGGTATTGCTGAATGAGAAACATGCTTTCCCAGATACAAGAGCCAATTAACTTCATATTCCTCATGGCATCAAAACCTACTGCCAAAAGAGTGAAATAGTATTGTCAAGTGCGAAAACATGCTTCACAGAAACATGAAAAGTTCATCCTCATTAGATTTTAATTGTAGTTCTCAGGCTGCTGGCGCATCACAATCCTTCATGTCTTTTTCAGTCGTCTCCTTCCATTGAATGTCCACTGAATATCATTGGCTTCCTTCAGTTGCGGCAATACAATACAAGTTTTACTGCTCTGTGCCTCTGTGCTCTCTGTGTGTCAAATGTGATCCATGGAACACGAATGGGCCTTTTGGGCCATGAATCAAGTCCCTCAATCAACCCTTTCTTCCCGTTGATTGAATGTCTCTGTTCATGCGACTCCTCTTTTCAACTTTTTTGTTGAGACATGCATCGGCTCATGGCTCTGCAAGTACACTCCCTTTTGTAGATTTGACGTTCATTGCACATATTCAGATATGCACAGTATTTTTTCCGTTCTGGGAATTGAAGGCTCACGCGTGCCACTTTGTTTGCAAAGGAGAAAGGCACGAGAGAGTCAACGAAATGGATTGAAGAGATCGAGAGGCCACGACATCTCGATCGTGCTTTTTGTCATTTTCCCATGACGATGATACAAATGGAGGTGAGCAGTAATGCTAGTACTAGCCTAGCTTCTTATTGTTCGGGTACTGTTGCCGATTAATCACGCACTTTTAACTGGGTCGAGCCTCAATTGCAAAAAGCAGCATAGCACATGTCACATATACTCCACAATTACACGCGTTCCAGGCCGGCGAGGCATCGATCAGTGTCGGTGGACAGCTTGACCAGCTACTACGTCGTAGGTCATGTGCTCGATCGGCCAGAGCATCAGATCCGATCCGATGGATGCGGGCGGCGTGCATGGGCGACTACGTTACAGCGTGGAAAAGGCAGGCAAGGCGCAAAGAAGAAGCTAGAAAGACGAAGCCGCTCTTCTGTGCAAACATGTCGCTCTACTGGATACGATGGAGGCACGGATCGATGGATGATGCATGGCAAAAGCCGTTGATCGAGCAGGCCGGGAGGCATGTGGTGCGAGTGGCGCGGCACTCACGAGACGCATGGCGCAATTATTGTGCAAAATGTACGTACGTGGAGAGGTGATCCGATCCACCTCAAAAAAGACTCGCTGCATTTTATAATTAAGGTTGTGGCATATATAATATAATCACGGTATATATCAATTTTAAACAACAGAATATAATTGCTATACCTACGTGCCTGCTGACAGGGGCGCTTGAATTGATCCATGGATATTCATCGATCAGTTCATGTTAAACAATGGCTCGCTCGTTTGGTTGGACGGATCTGCTGATTACTCCATATGCGATGACTGATTGTCATGGTAGGTGTCGGTCGGCTCACGTTCAGTTTCCGTGTTGCAGGGACCTGGAGATGGCGACTGCAAGAGCGGGCGGGGTGTGTAGTACGTCATTGTTCTTTGTACAGAAGCAGCAGCTACGGAGGAGGGGCGACGTGACATTGACACAACAGCGACATGCTACTTCCTTCCTCCTTCCTCCTAAGAAAACAGGCCGATCGAGATGGATGGCAGTGGTGGAGCTAGTAGATCGAATCGAATCGAAGGCAGCAAGAGATGAATAGTGAGGAGCGGCATGTGCGGTGGTTGGTTAGAATATCCGGTTCCGGATGCATGCTAGATGAAACAAACTAAACCGGCCGGTTAATTGTCCTCGATCGATCACCTCCCCCTGATCTACCGCTCTAGTCGCTTCTCTTAAGATGGTGAGCTTGCTTTCTTGCGTTCACATAATATGTTTTTTTTTTATGTTTGTGTGCATGTGAAATGAACATGCGGTTGGTTCTGGAGGGGCGTGTCACAGCCTAGGTTGGCGGCTTTACACAATGTAACACGCACGGTGTCTCTTTTTACTATTTAGAGTTTATTAGTACTATGACTTTACTACGGTACAGTGTCTGTATGTGAGATGAGCAGATCGGTGCGGGCGCCTCACTACTCTGGATCTGCTGAGCTGAGCTGCGCAGACGACGCAACAGACGCGACGATCACACGCAGCCTGGCTGGAAAGGGAACGCGCCGTGCGGTGCGGTAGCCTTTGACTCGCCGAGCATCCATCCAATTCCATACATCCACCGCCTAACTTTGTGGGCCCACGCTTCGGTCCGCATGGGGGTGGTGCGTCGCTGTTCTTTTGGAAGCAGCAACTAACAGTTGGGAGAGGGGAGGAAAAAAGAGCTGCCCTGGTCCTTGTACGTCCACAAATATGCTACTCCAAATTCCCCCGACGCGCCCAACTCGTATAGAAGTGGGTAAAGTATTCCTGATGATGAGGCCAAAGCGTAGATCTAGCAGACGTACATGCCCCAAAACTTGTCCTCGATCGATCAGTGCTAACCGCACATACACACACGTTGCGTTAAACTTGGTTTTCGCCCCTGTGGTTAATAGTAATTTATTCAAACCAACTGAAACGCATGGCGATCGCGTGCGTGTGGTTAGCTTGTTTTCTCGTGGGTCGATCGGGACCAGACGGTCGTCATTGGATCGGATTTTTAACCGCGGTCCATCGGCCTCGTGATTCGTCGATCGTGCTGCCCCGCGCGCGCGCTGATCAATTGTTTGTCATGTGATGCGAACGATCGATCGGCTGCTACTGTGCGTGTGTTGCCCACCGCATTGTGTGTGTGTACGTACCAGCGAGCGAGCGGTCGGTCGGTGCCATGAACTCAATTCGTACAAGGTTTGTTGGTTGCTACTCCAAAAATGGACAGCATGATGATGATGATGATGGCGCATATGACGACAATCAATTAACTGTGTGCAGCTCGACCATATTCGTAATTAATTAGGAGGAAAGGAGGGGAAGAACACATCTGCCGCACCGTGGGAAGATCGATCGACCTGTACTGTAGTAGTATGCGGGAACGTAGGAAATGATGCGTGATGGGTCTGGTCTCGTGATAGAATTACCGGAGTACTGTACGTACCACTCTACTCCCGTGTGGAGTATATCCCTGGTCGTCGTACGTACGTTACGTTTGGCGCTGCTAATTCCATGCGTCGCGCGCGAGGAGGCCGGATCGATCAAGTACGCAAAGTGCGCCGCCGGGATCTAACGGTACTTGCTGGCATCTGATTGGGCGGACTTGGACTTGGCACGCGCAAGCAGGGTCAACAAGTAGCACGAGAGTAGGAGACTCGGAAGGAGCGAACAGAGGAGGAAGGAAAGGTAGGTCCGTCTGAATCTGACGCGGACGGAGAGAACCGAGTCAAGTGTTGGGCACGGGAGTTTGACCTGTTATTCGTCGTCCTGTGCGGATGCCACCACCAGATGCGCGAGAAGAGAAGCAAGAAGCAGCGACCCGCCCGGAGACGCTGGCCGAACTCTGGCAGTGAGTAGCCCACCACGAGAGGAGAGAGAGAGATGACCAAACCGAACCGCGCCGAACCGAACCGTGTTGGTGCCGACCGCGACAGCTAGCTAACAACCTGGACGGGGGCGGATTCCATCCATCCGCTCGTCTCGCCGGCGGCAGCCTCCTCCTCCTTCCTTGTGGTTCCACACCTCGCGCCCTCACCGCACCGACCTAAGGCGGCTGGCTCTGCTCGATCTGCTTCGCCACGCCAGCCTCGTTCTCGATCAGTTCTCTTCTCACACCCACGCGCGCGCGTTGTGCAATTGACCCGGCACCGGGAGGCTCAGTCGCTGGCGTTGCGCTTGCGAGCTTCCTTCCCCTGCCTGGTCCGCTTGCTCTCCTCCACCCCGACCCAGCCGTCACGGTAAACAACACACTTGCCAACACACGTCACGCACTGCGGTGGGAACCGGTTCTATCGACCTCGACTGGGTCCAATCCAACCTCCGGTCAATCTCGTCCTCCTCGCCCTCGTCACCACATTCATTCCTCTCTATCCTCACAAGAAAACAACGGCCTCCCAAGTCCTGACAGAGTCACACGGAAGCAGATCGACGTACGCGTCCGTCCACACAGGCCTCTCACTTCACTAACAAAAAAAGTACTACTCAGTAAACAAGAGATTAGCGCCCAAATTACTTGCGACGGCCTCAAAGCTGATCCACCGCACGGACCGCATGTGCGCAACTATGTACTAGTATACCAAATCATAGTCACTGGCTAATGTTGAGGGTGCCGGATCGCGATAAACCGACGGCATGTACTACCAATCCAACGGCTAGCTAATTGAAAGTCACGACGACAGAGCCATTTCGCATGGCCACGGTGCCATTTGCGTCAACTGGAAACTGGCCGAAAGACGGAGCAACGACACTGACACTTTATAGATTCTTACTTATTATTAGGTGGGGACACGGAAATCCATCTCATCTAAATATTAAAAAAAAAACTTCAAGGGAAAGCAAAGGAACTGTGACAAAACTAATTAAGCATACATCTTCCTCGCTGGACCTTGTCCGTCCCATTTTTGAGTTTCTAACCCAGCACCGTGTACCTTCCCTCCCAGGGAGACGCCTGTTGTATTTGTGATGTCCTTTGCAAAAGGTCCCAAAGTTAGGGGTTTCAAAATGTCAAGTTATATGTATGCAGTCCAAGGTTTTGGAGCGGCGAGGACACCGAGCGAAGAAGATGAGAGAGAGATGATTGGTACTGTAATTTGGTTAGCAGGAGGAGAGGGAACGCGATTGGTATTGTAATTTGGTCACATTGATTGACACTTTGCGGGATCAATCTACTAAAGTTTGGCAGAAGCGATGAGCGAAGCTCTAGTAAAGCTTGAAAATTGTTTACCTATGACGTCGCAACAAATACTCCATTTTGACATCGTCCTTATTGTTCACATCAAATTTGTCACGAATTGACATCATCCCTAATCACCTCCAGTTCTCACCTCAATGCTACCCTGCTAGCAGCTAATGCACGGATCTAGCATCTTTGACTCTCTTACATGCTGCTGGACGCACAATGCCATGAGCCACGATGATAGGAATTAGAGATGCTCGGCCCGGAATGAAGTGTGTGATGTAACGGTAAAACTTTATTTTGTATCATTTAAACTATCGTCGACCTTATGTCGAGGAATCAATTACTCAGGGCTCATGGTACAATCCTCTTCCTGCTCATGGATGAGTTTCTTTTTTTTTTTCCTGAGATAAGGAGGTGCGGGTTTGTCGAGCTTTGTTCGTTTTTAGGGGGCTGCAAGTCGAGCCATGACATATGTGGCCTAACTTGTAAATGCCCCTATGTAGAAGATCCACTCACCAAGAATTATTGACAGAATTCATTCACCTTTTTTTTTGTGTCATTTACGAACATGAATAATTTTTCGAAATATCATAAATGACTTACCTACGGGATTATATTTTCTCTTTCAGATATTAAACATCACATTGCACAAAAATAGTAGTATATTACTGCCAAAACTACACATGGTGGGTTGTTACCGTTGCCAATAAAATTATAGCAATGGATTCAACTAGTTGACTATTCACACACTACAAGTGTAGCCTGATGAGGCGAAAATAATTTTTTATTTTAATCATTTAAATATTAACATGTAGAGCATCAATGAAATCCAGAATGCTTAACCTCAAACCAAAGTAGAGAAGTTTATTTATTTGTATATTTTCAAAACATAGTAGGATTTAGTTTAGTTTTTTTTTAAAAAATTCACTTATTGCCAGAAGTTTAGATGCAACTTGGTTTATGTTCATGTAGTTCTCTAAACTTTTCAGGAAAATGTGATTTTTTTTAAAATTTTTTGGTTCACTAATATATACTGTTCTTGTGATAACTACATTCTCAAAATGGTGTAGGTGTAGTTGGAACCCCAAATTTCTCATGCATCAAACGTTTGCTCACATTGCATCTCGCCGTCTCCCACGCACCACCGACAGCCCCACCCCAGATCTCCCAAAACCTCCTTTGGAGGCATCAGAAAATTCAACGAACATGTGACGCAGCTTGAAAAAACAATTTCGGAAACTAATAGAGTCGAATAAAAATTTAAATAAAAACAAGAAAGGAAAGAGGCGACTAGGAGATAGAGGGGGAAATAAAAGTCCTCGTCCTCGGCTTATATAAACCAGCGTCTCCGCCCCCAGCGCTTACCCACGCCTCCCAACCTCTCCCCGCTTCCTAGTGCCACCGACGCGAGATCTCCCAACCAGGGCGGGAGAGAGAGTCGAGATCGAGATCCGGAGGCGCAGGCCGGAGCACCACCCTCCCCACCACCGGCAATGGCGGGCACGGTGACCGTCCCGGGGTCGTCTGTCCCCTCGACGCCGCTGCTCAAGGACGAGCTGGACATCGTGATCCCGACGATCCGCAACCTCGACTTCCTGGAGATGTGGCGCCCCTTCTTCCAGCCGTACCACCTCATCATCGTGCAGGACGGCGATCCGACCAAGACCATCCACGTGCCCGAGGGCTTCGACTACGAGCTCTACAACCGCAACGACATCAACCGCATCCTCGGCCCCAAGGCGTCCTGCATCTCCTTCAAGGACTCGGCCTGCCGCTGCTTCGGCTACATGGTCTCCAAGAAGAAGTACATCTACACCATTGACGACGACTGCTTCGTGAGTTCTCGTTCCCCCTTTCTTCGTTTCGTGCTGCTGTTGGGAATTCCGCTTGGATCCGGTTGGAAGGTGGGATCTTGAGGCCGGATCTGGGTTCAGTTCACTCGAATTCGGTCAGATCCGGCCGGATCAGATCTGGATCTAGGCTTGACCGCGTTCATATTGTTTGGATTCGAGCATGTGGTCAAGTAGCCATGGCGGATCTTGATCCGTAGGAGGCGGTGCTCAAACACCGCTCTGTTTCGCTCCCGGGGAACAGAACAAGAAGCCACCCCTTTGTGGTTGGCAGACTCTGCCACTTAGTATCAGCTGTTAGTGCCTTGTCGTTAGACAGGTCCTTTTCATTTGGTCAGAAGTCCTAGTTTATGGGCACGCGTTGTGAATCACGAATTGGCAGATTCGGCCTGTTTTGTATTTATTTACTGAATGTATTAGCATTCTCGTGTCACTAGATCCTGGACTGTTGTTTCAGACATGATCCTTGTAAGTAGGCACGGTCATTTCAGATTTAGCTTATTAGAATTCACCCTGAGGTGAAAAAAATTCACCTTTCACCAGGTTCGATTCTTGATAATTCACACCTGGGTTAAAATTTTTCATCTTTCATCTTGTGATCACACAGTATATTCGTAGTTCTAGAGAGTTGAACATGGTGTGATCTTCTGTTGCAAACAACGGCAGTGATATCCTTACTATACAAGAATAGCTAGCTAGTTTAGCATTGTACTCTGCTGATTAATTTTATCACATCGACTGAATGCCTTCGCATGTCATGTAGGTTGCCAAGGACCCGACGGGCAAGGATATCAATGCTCTTGAGCAGCACATTAAGAACCTCCTGAGCCCATCCACCCCGTTCTTCTTCAACACCCTGTATGACCCCTACCGTGAGGGTGCTGACTTTGTGCGTGGTTACCCCTTCAGCCTCAGGGAAGGTGCCCACACTGCCGTTTCCCACGGCCTGTGGCTCAACATCCCTGACTATGATGCTCCCACCCAGATGGTTAAGCCTCGGGAGAGAAACTCCAGGTATCTTACTTTGATCACATTGTCAATGACATGAAGCGACTATTATTCTGCTGTATCTGAAATTGTTAGTGACACCCTTGCTTTGTTCAGGTATGTTGATGCTGTCATGACCATCCCCAAGGGGACCTTGTTCCCCATGTGCGGCATGAACCTTGCCTTCGACAGGGAGCTCATCGGCGCTGCTATGTACTTTGGCCTCATGGGTGATGGCCAGCCTATTGGTCGCTACGACGACATGTGGGCTGGATGGTGTGTGAAGGTGTGTAGCCTCTCTGTTCTCCTTATCTTCTTTTCTGACACATAATGTCTGTGAAGTAAAGTGTATAAACAACTATGTAAATTTCAGGTCATCTGTGACCACTTGAGCCTTGGTGTCAAGACCGGCCTCCCATACATCTGGCACAGCAAGGCCAGCAACCCCTTCGTCAACTTGAAGAAGGAATACAAGGGCATTTTCTGGCAGGAGGACATCATCCCCTTCTTCCAGAACGTGACCATCCCTAAGGAGCACGACACCGTCCAGAAGTGCTACATCTACCTTGCGGACCAGGTCAAGGAGAAGCTTGGCAAGATCGACCCCTACTTTGTCAAGCTTGCCGACGCCATGGTCACCTGGATCGAGGCCTGGGATGAGCTGAACCCGTCTGCTGCTGCCCCTGCTGCTGAGAACGGCAAGGCCAAGTAGAGGACTTTGCCAGGGGTCTTCTATTCCCCTTTGAATGAAGTGATAAAAGTATGATTGGGGCCTAGGCCCCATAGATATAGCTCTTTTTGAGAGGGAAGAGAGATTAATTCAGCAGCTTTATAATTCTTTGTTATCCTGGTGGTTCTTTTGTAGTTTAAAGGGATTTGTCATCATTTACTTATATAATTGAAGACAATAATTTATCGTGTAATTTTGAGAATCAAGCACAGTTTGTTGTTTATATTGTGATTTTGTCTAGACTTCGCCATTTGTTTGTGCATTGCTGATTTGTTGTTGCCTGCTAGCTCGGAGAGCGAGTTACATGTCATTGAAGTTTGAGTTCCTAGACGTTCAAAATGTTAGGTCCTAAAGCTTGTAATGAATGTCATTCTAGGGTGATTCTTTTTAGTGATTCTCTGAAATGAAACAGAGAATTAACTTCTACAAACTGGCTTTTCACAGGACATGCTCTCAGAAAAAAGAATCAAAGATACAATTAACTGGGGTCCTGCCCGGCACTAGTGGACCATGTCCTTTGAGCTTGGGGGGCTCAATTTTCTTTGAAGAAGGAATATGTGAATTAGCGTGTAAAAAAGAGAGGAATACGTTAATTAGCAATAACTTTTCCATCTCCTCAAATCCTATTTAGTAAGTAGTATTTACCATGGTTCTTTCTTTTTGTAGGAAGTAGTAGAGCATATGAGTTCACCTGATTTGGCATTCGGCAGGTTTATGCCTCAGTAATTAATCAGAAAGAAAATGGTGTAGCATATTTCTGTAGGCGCAGGCTAATTGAACTCCGTTTGAGGTCAATAGCAACGAATAAAAAGAAAAGAAAGGCCCAAAATAAAAAGGAAATAAATGTGCAAAATCATAATAAAAAAGGACGCCGTTGCCGGGGATCGAACCCGGGTCACCCGCGTGACAGGCGGGAATACTCACCACTATACTACAACGACTTTGATGGAAGTGAATTCACAATATTATCATAAAAGCACATCGAGACGATTGCGTTCAGCTACATTTTCCGAGACCACAGCGCTATTAGGCTATCTTGAAAGGATAACATACCAATCAACCAACTACTTTTCTGTGAAGAACAGAAAACATGGGACACAGTTACAAACCACAAAGTTACCAATTGTCAATTTATTAGACAGTTTATAGTTTCATTCAATCCTGACAAGACAAAGTGCACAATTTAACATAGGGCTGTTCAGCTTGCCAAATTTATGAGTTGCAAAGTACACGTCTGTTAAGTTACCAGCATACACAGGTTTCCATTTGGTTCTACAAGACACTTGTAAGTTCATTACACACAGCGCCTCCACTTCTTTGATACACTTGGAGACACCAATGGGGGTTCACAGATCAAGAAAAATTAATTACATAGTCCAAGCACGTTTCCATGACGCCAATAATCAATGTCTGAATTAATTGCAATACTGCAGTTCAAGATAGTAAAGGTCAGATGAATTGGCATTGGTCTTCAGTCTCAGACCATTTCAACAATTGGCAGTAGTCTAACTGGCTTTCGCCTCAACCTCTTCAGCTACTTGTTTTTCAAGGAATTCGCATTCTCCATGCACATCTGGATATTCCCTGTGATAACACTGAAAATTAGTAACACGAAAGAACAAACTGGCAGGCCATGTAATAAAATGAGTGAAAAGCCTGAAAAATGCAAGCTAAAATGGTACTGTGAATTATGTGCTTCAGCAGTAATAAATCAGCGACATACAATTCTCGCTATAGGTACACTATTTGTTCAGCGTTTTCTGAAAAAATAATTCCCAAATGATTCAACTCAGTATGAAGTTAAATTTTGCATGCGGTATCTTTTGTAAAAAAAAATATTTGCATGTGTACCTTAATTTCTCACACAAGCGTGCTAAGGCATCAGCACCAGTTCGTGATGCAACATCTTCTATTAGCTGAGCATTAGAAACGTTGACAGTCTCTGCCAGCTTGAACTCACACAACTCTTTTAATGAACATGCATCAGTCAAAACAGCTGAATGGCCACCTCCAGCAGCAAGTTTCCTCACCTCACCCACACACCTATATCACATGAAACATAATGAAGTTGCACATCTGATGACTAGCAACAAAGGGAGTCCTATGTTAAATAGAAGGAAACGAGATTGTAATAATCAGAACCTACCAATCAACTGGAGAGGGGAACCAAGCATAAGTAGATTTCTCATTTGCTGCCTGACCATAACTATTATAACCCCACCCATATATACGTCCATCTTTCATAGATACAAGTGTGTGAGAGTGCCCACAAGTAGCAAGACGGACACCTGATGGTATGACCATCACTGGAATGTTACGAAGCCCCATTTCAGATCCATCAAGAGAGCATGAAAAGGACCCACTCTGAGGCCCAACTCCTAGCTGGCCCACATGTCCTCCGCCCCAAGCATACAGAACTCCACCTTCAGTTACAGCACAAGAGTGGATCCCTCCACAAGACACATCTCTAACTACTACTCCATCAAGGGAAACAATTCGCCTAGGGATCAGCTCTTTGTCTCCAGACTGCAGGGAGCAATGCCCAAGCTGTCCCATACTTCCTAGTCCCCAAGTATATCTAAAAAAATCAAAACATATTAGAAGTCGAAATAATACAGTTCCTGTTTGGAATATGCATGACGAAAAAAGTGAATAGATTTGGTTAGCATCAGACTTCCATGAAGGTTTTGGAGAGTGGAAACTAAGAAACTCAAAACTATGTGTACCATGTAGGCGCAAATTGATACTTATCAGACAAAAGATAAGTTGATACTTAACCAGAGCATAATCATGTTGTAAAAGCAACATTTTAATTTTTAAAATATCAGATGGATTTCTTTGTTTTCATGATATGTTCAGGAGAAGAACACCACTTGGATCTATGTGGGGAAAGATCATACACAACAGAAAAACTGCATGGAGCAACACTAATGCATACTGCCATTTAATGATCCATACAAAATAAAGATAAAAGAAAACTGGTTTGCATATTTAGTTTCCAGATAGCCCTACAGTTAGTCATGGTCAGTCTTTGACACTCTAAAATCCAAATCCATGTCATGCGAGAAACCATACAACATTCACTGACAGTAGAGATCAGCTTCCTCGGGATGACTTACACCTCCCCAGATTCTGATATAGCTGCTGTATGATACTCTCCACATGACACACTAACAATCTTCACTTGCTCGGGGGCATCATCAAGGAACCTCGCATAAGCATTTAATACACGAGCTCCCTGAAGTCCTTGGGAAGTACAACCTCTGCCAAGCTGACCATACTCATTGTAGCCTGGTTAGTAAGAAAATAGTACGTGTCCTGTTAATAGTCAGCAACAAAACAATGAAATCGAGTAGTTGAATCCTGCTGTTGATTTTCATATCAACCATCTATCTTGATAGCCTAAACATTTAGTTCTATTGCTGCTGATCGACAAGGTTTGCACCAAGTTAGCAATGTACCACAGTTGACTTTCTTTCTAGGCAAGCACGTTCCACTGACAGATTCATGAGTAAAAAGCATGTATTAAGAACTAAAGGTTGCACATTACCCCATGATTGCAGTAAACCATCCTCAGATAGAGCTACGACATGAACAGCTCCACAAGAAACCTGCTGAATCACCTGTAGATGTACAGCAGATATTAACTACAAACATACAACATCAGGAACTTTCAATATGTCCTTTCAATATGTCCACAAGACCACAACATACTGGCACTCATTCTTGATTATAGAATTACGAGAGAAAATCTAAAATGCTTAAGACAAAGAACATGACACAAAAAAATAACAAACTATTATACGTACACAAATTATTACTAATACGAATTACTATCTACCTAGAAAATAGGATAAAATTTGGCACATCCATGCATCGGAACTCCTTGTCACCAACGAATTTCCCATTCAAAATTCTTCAAATTTGCTCTAGTCATGGATCCAACACAAACATATCTCTTTTTTTTTCCCTAAAAAGGTTTACTGATTTAAAATGCAAGGGAACTACACTTAAACAAGGATCTTTTATAACAATAAATGAACACAACTGCAAAGCATGTATGGTATCAACTTTGTTTTAAGGAGCAAGTTTGTCAAACGAAAAAGATGATAGAAAAGAGAACCAAAGAGACAATGCAGTGGAGATCGAAATAAAATAAAAAAGAGGACATAGACAAGTTTGTTGTGTCTTGTGTGGCAAAATTAAACATGAGTTGTTATTGAGCACGTATTAGAAAGTATCCAGGTAAAATTTAACCTATTAGGAAGGATATCAAGGGCACAAACAATACTAGGTGAATAGAAGGGGGGAAAAAAGGTCATGAGACATTGAAATTCCACCCAAAAACATAATGATATATTCCTGTACAACAGTGACGGAGCTTGGGCCACATTTGAGAGGGGAGGGGGGCATCGGCCACAGGAGAGGCCGAATTATTGGGTCGTGGGAGGGGCCGGCTAGTGAAACATGTAGTGGGCCGCTTCCATTTATATGGTGGATTTTCGAATTTTTGCTGGGCCAGGGGGGGCCACGGCCCACGTTTGCCTCTTATAAGCTCCGTCCCTGCTGTACAAGGTGGTGCCGTAAAATACATGCTGCCATATCCCATTGGCTACAACAAGATAATGTAATGCAGCATGTCAGCATAAGTTTCTACATTTATCTGCGGGTCAACTGAAAGCAGAATGCAGTTACCAAGCATATAAATGATTTGGAATATTACTGATATTGTTTTGTGGCACTTTCAACAATCTAGAGAAACTTATGTCATTTGATATCTACTTTAATCCTAAGTACTAAAAATGAAATTTACCGTGTTTGGTGTGAAAGCTCCCCAGAATAGGCGGGGGTAATCCGAACCCTGTAATAAAGATGCAAATGATGAATGCTTTACAGAATAAACCATATTAAGTTATCAGTAATGATAAGGTTTTTGTAGTAAACCTGATTTTGTCCCCAAACCCAAAGCCTGCTTTTAGATATTGAGCCATCATTTTCTCGAGGCTCAGCAACAGCAGCTGTACAATGTGCACCACAAGATACTGATTTCACAAACTCGGTCTCCAGTGCACTGACCCTCTTGGGCTCCTTTGCACTCTCCTCTGTTCCATCTCCCAGCTGGCCAAACTCATTAGCACCTGTATTATTAGAGTGAAACTATAAATAACTCAACTCCTCCACAAAAAGGGTTCTTGTACATCAAGCAATACCTTTCACCACTATCAATGAAGCACTCCAATGGAAAAAGTGCCTCACACGATCTTTCTCTAATCCTCACTGAGTCAAACCAATTGAAATCTGTGTTGAATTAAGTCTCAGATGGAGAAGAATCGTGTTCAAGATTCCTTCAAAGTTTGCATTATACTACACAATAATGAGGTAGCAACTTGCAAGAGAACCATAGCTATCAGAAGAGCATACAAGAGCAAACTTTTTTCTCGAACACGACACAAAGAGCAAACTATAAATGCACCTAGTGCACAAGAACTTGTACTAGGTCCTCTAAAGTTGCAACTAACTTGTAACATTAATGGAAAAATCAAGAAATAGACACTTCACAGTTGCAATGTGCTATGGTACTGGTTCTCTCATTAGAACCAGCTTCAATTTATTTGGCACACTAGGGTGCACCTACCGCAAATGAACTAATCGAAAGGGACTTACCCCAGGTGAAAAGTGATCCATCAGAAGCAACTGCAGCAGTGTGCTCACGGCCACATGCAATATCAGTCCACCTGAGGTTCTTCCCGTTTCCCAATTTGAACAGTTTGGGAGGGAGGCTCTTGGGGATTCTCAAGTGGCATTCCTTGCCCTTCCGTGCAGTCTGTCCACTCTGGTTATAACCCCATATGTAAATTGCGCTCTTCGTCGGCACACCAACAGCACGGAGGTTGCAGAGCACATCATCTATATCCATAGCCCCTATTTGATTATGATGCATAAAAGAGGAGCAGATCAGCTATATAAATAAACGGAGATATAAGAGAACGCAAGTGAGGCTAACGGTGTGGTGCCATTTGTAGCCTAAAATAGCGGAACAGAAAAGTTTGGCCCAAAATTTACGTAATGTACAAGCTCCCAGTACTAATGAAATGGTCATTAGTGAGACCACCAGGCCAGCTATTTGGTGAGAGAAATATGATAAAAGATATGCCATCAAATCAGCAATTTGTGTGTGAGAACTGAGAAGTTTGATCTATAGAAGATTCCTGGGTCAAACTCGTAATAGTTTCACAAATAGAGCAAATTGGAGCACCCTAGGCTAAGAAGGTCCCAACTTTTAGCCCGCTACATGTCCATTTCGCCATGTGATTGGTTCAAGAATCCGGATAAACTTGAGGAAATCCTTTCACTAATGGACAAGACCAAGGGACGGGACAAGCTCGAAATTCAAAAATTAGAACAAACCATTCTCTAATGGGCTTTCCCTATGTATAAGGTCCTCCATTCCCTTTCCTCAAATCAGGCGGCCATCCAGCAACAGATTTGAGCAAGAAACAGCACCTCGGTCAGCCGGCCACAAACCTAGCTAAGCAAACCGCGACCCCCACTCCGCCCCTGAACTCAATCGGATGCTGCAGAAATCAGAGAGCAGGCCCGAGTTCTCACCTCGAGAGAATGGAGCGATCTTCCGGGCGGATTCGGCGAAAGGCTGGAGCTTTTGGTTGCTTGTCTCCTCCTTTGACCTGCGGAATGGCGTCGCTTCCTTGTTCCTTTCTCCTCGTGGCGCTCGCCAATGGGCACCGACCAAAGACCAACCCTCTGGATATTTCTGGATTCCCGAGGTCCGGGGAAGGCTAGACAGAAACGGCAGAGATAGAACTCACGTGTCTACGGTGGACCGTGTCCAGGGGAGAAGGAACTGGTTGCTGCCTTTGCTGGTGGTGAACGGGTAGACCGAGCCCACCAACGCATACCAAACTCCTCTCTCCTCTGACCTCGCCTCTTCTCCCTCCTCCCAAAATCCGCGAGAAGGAACGAACGAAGACCTATACCTGCAAAAAGGGGGAAAGGAGAAAAAAAAAAATCGTACTCGTGTATGCCCAGTCGCCTCCTCTCCATTCGCATCCCGTTCCTCGCGAAACCCGCCGCTCTCAGGTTCGGAATTTTTTCTGTGTTTCCCCCGTCCTTCGCGACAAATTGGGTGCCTTTGCTTAAAGAGGTGGCGATTATAATTGCTTTAGGCCACAACAGTTGACCGCAGGAATATGTAGTATGATTTTGTTGGTCTCGTAATTGCTAATGTATAGTGCAATTACTTAATTTATTGGGAAAAGATGTAGCACCATTCTCTGTGGACATGTCTACAATGAATTCGATTCTGTATGACTGTATCTAACTGGAGACCGGGCTGGCTGATGCTTAATGGAGGCGTTTAGTTCAACCCTGTAGTGTGCATACAATTCGGTCCAAATTATCAGTCCAACCCCCTTGCTTGGTTTGAGTATATAATGTGATTCATAAATATAATGTGTTGTGTAGGAAAATTTCTTTTGTCAGAAACACTAGTAAAAGAATCATTCTACCATGAACAAACCTAACATGGATGTGGTTGTTCTTTAAGCAAATACCCATTAGTATGCACGAATATCGATAAGATACGCCCTTTTTGAAAGGGAATAGGCCCCCACCTTCTTGGATTCATGGATGTTCTCGGTCTTCAGTCTTGCAATTTTCAGTTACCCCAACTATTGCATAAAAAAAAAAGGTATATGAGTACCTTGGTCGCATGGACCAAACTGTGGGTCAATGCTTTCTTGGAGAATTGCTTTGAAACAATGACAATGTTAACATGTTTGCAAACTGTAGGTGTGTAGGATTCATGGCTTCAAACACGGGCAAGAAACTCATTCAGATTGACGTGAGCTCAGATACAGTGTGCCCGTGGTGCTTTGTTGGCAAAAAGAACCTCGAGAAAGCAATGGAGAAAACCAAGGACAAGTTCGACTTTGAGGTTTCACTCTTCTTCAAATCACTATCATGGTCAGGATTATGAATTCTTTTGTTTCTACAGTGTTAGCTTATGTCTGAATCTGCTTGCGTCGTAGGTTCACTGGCATCCATTCTTTCTGAACCCTGATGCGCCGAAGGAAGGTATCAAGAAATCTGACTTCTACAAGATGAAGTTCGGCCCTGCTCAGTTTGAGCGTGCAACTTCTCGTATGACAGAGGTCCTTTTGTCTGATCATGCCCATGGTAGACTTTATTCATTTTGCCTAAAATGTAGTCACCTGTTGGCTGATGTCGGGCTCATGTTTCAGATATTTCGAGGACTTGGGCTTGAGTATGACATGACGGGGTTGACGTAAGTACATGGTTTTGAAGTCGCGGTGTACATTTGTGTCACACGTATCATTTATGAGTGTGCTGATGTGTAAAGATTTTAATCCAGTGGAAATACAATGGATAGCCATAGGCTCATAACACTTGCTGGACACCAAGGCTATGACAAGCAAAATGCTCTTGTTGATGAATTATTCCTCAATTACTTTTGCCAAGGAAAATATATTGGTGACAGGTGAGTATGCATAACTCATTAGTATTAATCATAAGTTTCATTTTACATTCATTTTTTAACCTTAGGCTTGTATATTCTGTAAACGTTTTATGATGGGAACTGTATATTCTGTAATTTATATTTCTCTGGATCGTCATTAATTTGCATGTGTTGTTAATGGGATAATATATGGAAAAATTGTTAGGCATCTATCATCTGTTGCTAATTTTAAGTTGCAATAGCTCTGTGTAAAATATGTTTTTATAATTATCTTACAATGCATATCCCTATTGGTAATGGAACACTGTTGAAAGCGTTTTTAGCATTTTTATCTTCCTCTAAAGAAACCTTTGTTGTGGTTGAGTATTTCACTACACTAGATATATTTTGAATTTTCACTTTTGAACTGAAACACTTCCAGCACAATTTGTATAAAAAGTTTATATAAGAGTAAGACAAATTTTTAATCAACTCATGGGCTAGATCTATTTAAGTGCTAAAGTTAATGATCATTATGCCCTCAAAATGTGAAGCAACACTACGTAGTTTCTGGTCCTTTTTTTTTTATTTTGACATTGCTATAGTTTCAGTGATTACAAAGGAAATAACCATCAAATCTTTTCATGATTGATGACCACTAAGGTGTTTGAAGTTGTTTTTTTTTTCTCGAATACGCAGGAGAGCTGCGTATCTTTGTATTAAGAGAGAGTAAAACGGCCCCTTACAATCATCACCACCTCATTCCGGGCCGAGCCATGAGGGGCTGTTACATACATAGAGTTGTAGCTTAAAAAAAAAAGAGAGAGTAAGACCTGACCCAACAAACTGAATTAGGCTATCCTAATCCATCCACATGACCCAGAGTCAGGGTACGTAAACCCCAAGCTCCTGCTAGACACCAAAGGTGTTGCTGCTTGGAACACGGTCCTGTAATCCCAATGGCGCTAGGACTCTGAACCAGAACTGCCGGGCAAGCACACATGAGGTAAGTAAGTGCTGGACCGTCTCATCCTCTTGGTCACACAACGGACATTGAGCTGGATGTGGGAGATTCCGCTTCGCAAGCCGATCTGCTGTCCAACAGTGATTCCGATGGCTAACCATAGGAACATTTTGCATTTGGGCGGTGCCCAGGACTTCCAAACACGACGCCACGGCTCAAAGGTAGTGGCTCCATTATGGAAAGCCCTGTATGCCGACTTTGAAGAATAAACGCCCGAAACGTCAAGTGTTTGAAGTTGTGAATAAACTCAAAGCACTCTTCTACTATGTTTGAGTGTTTCCAAAGATTTCCCCACTCCTCATTTATCATATATACTCGAATTTATGTTGCAAGTTACATCCTTGCAGAAATAGATGCTATCACTGCTAATTTATTTGCTTCAGAAAATACATCTGCTTTATCCGTTGTCCCAACCGGGGGTGCTTAAATCAGCTTTTGTATGTTGACTATGGTGGTTTTTGCACTATTATTCTTGGGCCATCTAATGAAATTCGATTTACAAATGCTTTACAGACAGGTTTTGCTGGATGCTGCAAGAAAGGTGGGCATAGAAGGAGCAGAAGAACTGCTTGAAGACCCTAGCAAAGGAGTCGACGAGGTATGTTTTCCAGTGATCTGTTCCTGAGGCCATATTCTAATCAAAGAGCTCACGCATCCTTCTTGCTAATAGGTTCGGGAAGAACTCAACAAGTATTCATCTGGCATTTCAGGGGTTCCACACTTTGTGGTATGCGGGTTACTTGGATGACAACATTTGTCGTATTTTATCCGTTCAATGGTTAGAGAATTATCTTTTGTTATTCACCGGACTCTGTTTCTTTCAGATTAATGGAAAATATCAACTCAGTGGTGGCCAGCCTCCAAATATATTCGTAAGGGCCTTTGAGGCGGCTGCAAAAGATGGAGATGAACGGTAGCTTATGGACTACCCCAGAAATAATATGTGTGTTTACGTTTGAAACGAATAAAAGCTAGATTCTGTAATTAAGTAATAAAGATACAGTGCAGATATTTATAGCTATGCTGTGAAAGATTATGCGGAATTACTTGTATTTCTGAAAATCCAATGTTGTGATAATCAGTGGTGAATATGTGCAGTTGAATAAGACTTCTTGTGAGTTCATAGGATGTGGCAGATCGGTTAGAATGACGCAACAGTAATGCCTACCCATATTAAACTTTTATGGGATAAGGAAAGATATTCATTATTTGGGTCATTACTGTATTGCACAACTTGGAATATAATCATATAAATAAATGTATTTTGTACTCCAGTATGCTGATGTACTTAATATATTTTGATATCTTTTTCGAACATGCTCTATGAAGTTCTAGGCACGACTATATTTTGAATTTTTTGTATGAACTGTATTTACATCCATCCTTTCTTTACACATTGTATTATTCGTCAATTCATTCATGCCTGATTCTGATTTCATTAATATTAGCATCATATCCGTATGAGTTTGGTATTCCGTTTGCCCCACCAAGTTACTATTCGTTTGGCATGCTCATTTGTCCCTTTTCTCCATATGCTTAATCAGCATCCTAACAAAGCATTATTACAGGACATTTGTGAAATCATGATCCGCTTTATGCTGACTCATTAGGGGTGCATTTGCACATGGGCTCCGGTCATTAAGGACCCAAGTAGCGATGACACACAGTGGGCTTCTTCCCAGAGTCGCATTGGTCAAATTCTTGTTGGCTTCCACATTAAGTATATTGTGATCAATGACCAATTTCCTCACAAAGTGTTGTTGCCGTTTGAGAAACAATGCATGCTTTGCACTAGAAGCTGCGGCGCGCCAAATCTCGTTTGAGTTTGCAGTCGGTTTGACGCAAGAGTAGGCGTATAGCGCACTGCATGGGCTTTAGTATTCTTATTAGCTGTAAACGAAGCTCGAGCTTGACAAGCTACTCGTACTCGGCTCAAAAAAAGCTCGATTCGAGCTCGGCTCGACTGGATTTCAAGCCGAACTCGAGCCTTTCCCTAGGCTCGCGAGCCCCATCGAATCGAGCTCGAGCAGCTCGACAAAGCTCGTCAATCTTCACAACCCATCGTCGTGGATGCCTGCTCCCCCTGCCGCCCATACAGCCCACCAATTCTTCTCTTCAGCCCGCTGACCAATCCAAATCCTGGCCGAAGAAGGCCTCAGAACCTCGTCCTCCACCTGTCTGCAGAATCGATTCCCCATTCTCACCCTCCTCCTGCGCACATCTGGAGCTTCTTCCTAATCCTGTTCCTTTAAAAAAAAGGGTCATTTGCAAAACTGCCCTCGTTTTCAACCTCAATTGTATGTTTACCCTCTTTTTTTAGACTTTGCAAAATTGGACCTGCTTTCACCCAAGTTGTTGCACGATTGCCCCTATTTTGATGGCAAAACTACAGTTTTGCCATCAAAATAGGGGCAATCGTGCAACAACTTGGGTGAAAGCAGGTCCAATTTTGCAAAGTCTAAAAAAAGGGCAAACATACAGTTAAGGTTGAAAACGAGGGCAGTTATGCAATTGTGCCTAAAAAAACCATCTGGAGCTTCTTCCTCCCCACAATCTAGTCGCCCTCCTTCCACAAGCAACCTCTCCTGCCAAATTGAATAGAAAATAGCTAAATCACACCATAATCGATTGATTTGTTGCTTCCCAGCAGTCCGCCGGCCTCCTTGCCCATGTACAGGTGCGTTCTTGTGCCCAGAATTCAAAGGATTGAAGATCTATTCATTTCGTTTCATTTTTTTATAGTTCTGAACATTTTCTTTCCCGTACCAATCGAAGGATGTTGCTGTTTATTTTTTTCTGTTGCAACATTTGACATTTGCATCTAACCTTTGTCTATTTTCGTTCTTCTGCTGAAACTGACAAGTTCGCAGACGAGCCTGGCCGAGCCGAGCTCGAGCCCAGTCGAGCTCCAATCGAGCCGAGTACGAGCCTGCCTGCAGGCTCGCTCAGATCTCAGGCTCGGCTCGAGTTCGGCTCGGGCTTCGAGCGAGCTCGAGCTTGAGGTGCCAGGCTCGCTCGAGCTCGGCTCGTTTACAGTGTTCCGCTCTATAGCGAAACGAACGACTGACTGCCGAGTAACACAAGGATAATCAGTGACAATACGGCAGGAAGTGAAGAACGAAGCGCCGCATGATTTACTTGACAAAGAATCATTCAAGCACACGGGCATGCAGCCCACTGAGTCAGGAGAAAACGCTCCAAATGTCAAACTCTGGAGAACTCAAACCAAGAAAATGAGAACATGAACGTCAACCATTGAGACACTATTCTCATGCGGAGGTCCAACCACATAGTCTCAGACACATGTAGATATATGCAATCATGCTGTTGCAGCTTCAGCACCCTTGTGTCAGGTTTTTTTGTTTTTCTCGTGACTGCATGACACTTTAGTCCTTTTTCTCTTCACCAATCACTGATGTTTAATCATTTTTCTATGTTTATGGATTCAGATTTTTGTCTCCAAAAGATGATTGGAGTTGCGAGGAGTTGCGAGGAGTTAATCTGAATTCTGACCGCATCTGGTGGAGTCAATAAAAGGATCTGGATTTCTTTTTTCTTGTATGCGACAGTGCTTGTGTGTGGCAGGGTTATATACATGTACTGCATACCACTGTCATTTTCTTTGTTTCTTCAATGTAACAGTATGCAGGATTAGTTTAGGAAACAATTGGAGTGGAATAGCATCTTTTCTCTTTAGCCCTGCTCAATGTAAATGTCCAGTGCAATTCATATCAGAGATTATTGTTCTTCCATCTTCCTTCTATCCTCTATTAATCTTTGGGTGAATTCTTATAAATAGAAAATGCAATTAATAAGGCTTGTATGTTTGCAGAAAAATGCGTGAAAATAAATTAAAATAGTGAATAGAATAATAATTTCAGTCGTAAATATTTAAATAATTTGACCAGGTCAAATCATAATTCACAAATCAAGTGACTGACGGTAGTTAACGGTCAGGCATTCAATGACTGACTGTTTCCTCCGTTTGCTTCAAGAGGAAATGACCGGTGTGCACGGCGCGTATAAGCCGGCCCGACCTCACGTCTCGGGGTAACGTGTGCACGTCGAGGATATGAGACAACGGTGCGCGCCGCCGGGCCGTGAACTTACGCCGGCCACGTCGCGGTGGTGACGCGGTGCCAGGGGTGGCGCGCGGTACACGTGCTCCTTCGAAGGATGTGGCGAGGTATCGAGCCCACAGTCAAACGCGACGGGGGCGGAGCCGTGGAGGGTGTCTTCCTGTAGCAGCAGCCCCTTGTCCCCGTGCTTAGCAGCTGCGTCCAACAAAGCTCCTCCACGACCGCCACCTTCACCAGCAACGGCAGGCCCAAAGGCGTACACGTCGGTGCGCTGCACTTTCTCATGGATTGCAGCTCCGGGGTATATATAACATAAAAAGGATGGTGGGATGGACATCAATTTCTCCACACATGGTCGTAGAAAATGGCCAGAGTTGAAAGACGAACATTTTCTATCACACGGTCACAGAAAGCGACCATAGGTTGAAAACGGGCAAGGATCAACGAATGCGGCAACCGTTTTAGACTTCCTCTCCCACGGAGCACAGTCGAGAAATGCGGCAGCTGGTTGACAAAAGAAGAGCAGTTGATCAGAATCGTAGGATCAAGCAACGACGAATCGGACGATGATGAAATTTGAGGCGACGTGGCCGAGCGAGCGTGGGCGAAAGGAGGTTCACTATTCTACTTTTAGATTTGAAGGATACATGCATACAGTTCTGATCCAATATTCCATTTTGCCAAGTGAAATTGGCAATGGCAATATGCAGTTGCTTGACTTTTGATTTTCAAGTTTATTTCGAGAATCTTCGGATAGATCCTCATGCCAACAGGTGCCACTAATCGCCACTATTCGATATCTTAATTAATTTGGGAAAGCGTAAGCTACTATTCTAATCTAAACCATTAAGAAACCAGTTTTCTCTAACATAGTTTTTACTTGCCGAAATCCACCCCTACCCTCTATCTACCGTTGATCCAAAAACTACCTAACGCTGTAGACGTCGGATCTTGCCAGGTGCGCCACGGGTGAGTGGACCCAGCCGAAGAGAGCGTGACGCACCGTCATCTGCAGGCCAAAACGGAGGACATCGAGAATACTTTTTGCACCCAGCGTGGGTGGAGCGCTGCCGAAAAAGAAGGATCTCCCTCCCGTGATCTACGCCCGCAGCAACCGCCCTGCACCCACAGCGTAGATTACCCCCGTCCCGATCTCCTCCCCAACTTCGGAATTCCGTCATGATTTCCTTCCTCGAATGGACCTGCATCCGGTGTTCCTTCAGCGCCGCCGCCATAGATCCGCCGCTGCCGTCCATGGAACCGCCTCAGCTCGTTCATCTCGCCCCGAGCAATACCGCCCCGCACCAGAGAATCGCTGCATCCGCCACGCGGTCTCGACAAGGGAGAAGGCGACGTCCCTCCGCCGTCGAGAGCTGCCGGGTGTGGATCGAGGAGCAGCTCGCCACCCCTTTGCGCCGCCGCCTAACCTCTCTGATACGAGCGCCGGCGAATGGGGAACACGACTCGGTTGTACTCCCCAGCCGTCTGCCGTTGAGTTGTCCTCACCCTTCCTCGATTGCCTCAACTCCGGTCGGTACTCTCTCTACTCTCCATTCTCTTCTCCCTGATTTGTGTTTTGATGACGTCGCTTTTTTATTCCCTCGGATCGTTGATTTCTCTTGCGTAGGAGTAGTAGCACCACTGACGTGGTTGAGATTATGGGGGGAGGGGGACAGCCTGGTAGGGGATCGAATTGCTTGGGGGCTCCAGGCGTGCCTCCCCTCCTGCTATCAACTGCATGAAATTTGAGAATCGATTGCTAGGAGCTCCATATATGTAGGAATATAGGATCCATTTGAAATTGTGAAACCCTTAATCATCGCTGCCACAGAAAAGGCACTAATCTAAGCTAGGGTTCTCCTATCACCTGAAGCTTGCTCCCGCTGAAATTTTGCTTTGATCTCTAATATCAATTTTGGTTTAGATGTTGGTGATACATTCCGAAATGATTTCCTTGATCTGAGTTCTTACTTTGCCACATATATATTGTCTGCATGAATGCAATTTCAGTAGCTCTGGTCTCACATTGCATATTCATATTTATATTTCAGAGTGGTATGGATATGCTGGTGCAGGTTAATTAAACTGGGACTCAAATGATTTACCGCAAGTTGGTTCCATTTGCTACCGGTACAGTGTGTTTTTTATCTGTCCTTTTGCGAACATGTCAAGAAGTAATGAGAATGGTGCATGTGTTCACTGAATGAACGACATATGTTTTCATACAAATGTTCGTTCATATGTTTGCTAATCCTACTACTGAGGCATGGATTCTTCTATCTTATTCATACCTTGTGCCTCCTTTCCAAATGGTGCCTCCAAAGTGAGATTGGATTCGCAGAGCATTCAGGGGCTTAACCAGCACCACTATGGATGGTGATTAACTACTGCAGATGTGCCATTGTTAATACCCATTTTCCCTGATGCAAGTTGTTATTTTTTACCTTTTCTGTTTTCACATATTACTGGAATGATCGATTGTTCTTTCAAGTCATATTTGTAATCTAAGTAGTAAGGAGGATCCCTAAAATCAGTGGCTTGATTTCGATACCATTGTTGATTGACTTGCAGCATTCTACTTGCTCATATCATTTTAGCTGACTCTATGCTTTGCTTTTTGGTAGTTACCGTATTTTTAAGGGAAGGTGATAGTACATCACTCTTATTCTAGGTCCATCACACTATATGGTTTGCCATGCAATTCTTTCTAATTGTTAATTGTTGGCTTTTACAGAAACTGCTACTGTCCTTCTCAAACTGAAGGAGCCAACATAGAAGTTTGGTATTGCAGATAAATATCATTGTGCAGTTTAAGTATGTATTTAAATAATCATACATTGTAGATGAAATTTTGGCAAAGTTGTTATCATTTTTGTTTCGTTATTGATTCCTGGAAATTAAACTTTACAATAGTGCAGGATTTATCTAGCAGGATAGCCTTGGATTATGAAATTAAAACTGGGCAGTCAAGCCTGTCAAGGTGAAGACTAATGCATTCTCAGTTTCCAGAAACAAGATGGAGATTGACAGTATGAATCGGACAAACAATGCTAACACTTCTTGTACTTAATTTCTTAACAAACAATGAAGACACATGTGGTAAGGAAAATTAGACCTCACTTTGGAAATTGTTTTGTTTCTTCAGTTGTTTCATTAGTTTGGTGTGTATGTGAAGACTGAATGGAATATGCTTCTAGGCTCGACACCACATGGCAGATGCATCAGGTGATTGGGTCGAATAAAAAAAAATTACCCTTTGAGATAGCGAGTGGATGGATTGTTTTTGGTAGCCTGATTTGTTATTCACATATACTAGGCCTAGGTAAAATTCTGGAATACTACTGTCTTATTCAACAAACTCTTTTGCCCACAGGTGGTATAGATGAGGGGGGCGATCCAAAAGCAGATGCAGTTGTCTTTTAAGTTGTCTAATTTTTTATTTTTGATGCTCAATAGTTGAACAATGTGTGCTTCGTTGCAGAGGACATTGAAGGCCATTATGGAAAACAATTGTTAGGCTCTGCTTTGAATGTTCATTAT
The DNA here is from genome assembly GCA_012490785.1 of Eragrostis nindensis. Classification (NCBI taxonomy): domain Eukaryota; kingdom Viridiplantae; phylum Streptophyta; class Magnoliopsida; order Poales; family Poaceae; genus Eragrostis; species Eragrostis nindensis. Next base: position 263,794 of record JAAXCT010000693.1, read on the forward strand.
CTTATTTACTATTAGATGGTTCCTAAACATTAGCAGTAAAACCATTGGAGTCATGTTTGTAAATTTGGTTTCTGTTGTTGTAAATGAATTCATGCCGTATTATATATCTTTTGTGTTAGTTCCTGCAAGCATTTGTTTTCTGACGGGAATACTGATCAAGTACTAGAACTGACATAAGCTTCTAATTATAATGATATTTTAATGCTCCATTGGTTTTATCAATTGAGTATTAAAGGGTTGACACACACCTTGCAGTTGGTACTATCATTTGCAACAACATGTGGGCCGGTGAGAAGTGACGCGGAGGCCATCACTATGGTGGCTAATTCAAGGTGTGTGGTTAACATAGTGGAGCATTGTTTTGTTCTTTTTTATCTCATTTTTCATATTGCCTTAGTTTTTTCCTTCCATTTTTCATATATCCTGAAAAATGTTGCCACCACCACACTGACGAGGCTCTGAATAAATATATTGTAAAAGCCAGCTTCATTCCTTTTCATTTTTGCTGGCGATGAGAAGAGATATGGTATGAAGCTAACAGTACTTACTAATACGTGTAATATATCTATTGTGATGATAGTGACATTTAACTGTACTTATGTGTACAATTCATATTTCTTGCCATATCGTTTTCATGATTGTATTGTGAAGCTTTCAAGCAGTATGCAAGAGATTGAGGATATGAGGTAAGTAAGAGCCTGCCTATCGTACCAATCTCTTATTTTGTTTTGATTAGAATAGATGAGTTTAAACCCACAGTCCATTTTCTAATCCAACTTGACAGTGTAAATTTGTAGAATCAACTTGTGAGTATTTTGCCCCCCAGTGTATTGACATATTAGTTTGTCTCCCATTGATTTATGCTTCATGGCTTTTTGTCGATGGCTTTGCACACCACCAGAACAATTAAACTGGTAGATATGCTCAGGCTTGTCTCCTTTTTTTTTTTCCTTTTGGTTCAGTTTGATTTTGCTTGGGTAGTATTTGTACCATGGTTGTACCAGTAGTACTCACACGCATCATGTGAGCTATGATGTATATGGATATTTGATCTCCCATTATGCCTATCTTTGATGAAATTTTGTTTGATTATAAGCTAATTAGAGTAGGATTGTGAGATTTGTTGAGTTTCCTTATAGCTCAGTTTTGATTTAAAAAAAAGTTGTGGCCAGCTAATTTATATTGTAAAAAAGAAGATTGTTTGCTGATTATATGAACACTAACAAGAATATAGACTATGAGAAAGCAACTACTCGAGATTAACTGGAGAATAATTCCTGAAAATCTTATATATATAAACTAGATGAACTACTTTTCATAAATGCATTTTTCTGAAATTTACCTAAGCACCCTACTTAACTATTCTTAGTGGAATTCTTTAACCAAAATACTGTAAAAGGGATTGGAAGAGTAGTGCAGCCAAGAACCATAAGTCTCTAAGTAAGTTCAGATTATTAATTTATTATTCGGTATAAAGGAGTTCTTCAGAAGTCATTCTATGAGCAGGGACTGGATTCTGGTTGGCGGGACAAAAGAGGAGTATGTGTTCTTCCCTAGATCGCTACAGTGCTCTTGGTCGGCCTTTAGAGGTGCTGGCAAGAGCACAATTGTGAACCGAATTACTTGGGTCTTTGACAAGGATGCTGATCCTTTCGCACCAGTTTGAGTGCAGGTGCCAGGTAAGTCAAATTCTTTTAGGGTGCTTTTTCATGACGATGAGCAACTAAAATTGGTTTTAACTATTGATGTTTGATATGTTGTGAAATTATAAAGCAAATGTCACAATATTTCTTTGTAGTATCCAGTTTCAAGGATTTGAAATGATACACGTATTTATGATAAAAAAAATGCTTGTGACGCAACTTGAACGAAAGTTTCAAGGAGCTGCATCGGTGATAGGAGTCAGATAGGAGTATCTTCATCCTCAAGTTTGTCAAATAAAGGTTCTGATTAGAGGGTAGTTTTGGCATGCTATTATACATTTCGATAAATATGATTTCTCAAAGGCTAATGTCACTTATTTTGAACTGATATTCAGTGTGAATCATTTTAAATAAAAAAGTGTTAGAACAAGTTCCTTAATTATGGTATAACTTCATTTTCTGGAGGTCCACTAGCTGTCTTTACAAAATTGTCGGTCATACTATTTCAGAGGATGCTGAAACTACATCATTAAACGTATGCATTATGGACTTTTCTACCAATTTCATGCTTCTTGATAAATCTGATATATACGCCCTTAATCAAAATGTTATGGTGTTTGGTATATAGTCAATTTTCAGCAAACTTATATTCAGGCACAGGTAATGCAGGTGTAAAATCTATATGCTATTCCACCCTGCTTAGAGCTTATCATTTTAGATTTTGTATTGTTTCTCACATGCATCTCTATTGACCTCACATTTCTAATGCCATCTGGCAGCTGATTGCAGGGCTTCTATGCTGGAAAGAAAAGGGAGACAGAAGAGACGGGGGAGAAGGGAAACCTAGGATTTGTGATCTCATATTTGTACAGACGAGTTTGATTTGGATTTTGAAGATTCATCCTACACCATATGAACGGGTCAAGTCCCTCATTAACTGCCTGTAGGTATTGTATGCGGAGCCACTTCATGACGGACAAGGTGATCTTGCGATGCAAATGAGGCAAGATATCCTTGTGGAGGAATTGGATGGTTTAGGTTTTGATGATGGCACGGTGGCTCTTTTGTGAGACAACACACTTTTAATATATTTAGATACATTTTTGTTGTTTGATTTACATCAGTTGTGATTTAGGAAGAAGTATCTCTGTACGTGAATAAAATTACACGTGATTCATTGCCATCATTTTTGTTGGCTTAATTAAGGTATTTTTTGTTGACTTAGAATATGCTATCAGATAGTATATTGTCAACATTGTTTTGATGGTTATAATCATGTACGTGTCGTATGTGCATTGGTACTATAGACACATATGATTTTGACAAGTGATGTCATTATTTAGACACGTGCGTGGCGCACGTGCATTAGTACTAGTACACACTAAGGAACTAGTAAAGTTTCCCTAAAAAAAAGGGGGGGGGGGGGGGGGGGGGGGGGGGACTAGTAATGTTTCTAGAATGTCAGATTTCAGCGTGATACCCTTTAATGTGGTGAGAGAAGTATTCGAACAAGCAATTTGATGTGACAAGTTTGATGTTTCGAACATTCCTGGGTCAAACTTGTAATAGTCGCCTCCCCTGACCAACGCCTACTACCAAACTCCTCTCGGAGAGGACCTCTCCTCTGACCAGTCGGCTCGGCTTCTCCCAAAATCTGCGATAAAAAGCAACGAACGAAGGCAGACCTATACCTGCAAAAAGGTGGAAAGGAGGAGAAAAAAATTCGTACTCGTGTTCGTGTATGCCCAGTCGCCTCCTCTCCGTTCGCATCCCCTTCCTCGCGAAACCCGGCGCTCTCAGGTTCGGAATTTTTTTTTGTTTTCCGTCCTTCGCGACAAATTGGGGGCCTTAAAGAGGTGGCGATTATTAGAGCAAAAGCCAATGAAAAGCCCAGAAACTCGGCGGTTTTCCTCCCGCACACGCACGGAAGAACTCGACCCCGACGCCACCGCCACGGGATCTGCCCATCCATGCCCTCCTACCTCGCCGCCGACCATGGCCCCGACGCTGGATCCGGCACCACTGCCGCAAATCCGTCCATCCCCGGCGCGGAAGGCCGGCCGGGTGACGGCGGCGCGGCGCGGACGGGTGGGCGGCGGCGGCGCGGCCCGGCGAGATTGGGGCGAACTAGTATCATTTATGAGTGTGCTGATGTGTAAAGATTTTAATCCAGTGGAAATACAATGGATAGCCATAGGCTCATAACACTTGCTGGACACCAAGGCTATGACAAGCAAAATGCTCTTGTTGATGAATTAGGCCTTAATTACTTTTGCCAAGGAAAATATATCGGTGACAGGTGAGTATGCATAACTCGTTTATGGTATTGATCATAAGTTTCATTTTACATTCATTTTTTTAATCTTAGGCCTGTATATTCTGAAAATGTTTTATGATGGGAACTGTATATTCTGTAACCTATATTTCTCTAGACCGTCATTTATTTGCATGTGTTGTCAATGGGATGATATATGGAGAAATTGTTAATTATCTCTGATCTTTTGCTAATTTAAGTTGCAATAATTGCGTATAAAATATGTTTTTACAATTGGCATATGATGCATATTGCTATTGGTAATGGAACACTGTTGAAAGTGTTTTTAACATTTTTATCTTCCTCTGAAAGAAACCTTTGTTGAGTATTTCACTACTCTAGATATATTTTGAATTTTCTCTTTTCAACTGAAACACTTCAACGCAATTTGTATAAAAAAATGTACATAAGAGTAAGACAAATTTTTAATCGACTCATGAGCTAGATCTATTTAACTGCTAATGAGCTAGGTCTATTTAAGTGCTAAAGTAATGATAATGATCATTATGCACTCGGAATGTGAAGCGATACTGTGTAGTTTCTGGTCATTTTTTTTATTGTGACATTACTAGTTTCAGTGATTACAAAGGAAATAACCATCAAATCTTATGATGATTGATGACTACTAAGGTGTTTAAGGTTGTGAATAAATTCAAAGCACTCTTCTACTGTATTTTGGTGTTTTCAAAGGCTTCCCCACTTTTCATTTATCATATATACTCGAATTTATTTTGCAAGTTACATCCTTGCAAAAAGAGATACTATCACTGCTAATTTATTTGCCTCAGAAAATACATCTGCTTTATCCTTGTCCCAACCGGGGGTTCTTAAATCAGCTTTTCTATCTTGACTATAGTGATTTTTGCACTATTATTCTCGAGCCATCTAATGAAATTCGATTTACAAATGCTTTACAGACAGGTTTTGCTGGATGCTGCAAGAAAGGTGGGCATAGAAGGAGCAGAAGAACTGCTTGAAGACCCTAGCAAAGGAGTCGACGAGGTATGTTTTCCAGTGATCTGTTCCTGAGGCCATGTTCTAATCAAAGAGCTCACGCATCCTTCTTGCTAATAGGTTCGGGAAGAACTCAACAAGTATTCATCTGGCATTTCAGGGGTTCCACACTTTGTGGTATGCGGGTTACTTGGATGACAACATTTGTCGTATTTTATCCGTTCAATGGTTAGAGAATTATCTTTTGTTATTCACCGGACTCTGTTTCTTTCAGATTAATGGAAAATATCAACTCAGTGGTGGCCAGCCTCCAAATATATTCATAAGGGCCTTTGAGGCGGCTGCAAAAGATGGAGATGAACGGTAGCTTATGGACTACCCCAGAAATAATTTGTGTTTACGCTTGAAACGAATAAAAGCTAGATTCTGTAATTGAGTAATGAAGATACAGTGCAGATATTTATAGCTATGCTGTGAAAGATTATGCGGAATTACTTGTATTTCTGAAAGTCCAATGTTGTGATAATCAGTGGTGAATATGTTGCAGTTGAATAAGACTTCTTGTGAGTTCATAGGATGTGGCGGATCGGTTAGAATGACGCTACAGTAATGCCTACCCATATTAAACTTTTACGGGATACGGAAAGATATTCATTATTTGGGACATTACTTACAACTTGGGATATAATCATATAAATAAATGTCTTTTGTACACCAATTTGATGTGACAAGTTTGATGTTTCGAACATGCTCTATATTTTGAATTTTTTGTATGGGAACTGGTTTGTACATCCATCCTTTCTTTACACAATGTATTATTCGTCAATTTATTCATGCCTGATTCTGATTTCATTAATATTAGCATCATATATCCGTATGAGTTTGGTATTCCGTATGCGCTACCAAGTTACTATTCGTTTGGCATGCTCATTTGTCCCTTTTCTCTATATAACATACTTCATCAGCATCCTAACAAAGCATTAGTATTGGACATTTGTGAAATCATCATCTGCTGTATGATAGCTCACTAAGGGTGCATCAAGGTTCTCGTTACCATTTGTACCGGTAAAACCGACCCCCACCGAGATGGCCGATTTTTAGAAAAATCGGTCGAAAACCGGTTCAAAATCTAAATGGCGATATTTGAATAAAAAACATCGAAAATATCGGTAAACCGGACCAAAATTCAGAAAGCCGGTTCAAGAGGAAAAATAAAAAAAATTGTAATTTTGAAAAAACAATAAAACAAAAAATATGTGAAAAAAACTAGATGCGATTTGGAGAGCAATGGTGCAACAAGAACACAAAAAATCAATCGTTTGCTTGGTAAAAAAATAGAAAGGTTGTTGGTTCAAAAAAAGATTTTTAAAAAAGTTTTTCTTTATTTCTTCTTTTTCAACCCAGAAAGCTTGCTTGATTTTTTTGATGGTCCAAACGATCGAATCTGCGTGTTCCGTTTCCACCGTTGGACTGCAAATTTGATCTACTTTTTTTACACATTTTTTGTTTCATTTTTTTTTTTGGAAATGTGAAATCGAAAACTGGACTACCGGGTAAACCGTTTACCGTGGTTTTGTAAACCTTGGGGTGCATTTGCATAAGGGCTCCAGTCATTAAGGACCAATTAGCGAGGAGCCGATGACACACAGTGGGCTTCTTCCCAGAAAGTCGCAATGGTCAAATTCTTGTTGCCTTCCGCAATACACTTCAACCGTACATAATATAAGCATGTTTTGATCGATGACCAATTTCCTCACAAAGCGCTGTTGCTGTTTGAGAAACAATGCATGCTTTACATTTGAAGGATACACGCATACAGTTTTGATCCAATATTCCATTTTGCCAAGAGAAAATTGCAAATGGCAATATACAGTTGCTTGACTTTTGATCTTCGAGTTTATTTCCTCATTTTGCCAAGAGAAAATTGCAACTGCAATATACAGTTGCTTGACTTTTGATCTTCGAGTTTATCTCGAGAATCTTCGGACAGATCTTTCCTCCTATATATCATTGGAAGAGGTGACACTAATCGCCACTATTCGGCATCTTAAATAATTTGGGATAGCATCAGCTACTACACACTAAGGAACTAGTAAAGTTTCCAGAATGTCAGATTTCAACGTGATACCCATAATGTGGTAGCCCACGTGGACAAGTAACATCATGACCCAATCAGTTGAAAATATCAGATGTTAATTGGCACAAACCATGAACTTTTTTTTAAAAAAAGAAGAAAATAATTTTCTGCTCTATAAACCAAAATAGAATCTTTGCGCTACCGGAAGTTTCAGTAAACAATCTAGCGACTGGATTTCATCACCGTTATGTACACATCATGTAGGATTAAGAATGCGCATTCATTAGCCATCCATAAAGACTTGTATCAGCAACATCATTCGTCTTCATGGAACAACATCACCTACAGTGAGATAGTTGGATTTAAGAAATCTTATTTTTGCCATCCACATAACCATGTTAACGAGGTATGAATTAATGCTTCATTGTTGAAGTGAAATAGGAGTAGCTACGTACCTTTGCACAGACAGGGCAAGATTGACTTCTTTCCATCCACTCGTAAATGCAACTAAGATGGAAATCATGGTTGCATTGCAATACAATCTTCGGGTTCTCGAAATCATATTCTGCAAATGAAGAAATACAAGATTGAGAACACAAGAAATACTAACATTAAGACATATATACATGGATTTGTAAATGAACAGATCATAGATTGATTCAAACAACTGCAGATATTTCCTTCTGCAGCTAAAACAGCTAAGTTTGACTGACTTCCTTTTATTAGAGGCAATCTGAGAAATGGAGTTAACAAAGTCAGTTGTTTCCACCAACCTTCTAGGCATATCGGACAGTCATCCTCGTTATCCAACAGATCACGGGCTTGTATTCCATCAATGCTTGGGCCTCCTGAACGGTGTTTTACAGATGAATCATCGACCTTTTGAGCTGTGCAAGCTGATCCGGTATCAGTAGTCTTGCCTTCCTTAATTTGACCAGGTTTCTCGAACTGCCTTGACGCCTTTTCATTTCCTGACACTACTGGGTGTTGCTCGATCCGATGGCTAGAACGAGGATTGTCATAAGGCAAAGGCCTAGGAGGTGAGCAAAAATTATCCATTGGATCCACTGGTACTGTAGCAGCACAAGCCACCAGAGGAACCCTTCCGTGGTCAGGAGCAACACGTGTATCTCCTCTTTGACGAGCAGCAGAGCCCTGTGAAGACAAATTTAGAAGAGAGCACATGGTGCAGGGGAAACATATGAAAACAAGAGCCACCACAGATGACAGGATTATCTAGACTTCAGGGAACAAATGTAGTTCATTGTTCTGAGACTAATCAATCCGAGCACATGCCTGACCATTTGTTTTTCAGTATCAATATCTTATTGATTCAGCTCATAGGGGTATGAGCTCCAACTTCTAAAAATAGCATGTCTGAAATTTAGTTGTATCGAAGTCAATGATAACAAGACAGGATAAGCTACATGCGAATTTTGAGTTTACGATGCAGATGTTACCAATTAAATAAAAATAATTGCAACAACAATTAATCATCATACTGCACACATCCTTTTGCACTGCTATTTCTTAATACACCACCAGGTAACCAGAACAGAACAATGCTAGTCCATTCAAAGCTGCAACCTTCACTCTCTACACAGAACATCCCTACACAAGCTGAACCAACAACGCAGAGACATAACCTGGAATCTACAACTATCAACCATATCGATCGAAATCCAGTGCACACATTTTACATGAACCATCAGCCAAGCCCATCATCAGAAGAAAACAATTACATACTGCCAAACAACATTCATCGCGAACCTGAAAAGAACAGAAGGGTAGAAGCAGAGGAATCAGCATACCGAGTGGCTGTTGTTCGGGAACGGCCACGGCAGGCAGAAGCAGCATACTCCTCCCTCCGGCTCGCGGTGGCCGCCCAGGCAGCACAGCAAGGACCCCATCTCTCGCCCAGTCACCTTCTCGCTCCCAAGCAACCGGCACCGGCGGCGGGTGCCTTCCTGCAGTTCTTGGACTCGCCCCCGTTCGTCGCCTCTCAGACAGACGAAGGAAAGGAACCTCCTCCGATCACGGGCAATTTAAGGGCCGAGCGGAACTCGATCCGCCGCTAATCCGCGCTGATTTCCTCCTGTCGTCTCCGCTCCCGTATCTGGGAAACAATCCGAAATTATCAAGTAAAAATCAGCCACAGCTTTGGCGACGGCGAGTGCGGACTGCGGCGCAAGTGACTAGCGCTCCTACTGCTACTGCTCGACAACAAAGAACAGGCAAAGAAAGACTAGATTTTTACTGCGAGTTCTTGGTGGACTATCAGAACCTCGGAGCGATCGAGATAAACCCCAAAGATTGGTGGCGCCTGACGGTGGGCTCTGCTGCAACAACCTTCGGAAAATCGGAGGCGGAGCCAGATTTTTTCCTGTTGGATGGAGGTGGAGACGGATTTGGGGTGCGGGTTGGATCAGGATCAGGAGATTGGAGCTCGCACGCAACGCATTGCGACGCGATTTGCTGTTGCACCGAACAGCGAGCGCAACGGAGCGGAGGGGGCCGAGGGGCCGCCACACCAAAAGGAAGTGTGCTGAAAAGCCAGAGAGAGAAAAATAGTTTAAGAGAAGGAGAAGAATCTTAGTGGCGGCGCTAATTACGAGACTAGCCCCGAGCTGAGGCTGCAAAGGGAGGTGGACGCTGATCCTGGCCCTTTCTTTCGCTTGCAGCAAAGCTTAATGTTCGTAGCACCTTTTTAAGGTGCTCATGTACTGATGATAAGGCTAATATTAATCTCACCAGAGTCCAAATCCTCCCTGATTACTCCTACGAAGATTCTATGCCAATGTTTTCTCTCATTTTTTTTTCGACCTCCTGATTACCTGGACTATCAAGTATGCTAATCTTTGGCACAAAGTCTAGAACTTCCATGATTACCTTGACTCGATTTTTTTTCTATACTATACAACTCAGACACAACGCACGCACACTCACCCCTATGAACACACATACGCAAACTCTATCCCTATGAGCATTCTCGAAGACTGAGCTGACAAATTCTCGAGATTGATGAAGTCGCTAATCTTTGGCACAAAGTCTAGAACTTCTCTTCCTTTCAAAAAAAAAAAGTCTAGAACTTCTCTGATTACCTGGACTCGAATTTGACCTGCTGGTTATTTCTGAACTATAGGCACCATTTGGTGCTCCAAAGAGTTTTGAGTGACAGAGAAGAATGTGAACTCCAAACAACAAATAAAAGCATGAGATTAGCATATTTTAAAGAAAACCACTCAAAAAATATTTGAAAATCCCAATTAAGGGGATCAGAAAATCTCTGTTTTTTTAAAAGCATATTTTACTTGTTACTTACGGTCATCGTATGGATCATAGGAGTGCCGTCCTATGCATATTCAGATTCAGGAAGTTTGTTCCATTCTTGAATAAAAGGAACAGATTTTGTAATATCGCAATAGAAATACAAATAATTACTCCAAGAAACTTTTTTTTTTTGCTCCAAGAACCTTGAAGTTGAAGATGACCCAAACCCTGAGATTTGCACAAGGTGTTTACTGCTTATGTCCCCACTGCATTGATGCTAGTAATTAAAGTGATTTTTCAGACTGACAATGTGCAGTTCTCTTGAACGTGATTGATGCCTTCCTTTTAACCCATCTACCAACAGTGATTAGATAAACTGGATACTGACTCATGAACCATTTGAAGGGTCAATTGATCTGACCGCCATGCTTGATTGACCAACCTCAACCTGCTGATCACTGGCAAGTAAGCCAATTGAAATACCATATATGTTGAAATAATATTGAAATGCATGCCAGTACAATTAATGAGCATTATTTTTCATGCTTTATTAGCCTAGTAAAATTAATGAGCAGCTAATCTTAGTTACTGACGGGAAAAGACTCTACAGGAAAGTTAATTGGGAAGAATTGCACGCATAAACTTTGCATCATTGTTGGTCGTTTGTACGCACCTACTTATATACCACAAGTGGACGGTGTACAGTTGTAGCACTTTTCCCTCAGAGTATCCTAAGGTTTAATATCGAACCACAGAGAACAAGCGGGACTTAAACTATTATTTAAACCACTAAATTGATATAGCGAAAGTGTGTGTGAAAAGGATGATTAACAACTAGAGGTGAAAAGGCCTGCGTTTGTAACAAGGTTATAAAAAGGATTCTCTCCTATGGTTTTGGGACTCTGGCATGCAACTCGGATTATGGTTCAAATGATAGGTTTAGTATTCTACAAGACATGGTGGTTTCGTTCGTCTCTCGCCCTGTCACGACAAGGATTAGTAGCTCCCCACTGGTTTCTTGCACTATGTGATCATCGATAGCATAACCGCTGCAGCAGCTACACTAATGAATTCATGTATTAATTAGATACGGAATAAACGCATCACATAGACTGAACGCATCAAGAGAGTATCGTAAGTGTGAGAGTTACATAACCAGGTTTCCCTCGCCACGGAGAGAATATGAGATCTACTCACGCATCGTATTGCAACACATGAACATGGCTACAATGGGACGCGAGATTTTAGCGTGGGCACACAGGTGCCGATCGGCACAGAGGTGTGCCGGTCGGCACAATCTTCCTTTTTGGTGGTGATGATCGGTGATCGCCGTCTTCGCCACCACAACCTTCAACCTAGGTCAAAACTTCTATCCGTCTGTCGTCTCTCGTCTTTTCGCGACCAAGATCTTCTCTTCATAGTTACTTTCGATTGTGGGCTGGATTTCACCTACTCCAACTCTGATATTTCTTCTGGGCTTCATATCCTCCGAGTGGGCTTCATGTTTGGGCTCGCCCCTGGTGATGCCGGTCGGCACAAGGGTTGTGCCGGCCGGCACAGACTCCAAAATCCTCGTTCTTCGGGCCTCCGGCAGCTCTTTACCCGTAGTCTCTCTATTTTCGCCTGTTTCCTGCAAATCCTTCCAAATACACAGAAACTACGCATATATATAATAATAGAGGTTAATTGTTAGCAATAAAGACATAATAAGTATTAAAAACACCATATTTGTCATATAAAATGAGTACCTAGAAAGCGCTAACAATCATTATGCCAATGCAGACGGGCCGATTGTATTCACACGCAACTATTTTCTTTTAATATATACGGATTTTGTGCTACTCGGAAAGGGTCTTGGCCTAGTGGTTAAGGCATCCGAGTAACACCTCTCAGGTCCTGGGTTCGACTCCCCGTGGGAGCGAATTTTCAAGGATTTAATGGCATTTGTGCTTTCAGTGGTAGGCGACGCTCCCGTCGACAGCGAGGCGCCAGTGGTGACTTCGTATCTCTGGATTTGTCTGCCACCAGCCCCTCAGGCCCTCATAGAAAAAGAAAAGAAAGAAACTACCACAGGAGTCCCACTCAACTCAATCAACATCATGTTATCCATTTTTTCTGGGCTACCAATTAATAATCTTGTAATATAAGGCAACTTATCACTTAAGTACTGCAGTATATTCCCAGTCCGTCCAATTACTTCCTCTGATTTTAATTTTAACATTTTTTGCGGGTATTTTATTTTTAACAATGGTTAGTTCAATTTGCCAATAAAAATGGTTAACAAATCACCATCAGAATTCAGAGGGATCGTAGTAAAAGATAATGGTGTTGAATTCGGTGGTTGATGCATATAACCGAATAGCAAAATCCGTAATACTTCGTTGACAGTTTCGGATATGTTGATCGCCCCCGCCCCCCCGTCTTGCTGCATCAGCGCACCGTGTCGTTCACTGAACCTGAAATATAGTACTCTTGTCGTAGCTTAGCTAGGATTAGTTATCAGTATAGACTTCATCGGGAAAAAAAAAGTTATCAGTATAGACGAAGGTCCGTGCCGGCACTCGGCAGCTAGTCCACAAAATTAAGGGAAAGGGGAACTTCGCTTTCAATTCAGATAGAATGGCAGTGCCGTCGTCTGTCTTCTATGGGCTAATCGACAAACTAAATCTGCAGGCAGGCAGGCTTAGGCGCATCAGCAGGGTGGATAAGAACCAAAGGCCACAAAACATATGACGGCAGAGGTTAGCTTACAATTAGTTATACATCATGTGATGGGCGTCCTTATCATGCGACCTGAACGCCTTCTGATTAATTGCAGCTAGCTGGCTTCTTAAAGGTGATTCGATCAGTCAAATTACAGTGCTTGTGATACCACCACCACCAGTAGTCACATCAACCGTACCTGTGTAATACTCCATTCTCATTTATATGACATATATATTAGGACGGGTTCTTTAGTTCGGATCTGTACTACAAGCATCAATCCTAACGCCATATATAAGAGACTGAACGAACTGGAGAGTCAAGTATAGTCCATGTCAAAAGCATGAGCTAACCTTTCTATCATCTATCTAAAAACTACTAGTAAATCGCACCATGCATGTTTTGCAACAAACAGAAACCGGATAGGGTTGCCTTTTACAGGGTTAATGGAAGACCAAGAAATCTGACTGGTTCTTTTGTTGCCTCATCTGCTTATAGAACACAACACTAAAGAACCTGACCACTATTACACTTTATATATTCTGTCAAAAATCTTTACGCTGAATAATTGATCATTCAAGCATGTAGTATAAATTTACTTCAGATTTCAGTCAACTCAAATATATATTCATGTTTGTTTGCAAGATTCAAACTATAAACTAAAAAGCTAGAGTTCCAACTAATCATACAAATACCATTACAAATCTATTTGTAGCAACAATCCGATCCATGAGGTGAACCATGACTACAAATCGATTTGTAGGGATACTCTATGAGGTGGGCCACCACTAGAAACGATGGGCCATTTCTAGCAACGGTATGTAGTGAAAGCGCCACTATATATAGTGTGGTTTTGTAAGTGTTGCTAGAAAGTGTTTTTGTAGTAGTGCACATTTTGGAGATGAGACATCTCTAGCGATGATCCGTAGTGAAACCGCCACTATAGAGAGTGGCTTTGAAAGTGTCGCTATAAATCGTCTTTGTAGTAGTGCACATTTTGGGAGCAAAACGTACGTGCGCGATATAGATGGAGGTAGCAGCAAGTGGTCGATATATATGCTGCGCAAGAGCTGAGGTATACAACGAATTATTTTGTGCTCGTGCCTTTTTTTTTTTGGTACTGTCCCTTTACATGATTGGTGGAATCATTGGAGGGCGGGACCATCTATTTAGCAGAGACCGTGCAGCTGAAAGTAAAACAAAAGGGAAGAGGCACCAGAGAAAAGAAAGGCCGGCATGCATCCGTGGAAATGAAAATCAGCTCAGTGCTTCCGTGATTGTAGGGTACTGCAAGCTCGCTTGCTAGCTGCGCGCTCATGTTTTTCGTTGCAGCAATGTTGTAAGAGAAGGTGATGCAGATTCATATATGCACCGACTGCACCAATGTTTAGGCCTCAGCTGCCAAGTGACGACACGTTTTTCCGCGCAGCAGTAGGAGCACATATCTTTCTCTTCTTCTTCTTCCTTTTTGTTTTGCGGCGATAGTAAGAACACATGCATATATCTAGATATGTCCGGCTTAGTTACATAATCTGAAAGATTAACATGAACCAGGTACACCAACAAGGCAGCAACTTGATCGTGTGAGCGTGGATGGTCGTGCGATACCGGATTTCTTCCGTGTATACATCCGCCGTGCAATACGTCAGTACCAGCCGGTCGCTGTTGACAAATCTTGTGTCCAATTAGACTGTTGGTCGTGTATTCATATCATACATACATATATAGTACATACACGACCGTACAAACTAATTGATATCGATCCAACTATTTCCAAGAATCGTGCAAGTACGTGCACGAGCACGTCGACGGTCGATCGGTCGTACACGTACGCGTACAGCTGGTTGGATAGATAGATAAGGACTACCACCAGGCACCAGCATGGTAGTTGGCAGCTGTTGCCGCCGTTCACTAGCTCGTTTAGCGGTCAGATAGGCTCTTGTTGCCGGCAACTGAAGCAGCTACGTACGTTCGTCGATCCAATTATTTGTCTGGACAGCCAACCAAAGATCGATGAATCATCAAAATCTCCCAATCATATCCCGGTGACCGCAGGTTTTCACGCGCGAATTGAAATCGCAGAATCGTATCGATCAACGCGTCAATCGTGCACCGGATTTGATCCGCCTAGCTACGTGCATCATTATTTGTGCAATAAAATTATATAATTGTTGTTAGTATATAGGACTTGCCTAACCTATCCTTCTAATTAAGTTCATGGCCTGCACGTCGACAGACTGACTTTGTACTGGCTAATTAGGGCGCTGGCCACTATGTTAGCATATGCAAATGCACGTCCCTCTCTCTATATATACACCTCTGCTACGTACGCACTCGCGCTGAGACGCTGAGAAGGGTAGGCAGCCGGCGTTCTTAGCATTAGTACAATTTTGCGAAGGAGGACAAGGCAAAAATGGGCAGGAAGCTGCTGCCGGCATTGTGCGGCGGCGGCGGCAGGGCGGCGACGCCGGCGGTGAGGAGGAAGCGGGTGCAGCGGCCGAGCCGCCACTCTCCCTCCAATAAGCTCCCTGCGGCGGTGACCGGCGGCGGCGGCGGCGCCAAGGTCGTCAAGAGTGGAGCAGGAGGAGGAGGGTGCTATGTCAATGGCAACGGCGCGCTGATGGTGGAGGTGGCCGGCGCCGGCAAGAAGGACGGCGGCGGGCGGCGGGTGATGGTGGTGGCCGACGGGCGCAAGGAGGCAGCGGGCGCGCTGCAGTGGGCGCTGTCGCAGGCCGTCCGGAGCAACGACACCGTCGTGCTCCTCTCCGTCGTCAAGCCGGTCGCCCATCAAGAAGGTTGGGTCCTGTGCTAATTTGCTGCGATCATATTGCCACCTGCATTGCAAGACTGCTTTTGATGTTGATTTCAATAGTAATTTCAATGAATTTTTATGTGCAGCAGTTAGTGATTCTTGTGTGAACATACTTGGGCCCAAGTGTTCTCAGCACATCGAGGCCATGAAGAGCATCTGCGAATCAACAAGGCCAGAGGTACAGTATGATCTCGTCATCATAAATAAAAAAGTTGTAATCTCGGTGTTAAATAAGCGCCATCCTAATTAGGATAGAATTTCATCAAAAAGGCATGCATATTTAAATCATAAAAGAAATTACAGGGAAAGTCAGCACATATATTAGGAATAGGAAGCAGAGCACAATGATTACCTGCATGCTGTCCAGCACGATGGAAAGCAATCAGCCACTTAGCGGATTTCGCGGAGCTGTCTTCTAGTAGTAGTAACGAAAAAGAATGCGCAACTTGACACTGGAAATCTTTTGCGCCTCATGTACGCGCGTAGGACTACATACTGTGATCGGAGCAGTAATTACCGCCGTTAATTAATAGCTTCCGCAACAAAAAAAAAATAATGATCACAAGTACGCGCAGGTGAAGGTGGAGACGTGCGTGGTGGAGGCGGAGGAGCGCGCGCCGGCGGTGGTGGAGGCGGCGGCGCGGCACGGCGCGGCGCTGCTCGTGCTGGGCCAGCGCCGGCGGCTCGGCGTCGCGCGGTGGCTGCAGGCGCTGCGGCGGCGCCGGTGGGGGCTAAGCGGCGGCGGCGGAGGAGGCGTGGTGGAGTACTGCATCGAGCACGCGCCGTGCGCCGCGCTGGGCGTGCGGCGGAGGAGCTCCGGCGGCTACCTCGTCTCCAGCAAGCGACACAAGGACTTCTGGCTCCTCGCCTAGTTGTTACTACTACTCGTCAGCAACTCATCAATTCGATCCACTGCCTCTGCTGCCAAAGCCATATGCATGTCTGGTTTTTCGGCTTAATTAATCTGGTCTCCGTCTCGCTGGTGGTGCAGTAAGGTGTCCATCCAACGGCAAACAAGAATCTATCCATAGTGATGACGATGTTACTCATCGCATGAATATAAACAGAAACAAAAATACCAATTTCACCGATGGAGCATGTTGCTGGGTACGTCTCACTGTCGAAGTGTAGCACGCACTCCATTCTTTTCCGGACAATAACAATATTGCAGAACAAAGGGAAAATGGCACCGGACCGGAAGCGACTTTAAACCGACATTTCGCAAGAAAAACACATGTTAATTGTGAATTGACATCCCCGAGAGGACGAGCTACACACGGAGGCTGTGTGCTGCCGCGGGAACACACATTAGAGTATGCAACGAAACATCAAATGCAACCGCACGGCGAATAATTCTCGTCTCTGCCGGACAGAAGAATGGAACTTTGCCCCGTTTTCATTCCTCGTGGATTCGGTTTTGGTGCCCAAATGGTCAATTCAATTCAGCGCCACGTCTTGATGGACCTTTTGATTAGAGAGTTTTTCGCATTTGAACCTCTGACATAAAGAATTCTAGTAATGGACATTTTTCTGAGCGCCACGTCTGTCGGAGGGTTTTTTTTTCTTTTTTTTTTCACTCTCCCGCGTGGAAAAACGGCGGGCCGAATTCGTGACTGTTTACTGTTAACGGGCCAGCCTCTAAGAATTTGGCCCAGGCTCCTCTCCTCTCGTCTCCTCACACGCCGGCAGCTCCTCCGCGCCGGCCATGGCGAAGACGGAACCCAAGCCGCCGCCGGCCGCCGTGAATAAGCAGAGCAGAGGCAAGAGGGTGGCATGAAGGCGAGCGGTGTTGCGGCAGCGGAGCGGAGCAACCCGGTCGAAGTCATCGGGCAAGGTAGCACGCAGGTGGTGAGGCTCGAGCAGCCCTTCCGGAAGGGGACTTCACAAGTTGTCGTCGCCGTTTGTTGATTGGGTTGCCGCAGTGGGAGAACACGCTGCTAACACGTATCGAGCCGAGCGCCAAGTCGTCCGTGCTCAAGAAGGACATCATCTGCTAGCAGCCCCAACGTTTGGTATGTGCTTATTTTCTTGTGCGAGGACCAGAGCCACACAACAGCTCTAGTAGCATTTCTCTAGACATCACATTCTTTGACCAAAAGGGAAATAGCTTACATTTTTTCTACACTTGCAATCTCTCTTGGTAACATCTCTTAGAGGAAAACTGGGAACTAGTTAATCTTAAGCAGAATATCCGACTTACCTGACCCCTTACGTAACATTTTCCGTGAAGTCAACGTTCATCGACTTGAAGAAAAAGAGAAGTGATGAACACCATTCGTCAATAGAACCACTCCGAATGCAAAATAAGAAGCCTGAACCAATCAAGCAGGTGAATACAAAATTTGAAGAGAAGTATGTATACTTGAGTGTACTCTGTGTTGTCAGTATGTCATTTTTTCTCTTCTGTTTTGTTCTTGAATGTCCAATTGTTGTTTTCTCGTATAACGAGTCGTCATGCCCTCCTCTATCAACATCTTATCTCCCCTCTTCTGCAGTTACATAAAGGATCTTGATTATGATCCTGATTGAGAAAGGGCACAGATTAAGAAATTGAAGAAAGGCCCCAAGAGTGAGAAGAAAGGGCCGATGAGTGAGCTGTGCAGAAAGATAATTATTTCCTGCCTGCTGTGTTTAAGGAGAAAAAAGAGCAAGAGAGAGCTGAGAAGTTTGGAAAACGCGTGGGGTTTCATGATTTCATCAAGAACAGGAAAGTGTTGTTTATATCTGGATAACTGGGCAAACAGGAAGTAGATCTAACTGAGGAACTTAGTGCAGTACTTTTTCTGATCATCCAAGGTGTTTGGCCAGAGCGATCATCCAAGGTGTTTGGCCAGTGTAAATATATTGATCATCTTCCTCTTGCCACTCATTTCTTGGTCGCTGGAGATAGTAGATCTAACTAGGAACTCAGTGCAGTACTTTTTCTGACTTAAACAACGAAAGCAGATGGTGAAGATGCCTAAATAAAATTACACCTGTTCCACCATTCCAACCTTTGCATAAAGCTATATGCTGAGAACAGTGCCTGTAGTATCTGCCATACCTCGAAGCACTTTATGTGGCATCTCTTGGACCAATTACCACATTTGGCAAACGCTTATTTCTCTTGTACTTCAGATTGAGTTGCTCTCCTCTGTTCTTATACTGATGTTAAGTATTTTACCTAGCACAACAGCATTTAATACTTCTCAGTTTTTGTACTGTAACGTGTCAGCTGTATGGCAATGTTCAAACACTTAACACGGTATTGCAATCTTTTCATTTATGCCTAAATTAAGGGAAATGCTTCATCTGACATTCAACTTCTACTGATGTTGTTTGATAATATGACTTGATTTGCCAACATTTAAGTTATGCCTGCTTTTGTGCTTAGTTTTCTTTTGTATCCATGTGTTGGCGCCTCACATGTGCACAAATGCGAGCTGCTTTTTACAAGGATGTCTGCATGCGGAGAGAAACGTCACAATCATATTCATGGCGCAGGGATCTTGACACTTACATCTGCCTAATTGCTTATCAGGCGTGGCGCCTTGCCATTCATCATCCAGGAAAATTCTAGTGGATTCATGGCGAGGAAGGCATCTGTATGGCGCATTTGTGCCAATTTCTCTGTAGAAAACATGACGAAAAAAGCTACTTTACTGTTCAGCGTTGTCATGCTGCTGGAAGGATCCACTTTGGAGTTCTTGACCTCGATGTACATTATTCGTGCTGTGGCCTCTATCATGCTGTTGAAAGTCACTAATCAAAAGAAGTATGTGCTATCGACCAATCATCACAGGACCAAAAAGCAGGACTATTGATGGACAAAGAAAGCCCAGAGCGGTCCCAGAATGTGGCAAACATTCTGAAGTAACTCTTCTGCGGTTCTGCCACATGCCTATTTCGAGATTCTGATCTCAGCTTATCTTTTGGATCTCCTCTGAACTCTCAGGAACAGTTCACTGCTTCTGTAGGCTTCTGCAAGGCCTCTCATCAACATCGACCCGAACTTGCGTGCTGGAGATATGAAAGGATTGCAGATCAACCACAGGCGCTGATTTGGTTTTGATGCAGCTTTGTCCGCGTCAGGGGCTATCACTACAGCTTGGTGCAATGTGTCTCTGTCACTAAAGCTTCAGGTAAGGAGAGAACCGCATGTTTAGACTACTGATCTGCATCTAGCATCCCACCACAGAATTTGGCGACCGTTGCTGTCAAGAAGATTCCAGTGGCAGGATAGCTGCAATAATTTGAGGGCAAAGCATGTCCACTTGACCTCTCATTTTGAGGAAGATGTAAAGAAACTCTCACATGTCTTTTCCATAAAAAAATTTGGAAAAGGCACTGGTTTTCTGAGGTTGCAGCAATCTGGGATTTCATCATACTTTGCACAGTTAACATTTACATCCTTTAACTAGAATATATGTACAATGGGAGACAGTATATTTACAGATGATGACGATATATAGGCATCCCCCGCAGCTATATCCCAGTCTGAAACACTACAAACAGAACTAAGGCTTTCTTCTTTCTGACCCACAGTTTACCTGGGTTGCTTCATCTACGGCGCAATCAAGGCCCGAACAACCCAAAACTGTAGAGAGACCTTGGCCGAAACAAGTTTGCGAAGAGGAACCATGTGGGCGAGTCGTTCTTCTGTGGTTCTGGTGACTCAGGCTGCCCTTTCACCTCAATGTTGTGGCCTATGGCTTGCCTGATGGAGTTTATTGTCTTCTGATCAACTGCCTCTCCTGCAGCACCGCGGACATAGAAGGTATTGACAGCCATCCTGCCTTTCGTGCTCACCTCTGCTCTTGTGACAGTCAGGCTGTTCTCGCGGAAGATGCGGGTGACCTCGGATAGTAGGCCAACTTTGTCATTTGTGCACAGCTCAAGTTTGACACCCTGGGACAACCAACGTGAAGAAAATGGTGATTTCCAAGCTACGTGACTTGTGGTGATAAGATTTCAGAAATATGCACGGAACTCTTACCTCAGAGACCCTCCGCTGGATAGCTGCTTCGAGGCATTGGACGACTCGCAATCTCTCAGTTTGAGTGTTCATTGGTGATCCATTCACATGCCTTACATAGAATTCCTTTAAAGAGAATGCATATTATTGACCCACATTTTTATGGATATGCGTAATGTCAGTGAGAAGTGGATATTTGGATCAGTAATTCACCTGGTAAGATTGATTATCCTTGGCATCAATGTTCGCGTGGAAAACAACATACTGCAGGTCTGTCAGGGTGCAGACCGTGTCAAACAGAAGTTTAGGCCTGTCCTTGCACCGGACGGTAACCACCGAGTAATCCTTGTCATTCCAATTCCTTACGGTGACATTAGGCCGTTGAGACTGATCCAGAGCATGCCGTTGGAGCTCCTCATAGTCCCCATCATTCAGCATCATCTGATGCAGCCTTCTCTCAGTATGCGTGGTGCCAGCCCCTGACGACATGGCCATGGTGGCTCCTCGGGAGAGATTACCTCCCCGTAGCAGAAATGACAGCTTCTCCTTGATCCTCTCCAGCCTCTCAGTGTCTGTGATTGCTGACCCGGTATCCTCATCAGTGACCCGCATCACTGCTGCAGCTCTGGTGTTATGGGTCCAAATTTCAGCACTGACCACGTTGCATTTGAGGCTAGCGAGCACTGCGCTCACTTCAGAGAGAAGACCCGGCCGGTCTGTCCCCGTCAATTCGATGACATTGTGGTCAGATGCAGCTGCAACGCCTACCGATCTCCGGCGTGAAGGTACATATCTTGAATCTGCACCCAAGGACTACATGTTCCAAGAATTGAAATATGTATTAGTTTCCAGTCACCCATACCACCTTGGATGATCACATAGGAAGGTACAAGTTCTGCAAAGAAGGCATGATTCCTCAATATGGTTGTTGGATTTTACCTTTCTAATATAGTCTTCCATTTGCGCTATGGTTGCCTTATCTTTGAGCTTCTTCCCTTCCTTGTCGGTTACATTGAAGACTGGACACACCAGGAAATCAAAGTACCAAGTTTAGCATGGGTTGAGGAGCAACTAAATACTGGTGCGGTTAGGCTATGCATAGTAGGAGCTCACCGTCCATGAACCATCCACCATCTGAGGTTATATACGCTTTACCTATCACAAGGTTCAGATCAATCAGGACTTGGATCACTTGAAGTAGGATCCCATATTCGTTTGCACTATCGACCTACAATTTTCGGAAAAGGAAAACAAATAAACAAATTAGTAAATGTTGATTTAGCAACAATGAAACCAAGGAATTCAGCAAACCAGAAGAACATACCTTGACAATCGTTGCGTCGGCGCAAGAATCGTTATCAACCACGATCCTGCAGTTCAGAAAATTTTACCAGGTGATTAAGACTTAGAGCATTCATCGGCAGTGAAAAACAGTTCCTGGGTCTGTGAATGCACCTTGGCGGGTTCATCTTGCGGATGAAGTTGTCGTATTCGTCGTCGCTGTCCCAGGTAGGGCCGTAGCCTTCGTCTGCGCCCACAGCACACCAGAGGGAGCCATTAACTCGGGGTACAACTTTCTCGATGCACAAAACGGGCAAAAAAGGGAAATAAAAAACATTCTGAATTAAGAGGATAACACAGAAGATGAACGAGTGAACGGGGAATTCGCATGCATGATCATTTCTGCAAAATCAAGGGCCACGGATTGTCGATTCCGATAATCAAGAGCAGAGCCCCCAATCCACCAGAGTAAAAAGAAGATTCTTGCGACAGGAATCTGGGAAGAAATAACAGTACAAGAGCACTACTTGGGGAAAGAATCTTGGGACCGGGAGAGTAGGAAGATACCCGTGGTCGACATGGCAGGGGAGGCCGAGAAGCAGCAAGAAACAGGCAGGCAGGCGGGTACTGCAGTCCTGGATGAATGCTCCTTCTCTCCCTGAGGCCTGACCCCTCCCCTCCCGTCCTGTTCGTCTCTTATTTGTGTGTGCAGGGAAAAGCGCGCCGCGTGTGCGGGGCTGCGATTCTAGAGCGGGAATAGAAGACGAGGTGGAAGGGGAGAGAAAGCGTAGGTGGTGGAGAAGACAGGAATGGCCTCCTCTGCCTTCCCTCTCTCCTCACAAGCAGCAGAGTCGCAGAGGGGAGGAGAGGAGAGGAGAGGGAGTTGTTGCGCCGTGCGCTTTCTTTGCCCCCGATATCTTGGCTGGGATTGGACCACGGCTTGTTCCACATGCCCCGCCTCTTTTTCACATAAGCCCCTCTACTTCTCCTGGTATTACGTGCCTCTTCAGTCCGGGGGCTCGACAAGACAACAACCGCTTGGAGAATCTTCCCCGTCGTTTTCTCCTCTTTCGTTGTGGAATGTGGTATGTGGAGACTGGAGAGAGGCTGCCGGTGCTGGGCGCACTCGTCCGTTGCTACTGGCTCCGTCCGTTTCACACTTGTGCACTCCAGTGCAGTCCCGAGTGTAGCCAAGGGAGCGAGCGATGGAAGGAAATGGAAGGGGATACTCGATTGTACAGTACAGGCCAGATACGGCCCTATTATTGGTCTTGGCGGCAAATACGTGTGGAGCACGTTCTTAGAAAACATGATTGCGCCAGTAGCAGTTTACTGAAATAGAAAAGCATCATGTCTCTAACTGGGAATGAATGGGATACTACGTTTCAAATGTATTTAGGGTCTCTCCTTGCCTAAATGTAATACACGCATTGCACATTTTCGAGTCACTATTATTTTCTAGATACAAAGCATGCAAAAAGGAAAAATAAAGACCAGCCCATTGACACAACATGAAGAATTCATGTGCTACAGTAACCACACTGCGTGATGCTACATTACTCAATGGTGAGAAGAAAAACTGCATGAAAAAAAGTAAATTAGAAAGATGCAGATTCTAGAAACTCTAGATCTACACATCCCTTCCTTCAGACAAAAAAAAAACATCAGATTAAAACAAACGGAAAAAAAAGACAGCACGATTGCTACCCGCGCACCTGCCCCGTCGGCCGCACCGTGCTCGCGCTCAAGCTGTCAGCGTCAAGCGCCAGTGGCCACCTTCACGATCGCACCGTAGAGAGAAGAGGGATGGAGTGGAGGCAGCCAGCTGGGCCCGCTCGTGCCGCCGCGTCGGCCGCTTCCCAGATCCGCTTCGAAGGGCAAGGCGGAGCTCCACAGCCACCCTAGCCTCGCCTCGCCGCGTCGTCACGCTAGTCGGACACGCCGGTGCCGAGGGCCCCCGCCGCCTTCACCGCCGCGCCATGGAGAGAAGATGGAGGGAGAGAGTGGAGGAAGGGCTCACACGCCGTCGCCGCTGCGTAGAAAAAGAACGGCGGAGCAAATGGCGGCGTAGAGACGGAGTGGATTAGGGTTGCCCCCCTCCCCTCTCTTTATATAGGCAGCCCTCGATGGCCCCTGACGGGTCGTAGTAAGGCCTACTGGGCCGAAAGCCAGCCCAACTAGTCGGCCTGTTAGAAAATCAGCAATAAAACTTGCCAATTTCACATTAAAACGAAGGTCCAACGTTGACGCACACAGGCTACTTGAAGGTGTTTGTAACTCTTACTTGTTTGGTTAATAAAGGGTGGTGCATGCTCAAAAAAGAAAACTTGCCAATTTCACATTAAAGCCTCTGATACTTAAATAAATTTCTATTAGACCCATAATTTTTGCAGAAACAGTATGACCTAGGGACCCGTCGGTAATGAGAAAAATTATGCAAAAACTTAACAACATGATATATTTACAATTTCAACCTTCTAAACTATCCACCACTATATGAGAGGAGAGAGGGAGAGACGGTTAGGGGGAAAAGCTTTTTTAACAAAAGAAACACTAGCTCGTAGCAAAATTCGACCCGGCTTAGTTTTAAGGTTAGCAAGAACAACCCTATGAATTTAAAGTTTTATATGTTGCTCCTGTATTTTTACGCAATACAGTCTGCCATGTTGAAAATCATTTTTTTGCAAAGAAGTCTACAATATTTCTCAAAACTATCTAAACCATACTCCTTCGTTTTCTTCTTATTCAAAATATTTATGAAAATATAAAAATAATTATATTATATTTAAAGTATATCTACTGATGAAACTAATTATAATAAAATAATATTATTTTCATAAAATAAATATTATTTTCATAAAAAATATATCTACTGATGAAACTAATTATAATAAAATAAATATTATTTTTATAATTTTTTGAATAAGACGAATGGTCAAAGGTGATATCTAAAAGTCAACAATCCTTTATATTTAGGGACGGAGGGAATAGTTATCAAGTTGGAAATGACAAAATATATACTGATATAAGTTTCCATATAACTTCATTATTGTTGATTTCTTCTCTTAGAAAATGTCTTGCTTAGAATCTATTCAGAAAGCCTAATAACCGCATCTTCGCTATAGTTTTCAAGATAAATAAACATCTGCAAGATATATACCTCTATTCTGGACAGTTGGGGTTAAGCCTGCAAATCCAGTGTGCCATCTTGCCATAAAAGCCATGTACTCTGGCATCGAGCAGTCAATTAGTTACGCCATGGACCAGAAGAAATAGAGGAGTACGTGGCAAGTGGGTCATTGAGTAACCAGTGATCACCAACCCATTGATTTGTGAAGGCAATGCAAACTCTCTTATCCTAAGTGGTTTGCAATGTGCAAGTAATAAAAAATACTAGTAGCAAGTTTGGACTAGTGTCCATACATCTTCCATGTTTGATAGTCCTCAGTCCTCACTCCTTTTAAGCATAATAGGACACAGGGTGATCATGGGACCCAGCTAATTGAGAAAGCTCATTCAGGTAATTTTGCCTATCGTTGAATGATAATGTATTGACACTCACTATGAAAAAAGGGGTACGCCCAGAGATTACAAAGAAAATTGCTCATCGGAGGTAAAAGCTAAGGAACATCCACTTGAAAAATATTTTTAGGAAAAAAAAAAGGCAGAATACGCAAGTGTGCAGGGCAGATTCTGCCTCTCTCTTTTTTCTGTGCGTGCCATGTATGTTCTTTTTGTAGTATGTTCACTGGTGGAACGCGCTTGATCTTTTGAGCTGTATGAGACAGCAGCAATTTGTTAAATTAAAGAAAGCAACAACTTTAATTCACTGGATCTATATAGGGGCGGACGAGTAACTGAGAACGAGGCCCGGCCTGGCGGCCTCTACATCAGACAAGGGTTGGAATCTAATGGTCAAGCCTTAATCCACTGAAATATACACTATTTTAACTTATATTCTTAAGCAAACTCGATACAGATTAATCAGGTATAAAAATTCCTGTCATGAACGACCAGCACGAGCACTATGCCCTTTTAGTAAAAAACGATGTCACTGCCAAAAAAAAAAAATCTTGAATGTAACGTGCAATTTCGTCTAAGGCCAGTTGTGTGTGTGCTGATAAGATGAGAATGCAGAGATACATCACCTTTTTTGAGCACCCCGTGAGTCCCATTGAGGACAACTCCACCTAATGGAGAGATGATTATGCGGTTCTGCTCTCGAACCGTCTTCTCCTCCACAGTAGAGAGCGGCTACAAGGGAGGCGAGCACCTCTTCCGGCGGCGATTCGTCGGTCTTCCCTCTCCTCCGGTGGGCCGTGAGGCTCGGGGGGCGGGGAGGGCTGGGGAATCGCCGTCCGGACTTGTTTTTCTAGCGTTTAGTACATATACTAGTGTCTAGGGTTAGGGTTTCGGCTCCGCCATGGCGACGGCGGTCGGAGTTTCTGCTTTTCCCTGGCGGTTCAGGTGGCGGTGACGTCGTCGTCGGCTTCAAGCCATCGCTGGTGCAGTCGACGGCTCGGCGCTGGTCCGTGGTGGCGGCCGGGCCCCTTTCGGCTGGAGCGCCGCCGCGAGGCTGCTCGGGCCACCGGGCCACTTGGATGGAGGCTGAGTGCTGCCTCCTCGTGCACGCCGTAGCTGCCGGGGACGGGCCGCGGCCGTCCGCTCGCTGAGGCGGAGGTGGAGTCTGTCTTGCGCCGTCGTCGTCGTCGATGACGGGGCTCTTTTGTGCCGCCCGAGCTTCGCCGGACTACTTCGTAGGAGTTGTTTTGGTGGACTTCGACTGGCGGAGTTGTGCCGTCACCGGATGCGACGGATAGTTGCGTCCAAGTCGCGTCGGAGAAGCGGCGGGTACGACGCGGTTGTGGAATAAGTTCTCCCGAGCTGCCGCCGTCTCGTCGACGCCCTTCTCTCCGGCGTCGCCGTTGAGCTTGTGGAGCTTGCAGAGGAGAGCTTGCCGGTGGATCTATGGCTCAGCTGGGCGATGGATTCGTTGGCTTCGTTTTCTTCGGTACCTCTCACGCGTGGTGACACAAAGGGAGTGCGACGTCCCTCGTCGTGCATCGGGACCTGATGGCTCTGAAGATCTTTCGATGGACACGATTGGCTTTGCTGAGTATAGATGTAGAGGTGTTCGTGTGCGTTGGAGTGCGTCGGCGTGTGTTGGCGTGTTTTACGTGTACGAACAGATACTACGTTTATATTCAGGTTTGAGAGGTTAAAAAAAAAAGAAAGATGATTCTGCGAAGCTGAGTTGGTTGGTTACTGAACAAGACATGTATCAAAGAGAGAACAGAATGATTCAGATACTTTCACTAGTCCTACTACGAGAAGGATGATAATGACACATTACTATGGATAAAAACCTGCAAAGCTTATAAATAGGACATTGAGAACATTCAGATACTTTCACTAGTCCAACTGTGACAAAGTTGATGTGATGCGTTACCATGGAAGAAAGCGGACAAAGGTTAAAGACACCAGGATATGACAGGCAATGGAGTGAGTAATTGTCCTATAATTACAAGGAAAAGGGAAGTCCTACTTTGGTACTTGGAAGAATATTGAGATCGGCCTATCAAAAGTTGCATGATTGCCCAACAGTAGAACGGTTATGTGGTTGTATGACACAGAGCGGATTCCGCATATAAACTGAGGAGTTTTACTGTGTCTTATACCACTTGTATATCCTAATAGTATTGTCTCATACTCCTAGTATAAACTAGGGTTAATTAAAATCCAACGATCCAGTAGTATTAATAATATTAGGGTATTTGGAGAAAAAAATTTAAGTACTCGTGTGAAATCGGTGACTAGGGATGGCAACGGGTAGAACTCCATCGGGTTTCCCTTCCTCAGACCTTTACCCTTTAAAAAAATCTTCACCCGCTGAATAACCCAAGTAATATTACGGGTAGAGTTTTCCACCCATATCCATACCCGACGGGTAAAATATACCCATAGGGTACCCATACCTGCCAACCATCTCGAAATTTCAGCAGCATAACAGCAGTAAATATGAATATCCAAGATTAATTCTAAAAGTGACATAACAGAAAAACAGCACAAGCATATTTAGCAATTCAGCAGCATCACCATTCATCACTTAACATCAAGGACTACCACCAGCCTAGTACATGATCAGAAGTTTAAACTAAATCATCAAGTCATGGACCAGGTATCCACGGGTGACGGGTTCGGGTTCTGCTGAATCGCATCCTTACCCGGTCTACCTGATGGGTAAGCCTTTTCACCCATTAGTATACCCACGGATACAATTTTTCAACCAAATCCTCCCCCTAATAAGAGAAAAATCCGTCGGGTCGCGGATAATAGGTACCCATTGCCATCCCTATCGGTGACGCAAAAGGCAATCTATGGCGGTGCAGGGCGGCAATATCACAGGTGTCGGCATGGTGAGATCGTAGGGAGAGTGGTTGCGACGCAAAAATTTCGGTACGCGGTAATGCGATGTAAAACAGATCAATAAAAGTAAAATGACTGTGATACCCTTCATGATACCACTACCACTAATATAATACTATTGGTAATGGGCATTGAATATCTAAGAAGTGCTACTTGCTTTGTTTAAGTATAATCTTAGGCCTTGTTTGGACTCACCTTCTAAACTTTTAGCTGACTAATTTTAGTCAATTTGGATTCAAACATGGTGACTAAGGCTGCGTTTGGATAGACTAATCGTTTCTGATTCGCGTGGGAATCACTTGGAGCGGCTTCAAACGGCGATTTCCCGAAACGTTTCGATGGAGAAACGAGGCGAAACGATTCGCGTTTTTTGCCTGGCTGCGTGAAACACCCGAAGTGGTGTTCCGCAGAGTGAAACGCTTCACCCGCCTCCTCCTCCCCTGGGATTTCCACAAAACTACGGGAAACTGCCACTGCCCGCACCTTCCGGCTCCCTCCACTCGAAAACCTCACGCTCGATTCGCTCGAGCGAGCTCAGAGAAAACAAGGACTCACGGCTAGGATTCGTCGCTTCTTGAATCGTTGGTTGCCGTCGCCTAGATTCACCAATCGCCGCCGCACGGGAGCCGCAGGACGACGCAACAGCTTTTGCCTTTCTTCCTCTTTTTCTATCCGAAGCTGCCGCATAACTGGAGTTACTGGACCGATAGAACGGAGGAAGAAGATGATGGATAAGGATATTCGATGGAAATTGGGAATCTTGTCCATTATGCAGTATTCCCTTGAAGTATCCATATATTCTAAACAAGTCCGTAGTTTCATTGAAAGTTTTCATTTTGACCTACAGTTTTTCATTTGTACCGTGAATTGGTCCCTGTGTGTGTGTGTGTGTTTTTTTTTTTGCAATGGTTTATTTGCACAAGGATTAGCATATACGTGTTCCATATCTTACTAAAATAAAGAAACACATTCAAGGGCAAATGGGACAATTCAATCATCTTTCTCTTTTCGTGAATCAGAATCCAGTCAGGTTGCCAAACGATTTCTGAAGTGATTCTGTTTCACGTTGTGAAACGTTTCTCGTTTGAAACTGAAACGTTTCTGATTCTCGAAGAATCTGGAGCCGTGCCAAACGCACCGTAAAAGTGACTAAACTTTTCGTTAGCCCACCATCTGAACTTTTTGCTCAAGTCACCCAACCCTCCTAAAAGTGACTAAACATATAAAAAAGACAAAAAAACATAAAAAGGCAAAAAAAAAGTCTAGAAAACCCAAGACCAAACAGATACCTCCTAAATATTAGCTGGCTAAATTTTTAGTTGGCTAATTTTAACTGGCTAGATGATCCAAACAAAGCCCTAGTAGGATTGGATTAGCAAATCGTTGCAGGGTCACATTACCCGCAGTTCTTGTATATTGGATTTGCTACAGGAAACACAGTTTTTAAGGGGGAAAAAATAACATTTAGTTTTGCTTCTGGACGTTTGCTCTAGTTTTATTTCTATTACCTTCCGGTGACAATTGGGCACACTATGTTATATCCAGATTCAGGGCCACTGAGCACAGAATACTAATCGGAAATGCTGTGCGTACGACGTGGTCTTCCGACTCGCTAGTACGAACAGTGCTGATTTGCGATGGCTGTTGCTTGCTGATTAGTATTAGTCGTACGGCCGGGTTCGGTTCAATACTAATCATGATGAAGCCATACTCGATTGGTGGATATAGTGGTTGCGACTTATGGTTTACACACGAAAAATATACACTTGTGGATTGTTTTTGCCGTGATTCTAGCTCAACTTTTAAGAAATCGGACAGAATATGTCACTAGCTAGGAGCGGTTTGAAACAAGTGAATTTTTCGTAGTTCCTAGGAAATTGAAATTTTCTTCTGTTAATTCACTATAAGAAATGAAAGCTTTGGTCACCAAAACTTATTAGACTAAAAAATTTGGTCATAAAAAATAGTCAGTAGTAATCATGTTCAAGTTTCTTGGTTGCTACATATCTGTACACACAGACGTGTACATTTATTTGTTGCTAA
This sequence comes from Eragrostis nindensis, assembly GCA_012490785.1. NCBI lineage: Eukaryota > Viridiplantae > Streptophyta > Magnoliopsida > Poales > Poaceae > Eragrostis > Eragrostis nindensis. The sequence goes on from JAAXCT010000693.1 coordinate 294,271, forward strand.
CTATTATATCTATGTCAAGGATGCCTTAGTTGCTAGTATATGATTTTACTTGCAACCAACATATGCAATTAATGGTAGCTATATAACCACCAAGTCGGATGCAACGAAATTACATTTGGGCCCAATCAGGTACTTTGGTGACTATTGATCACTTTGTTTGTACTGATTTTCGTTACCTTTGGAACAGTTCTTAACAGTTCACAGTATTTTAGCTTGGTCCAATTTCAAGAAAACATTATTCAATTTAAAAAAGAACAAAGAAAAATGTTGGGCGAAAGCAGGGGCCGTCAGGAACGGCTAGAATGAATGGGTAGGCATTTAAAATCTTCCTTCGGAACTTATTAATAAACGCCATACACATGGAGAAAAGACAAATTTTGTTGGAGATTGCACGCGCGCTGAATGGCAATAAGCATCATCACCTTTCGTAGCCACCCCAGAGCCATATTGGGGTCAGCTCTTCACCTAATTTTTGAGAGATTATGGTAAGCTGAGATGGCTGCTGAAGAAAAGTATCAGCAAGGACGAAATGACTCAAATACTTTCACTACTAGGCCTACCATGACAAGGTTGACAATGACACATTACAGTGGTCAGTGGATTACAACTTACGAGGATTAAAGATGCAAGCGTAAAAAGGAACATGATGCAATGAGTCGCATTATTACCAGAAAAAAGGAACACCTTGTACTTTCAATTCAGGTACACTTTATGATAGCACAAGTTGCAACAGAGGTTTAAAAAAAAAAGGATTGGTTGCTCGATGACATTTTAGCTACAAAACTGCAATGAAAAATATAATGAAATTAAGCTGTTCAAACTAAGTCTTGCCAACGCATATACTACTTCGAGCACAGAACCAGCTAGCCACGGAATAAAACAACTAATTCTAAAAAAGTACTAGTTCATCGCCCCACAAACCCACTAATTTGTGCAGATATTGCAAGTTTCTCTTGTCCTAATAACAACTGAAGTGCCTTGCAATGAGCAAAAGATCAAACCTGTTGCTAGTTGTTTGTTTAATTGGACAACTTTCCCAGTATCTTCCATCAGTGGCAAAGGCGGAAAGGTGATGTCTTTATTTTTATCATTTGGAAGATAAATAAAAGATATCTCCTTGCTTCTTGAAAATTTCCCCTCGCCCTGTACGTCATGAGAAAAAGTTCGGATGTCGCCACTCCTTTAGGTGTTATTGTGTTACAAAAAATTCTATCAAGAATATATATAGATGGATATCATATTTCACCATCATGCAGAATTGGAGGTTAAACAAAAGCTTGTACAAGATGCAACAAAAAAGAGAAACATACACGTGCATCGTTGCAGATTGCAACTTCATTTCAGATCCTCAATCCATTTTATTCATATGATGGTTTCTCTTTGTGTTGCTTTGTAGTACAAGTTTTTTTTTGCATCTTATATTTTACATGACGATAGATGATGACATTAAGTAACCATCAATATTTTAGTTGAATTTTGAGCACTTCTAACTGTTCTTTATTGGTAAAACGGTTACGGTACACCTAACTCATTTGTAACACTACGTATGCATACAAATTCAGTGTCAACACAAAAGATATGACTAAGAGACAAAAGAAGAACAGGAGGAAAGTGTTTCTAAGTCGAGTCAGTCACTTTAGTGCCTTGTCCTTTAGTGCTCCAACTTGTCCTCGGGCTCAGTTTAGTCCTCAATGTGGCACTACAGCTTTGTTATGGCCTTGCGTGCATAGACGAAAGGCATGTTCCTATCCAGCCTTCGCTAAAATCATTTATTTTTTGACTGTATGTTTGGCCTGCATCCTTGGTCTCCATGATGAACTCCAATAAAAACACTACACCACAAGTTGTGCTCCATGCATGTTTGAGCAAAGTTTGACCTGAGTGAAAGTTGAAGGACCGAAATAGCTAGTTTGATAGTTGGAGGCAACCTTTGAGCAAAGTTGAGGAATAAAATGGCTATTCCGTCAAAAAAAAAATAAAGGATTACATTTGGCAGTTCTGTGCCCAAATATAGATTTGACCAGGGACGGGCAAAAAGAGCTCATAGTGGCAAACAGTGATCTCTTTAAGACATTTCCCAGCTGCTTGGAAATTCCCCATTCTGTACGTCATGAGATACCCTAGCTGCCTACAAATTCTGCGTCAAACAATGGGTATGGCTAATTAGGGACCAGAGGAGAATAGCAGCAAGCTGTTAGCAAGGTTAGTTGTTATGTTCTGTCAGCGTATTTTTGCTCTACAGTTGCGATGTTGCCATGTTGACTTTGATCAGCAATGTGGGTGTTCGGTTGGAGGATGCAGTTGCAGTTGCAGTTTGAATAGTGAGAGAAAACACTGTAGCGGAGGAATCTGGCACTGTAGCAATCAGTGGGCTGTAGCAGCAGCAGCCGGACCAGCCGGCTGAAAAGCCACATGCCGAACGGAGCCAATGTTTACTTCAACTTTTCAAGGTGACAATTTTTTTTAAAAAAAAGTAGATATTTTTAGAAATCTCTAGAGGATTCGGCATTAAAGTACGAGTGCCTGTTTTTGTCCGTTCATGTTCCAATCGGCATCAAAGAATGGTGAGGTGGCGAGGGCGATGCCGCTGGCTCACAACCGTAGAAGTTCTCTGAACAAAAGGTACGTATACGTTAACATGTTCAGTTGCTGCTGGTGCTGGTGCTGGTGCTGCTGCTGCTTTTTCTTCTTCTTGCGAGGGAACATGTTCAGTTGCTTAAGGTCTGTCATTGTCTTGGCTCAGCATTTAGATTCAGTAGGCTAAAAGAATGTGAAAAGATCACATCAGCGTAATCTTGTTAATAGTGATATATAGCTATTTGTCGGGCCAAATTACTGAATTGTCATTAGACGAAATACGTGGGCAAAACATCTCCCGGGACACGGGGCCTACATGACAGCCAGACACGAATCAGCCAATCTCGCATTCGCAGAGCGCAGCTCAGAGGAGGAGAAATTTTTTTTTTCTTGAATACGCAGGAGAGCTGCGCATCATTTCATTAAGAAGGGAAAGTTGTAAAGTACAACACACACCACACACCACTCGCTCCTTAAGTTACATTCGCGCCACAGGCTAATTTTAAACGACCATACAACCTACGACTAAGACCTTAAGGTCCTATTGTCGCTGCTGCTGGGAGCCGTGTGAGCTCCCGAGCGCCAGCTAAACCCCAAAGGCGCACCTCCTCCTCAATGAGAGACATCGTCGTCTGCACATTGGGTGAGGTTCTGTTAAAGACTCCATCATTCCGTTGCTTCCAAATCATCCATGCCCCCAGAATTATTAACGAGTTGAGTCCCTTTTTAAAAACTGATGGAGCTAGCTTGTCAGTTCTGACCCACCATTCTTCAAAGGAGTTGTCCTCAATCTGTGGCGCCAGCAGGGACAAACCCACTTTATCCAATAAATGGAACCAAACCTGCCTAGCAAAGACACAACCAATCAAGATGTGATGTATGTTTTCCTCTTCCTGATCACATAGCACACAACGCTCCGGATGAGGCATGCCTCTTTTTGCAAGACGATCCGCTGTCCAACAACGATTATGGGCGGCCAACCACAGAAAGAATTGGCACTTCTTGGGCGCCCAGGTTCTCCATATGAGCTTCCATGGCTGGAATTGAATGGCGCCCACAAATAAGCTTTCATAAGCAGACTTAGAAGAATATTGTCCTGATTCTGAGAATTTCCACTTGTGCACATCCTGAACTCCGGGTATCAGCTGAATCTCTTCCAGCAGGTCCACCAAACCAAGGAGTTCGGCCAGAGCAGCAACACTCCAGACGCCATGTATGTCTTGAGTCCATTGATCATCAAGTAAAGCCTCGCTGACAGTACGTTTGTTTTTCTTTTGTCTTGAAACTCGGGCAAATATGTGAGGGGCGATGGCAGCAATGGAAGAGCCATGCAACCAGTTGTCCGTCCAAAAAAGTGTGCTGTTCCCATCACCAACTGTGGTCTCCATAGCAATCGCGAACATGGCCTTGACAGAATCATGCACTTGGATAGGAAAACTTGCCCATGGCTTGTCAGGCTGTGTTTTGCCCAACCACAGCCACCTCATTCTTAGCGCCCAGCATAAATATTTGAGATCATGAATACCTAGTCCACCGAGCTCCAAGGGTCTAGCGACCTTCGGCCAAGCAAGTAAGCAGTGTCCTCCTTTGGCCTCCTTTCTGCCCCTCCAGAGAAAAGCTCGTCGAATTTTGTCGAAAGCTTTTAGAGCCCAAGCCGGTAGGTCAGTTGCCATCGCAAGATAGATCAACATCGAGGTCATCACAAACCTGACCATCACTGCACGTCCAGCCCTGTTCATGAGATCCGCTTTCCATCCTGGCAGCTGATTAGCAAATCTCTCAATGAGAGGCTGCACTTGTGCCTTTGTCAGCTTGTTAACAGACAGCGGCACTCCAAGATACTTGCATGGAAAGTTTACCATTTCACAAGGTAGGAGCTGCTGTACAGTAGAGACCTCATCCTCAGAACAGCGAATCGGAGTGACGCTACTCTTTTGGATGTTAGTTTTCAGCCCCGACGCCGTGCCAAATACTCTCAAAATCTCTGTGATGATGTTCAAGTCAGACTCGACCGGTCGTAGAAACATCACTACATCATCCGCATAAAGCGAAACTCTGTGTTGCAGAGGACGCCTAGCAAGGGGCTGCAACAGCCCTCCCTCACAAGCTTTCTGAATCATTGCGTTGAGGGTGTCCATGACCAAGATAAACAGCATTGGAGATAACGGGTCGCCTTGCCGCAGTCCGCGTTGATGATAAATCTCCTCTCCTGGGGATCCATTCATTAGCACCTTGGTTGAGGCAGAATACAGTAGGGAACTGATGGTAGTGCACCACCTATTACCAAAACCTCGGTGTCTCAAAATTTCCAACAAGAACGGCCATGACACTGAATCAAATGCCTTGGTGATGTCCAATTTGAGTAGAATGCGAGGGAGTTTCTGCTGATGAAAGAATCTGGCAGTTTGCTGGACTAATAAGAAATTGTCTTGGATGCACCTGCCCTTAAAGGAGGAGAAAAATAAAGAACTCTATCGCGCGCGGTTACCTTTCAAGATCGGAACCCATGGCAACCTGTGGCCTGGAGAAGCAGGGCGTTTTCTGTGTCCGCCACGCGTGGGCTGGGCGCGGGTGGTAAGTCGAGGAAGGACGCGTCGGGAGGCTTGCGTTCGTTCACGTTGCCGATGCTCGGGTGATGTTCGATGCAATGCCTGACCGGCAAGAAGTGTTGCACTAACGGATGGGCGGCGACCACTTCCGGATCCTGGGTAAGGAGAAGAGTGGAGACTTACGCCATTAAGTCAGTAGCCAAGCAGAAGATGCGGCTACTCAGGATTTCCAGGTACTGTTAACTCGGCCATTACATGCCTCACTCTCTTTCCCCATACACTGCGTCCTTGTACAAAGCTGGATAAGTTTTGCCGAACTATGACTGCGAGGTTGAAGTTCGTTGGCTGCATTTGGAGTTGTAATGAATATACCACAAATAGCAGCACAGAATCGACTGTCGAACAGCTCATAACTCAAAAATGAATGAAAGACATTCACGGACACATCATATTTAACTAAACATTGTTTGGAGTTTGGAAGAGTTTTCAATGTTTTCATGCCACAAAAGTTAGGGATTACATGACTAGAGAAAACCAAAAGCACCCAAATACTTCTGGAATTCAGAACATCGTCAGATAAAGCAGATATCTGCTTTTATGTTGCAGTAGAAAATATGCTTAATCACCATCATGTGACTCCTTTGGTTTCCATGTAGATATTGCGTAGATTATCCTACCCTTCCATCCATATAATAGCCATCGATCATCTTCATTGACAACATAATCCTTATGATACAACTGTTGCACCATATCTTTTGTTCTTTTCACAATGTCTGGATTCAGCGGGAGCTGCTCAAAGCCGGCCTTAAGGTTTCTTGCCTGCCATTTCTTGTAACTCTCTGGCCTCTCCACCCTTTCTGATCCTTCACAAGCAATGACATTGAGAAGTACCGACTGATAGATTTCCCTCTCTAGGATCATTCTTGCCTCATTTTCTGGTGGAACAGTTTTATGAAGAATGTCAAACATTGCAGTGTAGTGGTACATGACCTCTTTAAAACGTGTTAAAAAGAACGGGGTACTGTATGATCCATTCTTAACTCCATGCACAAAAACTTTTGGCTTCATCATTCTTATGGTATTGAGCACCCTATTCCTTGCACTATTAATGGATACTGTCTCATCGCCCAGATTCTTCATTCGGTATATGCAATTGACTATGAGCACATCATCCTTCTCAATGTTTAAATCTTCCACACGTATGGTTTCCCATTTTGATGATATTCCTTGATATTCAAAAGGTATATTGAACATTTTAGCATATTCATCTAATCGCTTCCCTGTGTTCATAGTCGTTCTATTTGGCTGAAAACCTGGCTGCGGTAGCTCAATACCTGTGATTCGAACCTTAGGAGGCCCACATTCCCTCTTTGCGAGTTTCTCAAATAGTGATGGCCATTGAAAACCAAAGCAAATGCCAAAATCAATAATGTGTACCCGTGGTTTTCCCATTGAGACATCAAGGATGGTTTTATTTGCTAAATAGTATGGTGCATATAAGAAAGGACATACTGATAAACATAAACGGACTACCTTCAACATGTCCCCTGCATTCCTTGTTGTAGAAGTCAACTTGCGATAAATCTGACTCCCAGTTCCAGCTAACCGTACCTCAAGACAATCCGCTAGGCAAAATGCTAGCCTCTGGGAATCGTCCCCACTTGCCGACGAATGTTGCCTTATGGTGTTCAGTATGTCACTTGCTAAAGTATGGTTATTCACAGAAACTGCTTGTGCACAATGGATAAGGAGGGTTCTCAGATCCACCACCTCTTTCTTCAATTGTTTCTTACCTTTTATCTTACGCTGGGCTGATGTTCTGCCTTGATTATTCTGTGAATTTTTGGTTGATTTGGTTGCCGTGGTTTCTTGCAAAACAATACCTCCATCAAAGGGCTTATATCCAGAGTAGAGTAGAACCTTATCAAAATCCTCATCTCGGATTGGCTCGTCAGGAGAAAGAGCAAACAGCTTGTTACTTCTTCCTTCTAACAAATCAAAATCTTTTGCACATGGATAACTTTTTCGATGTTGAACCTCAAGTGATGCATGCTTGCTTGTGTCTCTGTTATTTACCTGAACAGATTGATCACCGCTGCTAGGCTTTTTGGCAATGGAAAAATCACTGACATTCAAACCAAGGTCCATGCTATATGTATCTTGAGTGATCTTTTTCGTCTCTCCAACAATGGCAGACAAGCTCCATGGAGTTTCGGAACCCTGTAAGTTGTCACTGGAATGATTATTGCTCGAGTCAATAGCAATAGAGTAGCTACTGCATAACTCCCAACGAGATTTGCTGGTGCTGTCATCGAGGTTCTTTAGATAATCACAGCTAAGAAGTGGTAGCAGCTGAGGATAAGCTTGTTGATTCTGTCCAAGCAGTCTGTAGAAAGGCTCCTCCATAGCTCTAAGGGCAGATTCTCCATGATGTGATTTGACTCTATCATCGTTGTCTTCCTGCATTAGCAGATTGTTTATGTAGTTGAGGGTTATATCCGAGTTGAACCAACTGTGCTCGCAATAGTCTGCTGCACTAATTACATTCCAATCTGGTGTAACATTGCCACTGAGCTTACAAAATTGGGGATCATTTATTTTACTTGAAGAAGATGTGCTCAATGCAACATTGCCATCGTTGTTGAAGGTAGATGGTACTATTGGAGAATAATAGTTCATGGAGCTTGGTGGATGCAAAAACAACCCCAAACTATTGGACTCGTTAGTTGTATCGATGAATGTCTGAGAAGGAACATCGCACCCAGGAGTATCCGCCATGGTGCTTTGAAATTTCTCAATTTTAAATTAGATTTGTTGCTGGACTCCTGCCGATGTTTGAACTGCAGAAAGTCAGACCGCCCCTTCCGCAAGGTTATCACTGCATTGTGAACAATGATCTTAGTATGTAAATTTAAACGGAAAGTATGTAATAATCCTTCTAACCTAGCTTTTTAACTGGTAAAGCCTCTTTTAAGCTTCCTGTAAGAGGAATTCAGAAAACACGCATTGGTCCGCATAATTTATAAATGGCCAAGTAGAATATTTTTCTCTCTGTAAATTTTTCCAGACATCATGTATAATGTGAAAGGACGAATCCAACAATATTCAGAAAAAAAAAATACGCTGAAGGTTCTGGTTGTATGATAATTGTATCGGGTCCCATGTTTTTGGTTAGTGTAGTGAATAGCTCAGGTGTATGTTTTAATTTGCTTGAAGAATTTAATCATCAAAGATGCAGCTTGTAATGTATAGAATAACTTATGAAAACAAATGATCATCGAAAGGATGGCTTTGCTTTACCATGTGAAGGTACAAGTTTTCATATAACTATAAGCATTAATCAGTATAGGTGAGAAGACCAACTAACTCTTTCCAGGTGAGAAATGTTTTCTGATATTTTGCGTAGTAGTTGGTGTACTCAACTGCTGGCCCCCAGTTCAAAGTCCCAAAGTGACATTAGGGGCAACCAATTGACCCTATATCTAGAGAGTATCATGACAAGAAAATTCAGATCAGTAAGTAGTATATCAACTTTGATGTCATTTCTTTGTCAGATCATTTCTACCGCAGTATGTATTTTTATTAGGGAAAAATGTATTCACTTTAATTTAATTTTGTTGTCGTTAGGCCAAGAAAGCTAGTTCAAATTTGTACTAGTTTTGTTGTCTTAATGACAACAAAATAAAAATGGAGGGATTCGTGCTTTACAGTAAAAGTTTTGGTTCACTACTTTGATCAGTAATTCAATTAGGCAAGTACTGCACATATATTAGTCGGCAACCAAAACAAATTTCATGGCGTTTTACATAGACCCGATCAGGGAACGAACAGAAGATCAGAAAAGTTCTTACCGTTGTTTTCCTGAGGGGATCACACATGATAGAGTGTGCAGGCCTGGACACGCCCAGACTTTGGAGACTGACCAAGATGAACTGCAAATGGAGAGCCGTAAGCAGAAGGAAAACCGCGAGGCTTACTTTTGTGCCCTGGCTCTGGTCGGCAAACAGCTTGCGATTGCTTAGCTGTGATGTTGAAGGGGAGAACGAGTCATTGCTGCTTTGTAATACGGCTGGGTCAGTGGTGAGGCTTCCGAGGCTTGTACGTTGATAGTTTCGGTTGAATTTGTCATCCTGAACAAAACAAACTCTGGTGATAGGCGGAGGCCCCTATTGCAGATGTCACTTATCAAGAAGAAGGGTATGGCAGTAGCCATCGCTGATAGGATTCTTAAGAGTTTCGAGCCTCGAATTTGCAGTTCCGGTGAGATGTTGAGACCTGTAGTGTCTTTTATCTTTTATTGTGAATTTCAAATAGGATTTTGTGAATTTAACGGTATGTTTTCACCTGAATTCTGTGGAGCATCCAAACAGCTGAATTGTTCAGATCTAATTCCAATTCTGAATTCTGTGGTTCAATTCTGACATCCAAACAGTCACCAGAATATTTCAACAAGCCAATAAAACCTGCAACTTGGGTTTTAGAAGGGCCGACCTAGTGCACGGTTAGGTTAGGAGATCGGCTCAGATGCAGGGTGCCCTACACATATTAGTTGCACGTAACCCCTCACTTGATGCACATGACAAAGGCGAAAAATCTTTGATGACTCATAATGGCAATGAGAATTGCTTGAGGTCCACCTGATATGTCCGACTGCTATTGATCTATGAATGGGAATCTCTCAACATGCCTTTTCTACTGCTCTGCTCTGAACTGTTTGACAGGTATGTTGAGAGATTTGCATTCATAGATCAATAGCAGTAGAAAAGGTCGTACTTCAGTCTACCAATGGAGTCGGATATGTTGCAAAGTTCAATGGCAATAGTGGGCTTTAAACCCCAATTAGTGGGCAAGGAGAAAGCAAGGAGGATGCAACCCCTCTCTAAATTCCACTTCACTTGTTCCTAATAAAATTATACTCAACCACGAATATGAGATATGTTAGGAAACTTTAAACTTTTATGAAATATTCAAGATTAAATCTATTACTCAAAAACTAAGCAACTCAATTTTTTTCACCTACAAATTTAACCTTATGGACAACACAACAATGGCGGTAGTAATGAGATTAGTTTTTGGGTTGAAGCCACCCCTACTTAACTATGTTTAATTTAGGCCTAAGTACGCATATCATGAATGAAACTTTATATTTAGAAAAAACATAAATAAAAAATTAATGCCCCGACATGGTGCTTTGGTTCCCTAATGTTGTTGTAAGATTGTGTGCATGTTAGGTAGTTTACTACGAGTTTGTTCTTCTTATTTTTAACTCTAAATGTCAAAGCCATTTGTTCAGATAGTTAGGAGCCAAATTAATCACAAACTAATTTGGTAGGCATGCACGCACGGTTGGAGCCTGGTGTATGATGTAGCAATGTCAAGACAGGAGGATCAGCGCAAATTATGTTGTCATGCTAAATATAAAAGTCTTTGTGTGGTTATTGAGGGTGCAAAGTCCTATTCTGCTTAAGATTGGAGTCATTATCTGTATGGCAAAGATCAATCGCCCTATATATTAGGAGCGATGGCCGATTGAAAAAAGAGACAATGGAGACATATAGAAAATTATTATTTTTTCTAGACACATTTTTTCTCCAGCATAGTAATTTGTGGTCTTGCCGAACCTTGCCAGCTCTAAGGTTCAACTCTTTCGGGTGGTGTTTGTGAGTTCTTGTTGCTGTAAAGGACAAATGTTGTTACAAGATATGTAATTATTATATTACTAATGATGCTATATATTTGTTTTTCTGTATTTGTCGTATGCCTCTTGGAAATTGTTTGTCCCTAATTTTTTGTTCCAAATTATGTTTCTGACTAAGAAAAGCTCTAAATTGCAACAAAATAGTCAGGGCCATATATCTATAAGGAAAAATGAAAGAGGATAACAGTCATTAGCCATATTCAAATAAGCCTTTGGAAAAAGAAAAATATTGTAGTGAGCTGGGTAGAAGGAATACTCCTTTTCTCATAGGAGAACTAGAGGACCGAGGCATGCATGGAAGAAAGTGAATAGATGCAAATAAATGGAGAATGCTCCTAGCTTCTTGGTGCATGGGCGCACTTTATATGCAGGGGAGATTAAAAGTCCCTGCTCTGAGATATTTATGTTAAACAAAATCAAAATAGTTTTTCACCTTGATACACCAGGCACGTCTAGACGCTAATAACCAAATATCATGGCAGTATCGCATATTTGAAATTGGGGAATAAAATCCTCTGCTGTTGCAACTATAACGGCACAGACGTGCCGTTTTCATCTGAACCACTAATCCAGATTTAGCGATGGAGATTTGCCTTTGTAAAACAGTAGCCCATGGTTCCATGCCTTCTCTGGCCCACATTAGGCCCAATCATACAATCACCATTGTTCTCCCCAAGCCATCGTTTTACCCAGGCATCTCATCTCTCTCACTACAATCTCGCCGGCAGCCGCGAAATCAATTAAGCTCCTAAACCTATGAATCTCGTCACCGGCAGCCGCACTTTCTTCACTGAAGCTCACTCTGGTTTGATTTCCGAGTCTTTTACCTCTATGCCATTAAGAAAGTTTGCAGTTACATGTGTGCCATTAAAAAAGTTGCCGGCACCTACATGCCATGACACAAACTTTCTTTTACCTACACGCCACTATGGACGGATTCCCTACTAACAGAGGTTAAATGAGGGGTAAAAAGACGGTTTTACCCCTTTGCACAAAAAAAAACATAACAGCACTATATATTTGACAGAATAATGTTCATTTTGCATATTCCACAAAATAAAATATATATTCCATCAAAGAAAATTGTATATTGCTCAATTTTTTTATTCAAGAGAATAAAAATGCCCATGTTGCATATTTCATGACGCCCAAAAAAAACAGCAATATTCTTCATAAATAAATTCCAGTTTGCATATTTCATATGACAAGTAACAACAACAACAGCATGCAGCCACACACCATTAATTTTTTTGAGAAATCACAGCAGCAAATACTTGTTCATAGCATCATCATTTTAACAACATCATAGCAAAAGAAGTAGTTCCTCCAGGCGGGAGGGCGCGCCGCGCTGGCCGCGGCGGGAGGAGGGCGCGCCGCGTGGCCGCGCTGGCCGCGGCGGGAGAGCGCGCCGCGTGGCCGCGCTGGCCGCGGCGGGAGGAGGGCGCGCCGGGTGGCCGCGCTGGCCGCGGCGGGAGGGCGCGCCGGGTGGCCGCGACGGCGAATCCCGTAGGCCCGGCGGCGGCGGCAAATCCCGAAGGCGGCGGCGCTGAGGGCTGGCGGCGGCGGCGGCTCCGGACCGGAGGGAAGAGGGGAGGATTTGTGCGGCCGAGACAGGGAGAGAGAAGGGAGTCGTGCTCGTGCGAAGGAGATGAGAGCCTAGGGTTATGAGTTAGGGTTATCTGGTCCCACATGCAAGTGATTTAAGGGTAAAATTGTCCAATTCATAGTCCGGTCCCACTCTGAACCGTTATCTCCTAACGGAATCCGTCCATAGTGGCGTGTAGGTAAAAGAAAGTTTGTGCCATGGCATGTAGGTGCCGGCAACTTTTTTAATGGCACACACGTAACTGCAAACTTTCTTAATGGCATAGAGGTAAAAGACTCTTGATTTCCATTGGTTTCTTCCAATTTGGTTCCTCAAGGCACCTAGAAGCAAGCTCGTGGCAAGCGACCATGAGAAGGAAAGGCAAAGAAAAGCTGTCGGCGATCACTAGCGACGAGCGAAGAAGTAGAAGCGAAGGGATAATCAGTGTCGCCGGCCTGGGCTTAATTAAAATGCCTTTCTCTTATGCTGTTAACGATACGGAAGGGAGTAGTGTACAGCGCAGGTAAAACGGCATGGCTTTGCTGTTATAATAGCTACGGCAGATGATTTCGTTCCTGAAATTGGAGGGGGCACCTGTTCTGACTTTTCCATATATACATAGTATTCCCTACACTTACATATGTTTCCTCAACATCTTATGATACGGGGATTTCTGGAACACATCAGCATCTCACAATTTGCATATGGATATTGATTTGTGAGATGCTGGGATATTGAGAGGATGATACGAAGAGCCCACCGTGCCATTTGCAGCTGGCGGTGACGCAACATCCCTCCTGGTCGGATCGGTTCCTTTAATTAAACAGGGATCATGATAACGATCTACACATGGATTGGTATGATGATCTGTCACGAAGTGGCGAGGCTCTTAACAAGACATGAGCTATGCAGTTGGTGTTCAGAACAAGACGTTGGCTTCGCTTTTGGGCTCTGTTTCCCTTCTCCTGAATGGGTTGGTTGATCACCGAATCCGCCATGGCCCATGGATGAGCAGCTGGCAGGCAGGGGCAGCTGGGAGCATGGGCGTCGCGCGCCAACCAGTTGGCTGTGGCTGCTGTCGCACGAGATGAACATGACATTTTCAGGGAGCGTCGGTGGTAGCAATGGATGTCATCACTGATCCGGAAACAACGGAAGCCTTGGCATGTGGGGAGGGCTTGACCCTGGCTAGCGACTTGCACGCTCAAACAGTCAGGGTCGCGACCGATTGCGCCAACGTTGTTAGGAACAATGCGAGGTGCAGGTATGAGGACCTATGGATCCATTGTCATCAAATGGACAATAGGGAGTTTTGCTTCAGTAGAAATCATACATGAGGAAAAAAAAAAAACATACATGAGAACCGTAGATCTAATGTTGATGCGCACAGCCTTACACGAAGTTCGATTAGCAGCGCTGTGGGCATACATGTATGGTTTCTAACGCCACCTAACGGTGTATGTATCTCATACTTTGTTGATGATTAATAAAAGTGGTGTGTGTAAAAAAAAAACAACGACACCCACGGGCCGCACCTGACGCACCCGGAGCACCCTTGTCGCACGGACTCGTAGGTGGATTCGTTGGTTTGTTTGTTTGTTTGTTTCGCTGTTGCTTGCGTCGCCCACTGACACGGTACTGGTGCAGTTGCCGTTGGTGGAAAAAGTTGGCGGCGGCGGACGTGATAGATATCAGCAGCGGGCGGCGCGCGTCACGGGTGGGGAGGTTGGGTTGGTTGAGGTGGTCGTCACTTCAATTCGGTGCGGCGGAGCCAAGAGCCCGTGATCCATCCATCATCCATGGGGTGGGCGCTGGCGCTGCACGGCGGCGCCGGGGACATCCCGCGCTCGCTGGCGCCGGAGCTCCGGGAGGCCCGCCTCGCCACGCTCCGCCGCTGCATCGACGTCGGCACCGCCGCGCTGCGCGCCGGCCGCCCCGCGCTCGACGTCGTCGAGCTCGTCGTACGTTTCCGCTTTCTTCCCCTTCCTCCGTGTCGCGCGCGTCCTCTTTGTGTCGCGTCAACGGTACGCCTCACGACGCGATGCGATCGCAGGTGCGGGAGCTGGAGGACTGCCCGCACTTCAACGCCGGCAGGGGCTCCGTGCTCACCGCCGACGGCACCGTCGAGATGGAGGCCTGCGTCATGGAGGGCGCCACCCTGCGATGCGGCGCCGTCGCCGGGCTTTCCACCGTCGTCAACGCCGTCTCGCTCGCCAGGCTCGTCATGGAGAAGACGCCGCACATCTTCCTCGCGTTCCACGGCGCCGAGGCCTTCGCCAGGGAACAGGTGCTGTCCTCTCCTCTCGTCATCAAACTCCTCCTCAGGCTGCTTTGGCACAAACTTCTTAAGCTACTACTGAACCTGTCAACTGTCATGCCCCTGTTCTTCCATTATTCGAAACCCATGAAAAGATGAAGATGTTGCATTTCGTGTAGCATCTAATCAACCAATCCCCGGTTAATGCAGCCTCAGTCACCAATGCAGCCTCAGTCACCACTTACTCTTGCTTGACTTGACGTCCGTCAATCTAAATTATAATGACATGGACCTTCATGAAAAGGATATCTATGCTACGGACAAGAACAAAGAGTGTTGGTTTTAGTGGTTGCAAGGAAAGACGATATACCATCTGCTCAGCCTCCGCTTGCTGATGAAAACATTACTGCAATACGCTTCCGATCTGATTGGGTTAGTGGTCGCTTGTCAGGGGGTAGAGACTAAGGATTCAAGCCACTTCATCACGGAACATAACATTGAGAGGCTGAGACAAGCGAAAGAAGCCAACAGGGTGCAGGTACCGTCAAAACTTTTCTGTACTATATCGTTCAGTTCTGGGGTGTCATATTCAGTACTACCTTAAAAATGCTTACTCCCTCTGTCTCAAAATAGGTGTCGCTGACTTTTTTGACCGCTCGTCTTATTCAAATTTTTCACAAATTTTATTTTTTTTTATAATTTGTTTTATCATTGAATATATTTTAATCATGACATATTTTTTCTTATATTTAAATAATTTTTTTTGAATAAGACGAAGGGTCAAACATGATGTCCAGTGACAACTATTTTGGGACGGAGGAAGTACATAATTTGGTGCCCTCTTAATCTGTTGGGAGTTATTCATGCATTTGTTTTCTCTGTTGGCGAAATGAGTTCTTCACATCTTATTATCTACTATAGCACATGACTCTGACAGATCTGCATATGGCCCATGGTGCATGTGTGCTTAGCAGGAAACACAGCCATGCGATTTCTGCTTCGAGTTGTGTTCAACTTCAACGTTCAGACTTTTAGCAGACACAGAATCATGTTACTCTGACATATTTCCTCCTCACCTTAAATGATTCACAAAGAAATACTACATTTTTCCCTTTGCTGCAATGTGCGCATTCTCATACTTCATTTTTCCATTTGCTGCACATTCAGATGCATGCCAAAACGTTTTGACAAATTATGTGACCGTCAGTATGAATTGATTGTGACTAATCCATTGTTTAGATAAATAAATCAGAAATCTGGCTTATTCACATTCCCGGAGATGGTTTTATGTAGCTGATCCGTGGTTAATTTGTTGCCTTTCAGATCGATTACACCCAGCCCATGAAAGCCCAGGCCCCGGCGGACGACAACAGCCAGCTCGGCACGGTGGGGTGCGTGGCCATCGACGCCGCGGGCAACCTCGCGACGGCGACCTCCACGGGCGGGCTGGTGAACAAGATGGCCGGCCGGCTCGGCGACACGCCGCTGGTGGGCGCCGGCACGTACGCCAACGCGCTCTGCGCGGTGTCCGCCACGGGCAAGGGCGAGAGCATCATCCGCCACACGGTGGCGCGCGACGTCGCGGCGCTCATGGAGCACCGCGGCCTGACGCTGCGCGACGCCGCGGCGCGCGTCGTCGGCGGCGCGCCCCGCGGCGACGTCGGGCTCGTGGCCGTCTCCGCCGCCGGGGAGGTGTGCATGGTGCACAACACCACCGGCATGTTCAGGGCGTGCGCCACCGAGGGCGGGCACGCCGAGGTCGGCATCTGGGCGGACGCCGACGCCGCCGGAGAGGGTGTCAGTTTTGTGGTGTGAAGGGTTTGTATCCTCCGTATTGCCGCATTCATGTGATTGTGTCGGTAGCGTGCGTGTTCGTGTGTTTGGTAAATTTGAAAACTACTTGGGTTTGGTTGTCATTTAATTAATTAAGCAGGCGCTTGAAGGAGGAGAGATGCAATTTTCTTAAACCAACCCAGACATTGTTTCTTCTCTTTTGTATTCACCATGTTGAACTCAACATGCATGTTGGTGTTTGCTCAGGTCAACTTCAAATAAGATTGGAACTACTAATAGCACGACCTCGATTATTTTGGGCTGAATTTTGATTCATACGAAAAGGTGCAGCTTGAAATAAAATGGAACCAATCACCGCCTCGTCAGCTTCTCACCAATAACATCCATTTCTGTGTCCACCGATAACCTCTGAAAATACACAATCAACACTTGTAGTTGCAGGGGAAGAACCAGCACAATCTTGAGAAACAGATAGACATGATTATGATGTCGTCCAAATACATGACTTTTGTTGTTATACCATCAGAAATTATGCTATTCTCTTATTTCCATTGGAATTTGAACTTCTCTTATTTGCCATCGGAGTAAAATCCATTTCTCTTATCTATCACTCCAATCACTTTCGTTGTTAGATTATTGTACTCTCATCGTTGCATTATTTGTGCTACAGTAGTAAAATGGATTTGTCTCAGTGTATACAATATGCGAAGAAAAATTCAAAATTTTCAGATGAAAATTAGAGGCGATATTTTGTTTTTACTTAAAATTATTTTTTTGACATAAAGTACACATTGAGACAAACTTATTTTGGTGCTGCAGCGGCACTAATGTGAGAGGATCAAAAATTCCTATGAGCTAAGGTGATTTGGAGCGCTGGCGACAAAGTCTAGAATACGGAGAAGAGCGACCCCGTTCCCGTTGAAAATCAAACGTTCGGTTAGAAAAGAGCCTGTACCAACACGAATACAGATTATGTTAATTTGAGATCATATTCAAGTACAATCATTCTCATAAGCTAAACATCAAACGTTTGGTACTAGAAAAAACTTTGGGATAATTTTTTTTATATGAACGGTGGGTGAGATAGTTGCTAGAGAAGAACAAATATCAATCGATACAGAGGGTGAAATATCGTTAATACATATTTTTTTTTTAGAAAAAGGTTGTTATAGGAGAGAAGACTTGAGCTTTTCAATTTGTCCTCTACGAGCAAGTACAATGAAGATGCTTATATGAGTGCTTAAGTAAAAAGATCGGTTTATTCTAGGCAAGGGCTGCGGAAAGATGCCTAAGTTGGCATTCGATGCTTAAATTGTTTAGCAAGGTGGTTAGACAAATTTAATTACTTCTTGTATTGTAGGAATTTTTTCTACAAATGCTTAATCGTTTTTTTCCGCCTTAAGCACTTCGTTTAAGTTTTTTTTTAGGAAAAGTTTTTTTTAAGTACATTTTTTTTAGATCAATTTTTTTTTCCCTCACGGAAGAGTTTTGAACCCGGAAGCGACGCTCCTGGCACACGGCCCACGCCCGCCGCCACCGCAGGCCCGTACAAGCAGGCACCAAAAACGCCCACGAACGAACAAGACGCGCAGCGGGACCCACGACGTCTCCAGCCCCACCCTGAGTCACTGCTGAGCGGGCCCATCTCGAGCGGAATAAAAAGCGGATTGGATCGGGGGCTTGGGTCCGGTCCGATCCGCGCGCAACCACTGCTGCCGATAAAACTGCCAATAAAAATAGTATTAAATCCCGAAAAAAAAATCACGCGAAAATTCCCTCTGTCTCTTTCTCTTTGTGAGGGGAAGGAACGGGGAGGCGAGGAAGGCGAGGAGGCGACTCCACTTCGCCCGCACCAGCAACTGCTGCTCGCCTCCACCTCCCGGTAAGAGCGACATAAAAATCGCATCTTTTGTTCGGAGTACTCAATTTCCTGCTTGCTTGCTCGAGATTACTGCTCCTGCTGCGCGTCGGAGCGGTGTTGTTGAGTTGGGTTGACGGTGCGTGAGCGGGACCGGAGCTTGTGGTCGCTAGGGTTTGTGGTTTCCTGCTAGGGTTTTGGTGGAGGAGGTGAGGTGAGAACTAGAAGCCATTCTTTGCTCGGGTAGGGTTGAGCTGGAGCGCGAAGTGTGGCAGGGTGATTCCTTTGGTCCAGGAGGCTTAGGGTTGTAGCAAAGGTGGGGCCTTTTTCAACCTAGACTAGATGCGCAGTTTTGATCCGATTGGCTAGGTTTGGTTGCTCAATCTGCTGGCCCTATAGGCACTGCGACAGAATTATTCGTTTCTGCCTCTGATATTAGCGTTTCTGCTACAAATTGGTCGACGCATCAGTTGATCCTTCCGGGGGGTGGCTGCAATTTCATTTCGTCTTGCATTGTCCTCGCCCAATGTCGTCTGCAGGCCTCGACGCCTTGTAGTATTTTTTCGAGCCTAGTGAACTGTGATTGTTCATTTACACGTCTGTTTGTACTTGAAAGAACAGTACTGCAAAGTTTAAATCTTTGTTATTGTATCGTAATAGTCTTCACAATACAGCATGGTCAATTTTCTTTTCGGTTGATTTTCCTCCTTTTTGGATCCTGTACCTTGTGTTTCCTTACAAGGGTAACTGTTTGTCTGCAGCTAGAGCAATAAGGGTCGGTGGGATGTCCGAGACCGACCCAGCACCTGTAATGGAGGAGAAGGCTGTTGCAAATGGAGGAGCAGCTGCTGATGTTGCCGCTCCTGATAAGAAGGACATGACCCCTAAGGATGTTGTTGCTGATAGCAATGATGCTGTTGCAGATAAGAATGATGAAGAACAAAATAAAGTCTCGGAAAATGGCACCGGGGCCCCTAAAGATGGCGATGTCAAGATGGCAGAGGCTAAGAGTGTTAAGGAAGGTGATGGTGATGCAGGTGCTGCAGAGCAGGTGGATTCTGGAGACGTGAGAAAGGATGCAGATGCAAAGGAAGATAACAGTGCCAAGCCAGCAGAAGGAGAGGACGTCAAGATGACTGAGGCCGAGAGTGTTAAGGAAGGTGATGATGATGCGGGTGCTGCAGAGCAGGTGGATTCTGAAGATGTGAGAAAGGATGCAGATGCAAAGGAAGATAACAGTGCCAAGCCAGCAGAAGGAGAGGACGTCAAGATGACTGAGGCTGAGGGTGTTAAGGAAGGTGATGGTGATGTGGATGCGGCAAAGCAGGAGGATTCTGAAGATTTGAAAAAGAATGCAGATGCAAAGGAGGATAACAATGGCAATCCAGTTGAAGGCGAGGATGCCAAGATAGCTGAGGCTGGAAATGTAGAGGTCAAAGATGAAGGACAGAAGGAAGATAAAGATGATAAGTTGGACACAGATAAGCAGGATGAACTGAAAGGGCAAGAGAAAGTTGGTTCAGCTGACCAGGCAGAAAACAAAGGAAAAGAAACAGAGCCTGCTGAGAAGCAACAGGAAGAGGAAGCAGAAGAAAAGGTCTCTGCTGAAAAGAAAGAGGAAGCAGAAGAAAAGGTCTCTGCTGAAAAGAAAGAGGAAGATTCAGGTGACAAGAAGGTCAATGCCATTGAGGAAAAAGCAGATAAAGATGGTACAAGTAGCCAAGGAAAAGACAGCGAAGTGGCAGAGGAGGAAGTTAGCGAAGCTGAAAAGGTGGTGGGTGAGAATAAGGAAGAGTCTCCTAAGAATAAGAAAGCTAGGAGTGCTAGGGATAGAAGCCAGGGAAAGGATAAGAAACAGGATGGAACCAAGTCCAGGGAAGCCAAAAGTTTACTAAACACCTCCAGCCCATATGGTACTGATCGGCCTCAACGTGAAAGGAAAACAGTGGAGAGGTTGGTTGAGGCAATTGAGAAGGAACCAAACAAGAACTTTGTAGTTGAGAAGGTTTGTTGCTTGCTGTCTTTTTATCCCATTAGTTTCCATTAGTTTCCTTTCAGACATGCAATAGTTTTTTTGATAAATGTTGTTGTCTCAGGGTCGTGGGACTCCTTTGAAGGATATACCAAGTGGTATGGACCTCTCGCCATACATTTTACTGTTTGTTTGCTTCTGTTTATTAGTGCTGCATAATAGGTCGTCGTAGTTAGCTGCTTCTGTTTATTAATTCAATTTGTAATCAGCAAGCTAGAAATTATTTTAGTTTCTCATTTCGTTCTCTGTTCTCTCATCTAGATACGAGAATCAAGAGCTCTACCACTAGGCCATGTGGGTGTCCCCATGTGCACAGAACCATTTATGGAGCTCATAGTTATGACTTAGTTACTTTATTCGACACATATCTATTGTATATTATTTGTTCGGTCCAAATGTGTGCCACCAGTAGTGAATCAAGTCCAACAATCTAGTGAATACTGATTCAGTTAGCTAAGGTGTACCCCTTTATAAGTTTTGTGGTGTTGTTTTATTATCTATCATGCATTGTTGAAACTTTGATTTGCTGAAATTTTGAGTGAGGAGTGACTTAAGTTATGGGGTGATCTCGTTAATATGTGCCATTTGTGCCCTGCTAAATGTCATAACTTATAATCTTGAGTATATGAAAATAATGTGTGGTAAGTAATCTTCTCTTCTTTGATGTTGGTGCATTCTTTTTCATATTTATCTTCGGTTGCTTGATTTAAGTTTATTGATGATGAGTTATTTTCTTTTAATTTTATTGTTGTGCATGTTATTTTTACTTTAATAAATTTCCTATTGCTTTCTTTCCTTGCCTATGATTTTTTGCATCATTGTTGATGTATCCAAGAATAAACTATTTTGATTATGATCTAATTGGCTAATTTGATTTTAGGCACTACCCCTTGTTATGCATTGCTTCTCACAATGTTTGCTTATTATACCTAGGATTCTATGTTTTGGGATCACGATTTTCTGTTTTTAGGATCTACCTAGTGCAAAATTTCTTCCTTCTAATAATGCGCATCATCAATCCTTGTTCGCTGATTTGTTTTTTCTTTCTCGAAATTTATATGCAGTTGCACACAGGATATCAAGGAAAAAACCTGCTGACCTTAAATTTCTCCACAGTATTCTTTTTGGGAGGAAAGGAAAGGTAAACTTTTGACTAGCAGAAGGTTGCTTTGGATGTTCCTGCAGCAAAATCTATCTCGTTTACTTAAAAGGTTACAACAAGATTTAAGATATGTACCTACTACCACAATAGATTTTCTAAGAAGTTCTAATCCGCTCAACAGGTTCGAGCAGGATGAATCTGTGTTTTAGCTCTGTTGGAGGCAGATGCTGTTTGAAACCCCCACCCCCCCCCCCCCCCCCCCCCCCCCCCCCCCCCCCTCCCCCCCTAGGAACCAGAAACACCGCAGCACCCTAACTGATAAACATGGTGTTTCATGTTCTTAATGCTTGTTAATGTGACTTTGCTCAGCATGCAACTGCTCGATGGCTCAAGTGCCTAGCTCCACTGATCTCTTCACTTTCTTTGTACAATGGACTGCTTCAGCTCAAAATTTTAAGCCTTACGTATTCGAAATAGGGCTAGTTGTTGTGTTATAACATTACTTCCATTATAAGGGGCAGCCCGGTGCACATAGCTCCCGCTTGCGCAGGGTCTGGGGAAGGTTCTGACCACTTTGGGTCTTTTGTACGTAGCCTTTCCCTGCATTTCTGCAAGAGGCTGTTTCCAGGACTTGAACCCAGGGCTCCCTTTTATAATCGCTCCTGTAGTCTGATGTTTAGCTTGAATGATGTTAAGCTAGAGTTCTCTTTTTTTTTTCTGCCTCTCAAATGCCTAACACACTTATCCTAGGAAATTAATGCTTTTATGTTACAGGCTGTTGACTTTAAAGGACACATACTCCAGTTCTCTGGTTTTGTTTGGCATGAAAGTGATGTAAGTTCCTTTTTGGCAACCTTTAAAAGTCAGTCTACTTAACTTGATACAGCTGGTTTGATTTGAAGAGTTTTCTTGTTTGTAGGAAAAGATGAGAGCCAAGGCAAAGGAGAAACTTGACAAATGTATGAAAAACGATCTGTTGGACATCTGTTGGCTCTTTGCCATTCCAGTTTCAAAAGCAAACCTTCGAAAGGTGTTTTTTTTTTTACTGTCTTGTTGTGGAATTACTTTTTTTTATTAATATGATTTAGTGGTATTCTAAAATGGTTTCACATAACTCATACAGGAAGATATTGTCTCAAAGCTGTTGGACTTCATTACTGAACCTCGCAGTGTGGCTGATTCTGGCCTCTCTGATGACCAGGTTAGAACTGTTACCCCTATGATCATCTGGACGCTGTTGTTCTATTGTTAAAATTGGGATGGATGGGAATTTACGATTTATTTTCGTTCTCTTCTTTATTCTCTCCTCTGGCCAGGGGTCAAATTCTAGGAAACGCAAGAGGGATGGAAGTTCAAATAAGACTCCTGACAGCACTACAAAGGTATAATGGCAAAATATTGCCGCTGCCATTCTATACGTTGAATAGAGATGTTTAGTCGACAGCTTATTGCCACGGCCTTTCTTGGTGGCTATTTTGATACCAGCTGAGTTTATGCTTGTATTGTCCATCCAATCTAAGCTCCACTGCTTGCCTACTCTAATTTCCAGTGATTTGTAAATGCTCATGGTTATCATTGCTTCTTCATTGTATTACTTCTGTTTTAATTGTTTGTGATTTCTGCAGAAATTTGGTGATGACATGATTTCGGGTAAAAGGAGGAAGAAAGGTCTAAAGTATGATACTGATGAAGATGAGGATGATGATGATGATTCCATGAGATCTGATAGTGATGAAAACAAAGATGAGGATGAAGATGTTGGAGCTGATGAACAGGAAGATGACTATGACTCCCGGAAAGAAAAGGCAAGTAAGAAGTCATCACAAGTAAAAGAATCATCAGGGAGAAAGAAGACAGGCATAGGGAGGGGCCACAGGACAGGTCCTCCAAGGACAATTAGCAAAAGTCCAATCAGAAAATCATCGTCCAAGATTTTGAAGGAACAAGAAAGCCCTGATGATAGTGCAAAGGTTTTTTCTAGGAAGAGGAAGTCTGCATCAAAGGGTGCTCCCACGGAAAAGGAGACCAAGGAAAAGAAGTCATCTGGTAAATTTGTGGCCTTCACCTAAATGCTCCCTTCTTTGACTCTTGGAGATTGCAATTCCTGTTCATGTTGCCATTGTCTGGCCATATCATGGTCAAAATGTCCATTTGTCTATTTTTCATTGAATGGTGAACTAGTAATATGATTTTTTTTTCCTGTTGTGGCTTGCTCACAGAAACATCATTTAGTTTATCCAGATGTAAGTGATTTTAGTCTGCTTAAACTGCAAAAAAATGCATTTTTTGCAGGTAAAAAGGTGACAAGGGGTAAAGGGGCATCAGGAGAGGCAGATCTTCCCAGCAAGGACGAACTGAGGAAGACTATAGTTGGAATCCTCAAAGATGTTGATTTCAACACGGTGAGTTGCATCTTTTGTTACGTAGTTGACATTGAAAAATGCAATTGAGTATTTAACTTTTGCAATATATTAAAAAGCATCTAGAGTGGTTATAAGAAAAAAAATGTACCATGTCTTGTCTGGAATATTTTCAGCATGCTATTTTCTTGTCTAGTTTGGACACCTTGATGCTAATTTAAAGATTTTAAAATGTTTGACGGGAAGTAAAATAGTAGGCAGCTGTTTGAAAACAAGGAAGGTTATGACAACAAATTATGCTTACGTTCCATTAAAATGGGAATGGTCTGTCTCAAAACCAAAAAAAAAGGGAATGGTTTTGTCTGGCATTGTCTACTAACTACATTCAGTACTCAGAATCATATCTGCATTTGTATTGAAAGTTTCTTATAAAGAGCTGACATGTTTGAGAACCTCTTTTTACAGGCAACTTTCAGTGACATTCTTAAGAAGCTCGGTAAGCTTTTTCAGTTATGTTCTGTTGATTGCAGTTTGTTGATACTTGACACAACTAACAACTTTTCTATGGTGTAGACAACCACTACAAGATTGATTTGACATCCAAAAAGGAGGCTATCAAAGTTATGATCCAAGATGAGCTAACCAAGATATCTGAGGAGGCAGATGAAGATGAAGATGAAGATGAAGGTCAAGATGCGGGGAAGAAACAGCAGCAGCATCAAGGAAAGGTCAAGGCATGAGAGGATTCATGGATACCCCATAGCTGTAGTACCCAATGTGTATGCTTCTATTTTGCCTTATGGGTGTCCTATGTTAATTAGCATCACCGTCAACTTCAAAACACTACCCTTCATTGTTTATGTTAAGACCTGATGTGTAGGCAGCCCCCACCCTTAGCTGACTGATAGGAGGTACTCTTAGACGACTTCTGTAATTCTGTCTCTAGAGTTGCAAATGTGTGAGACTCAGCATTGGTTGTGGCAAAGAAGGTAACGCTTAGTACACCATATGTTTGGGATTCACATGGACGGTCCTATTTTGGTGTAATTGTTTTTCTGTTGCTGCCAGTTATCTTAATTTCCTGTTTCATCTGGGAGAGTGCTTTTAGATATTTATGTTTGAGAACTGTAAGGGGCCCTGATGCAGTCTTGTAACTAAACTCGAGCAATTATGTAGCCACACTGAAAGGCGAACTTCTAAGTTCGAAATTCTTTTGGGTGATGGTCATGCCTTCATGCTACTTGCGGCTAGAACAAGTTGCTATGTGATCCAAATTCTACTGAAGCAACAGCAGCATACACAAAAATCTGCACCTCAGAACGTCTCTGAGGGTGACGGGACCTAATCAGGAGTTCAGGACTAGTTCAGTTCCCTCAGGATTGGACATCCCAGGTACCAATAAAAAACTTTCTGAGCTAGGTCCGTTCCCAAAATATCAACCATACATCATCCATCAAGTTACATCCAAAGCTAGGTCCGTTCCCAAAGTATCAACCATACATCATCCGTCACGATTGCTCCCCAAGTCAAGAGTCGTCTCACGAGTAGCAACTAGCATCATCTTCCAAAATGATGCCAGCCGGTAGTCACCTTATATGAACAAAAGTCAGACGCCGAAATGGCATCTGGGGTGACCAATGCCTCAGAAGTCTAAACTACAAGCTTCTTCCAAAATAACTACGGCCAAATCAACCAGCAATCTTGATTCGAAGAAACGAACCAATCAACTGCGGCTTTTTCGTGGGCGCCCGCGCCTTTTAACGTTGTTCGCGTTAGCCGCTTCCTCGTTGGGCTTGCCGTCTTCGCTCTTGGGATCAACTGGCCTTTGAGAATTCTTCTCATCTGCAGATTCACCATCCAGCTTGTCGACTTGTCTATTCAGGTCGGCCCTTGGACGACCGCTCCGCCTTTTGGGCTGCTTCTCATTAGCAGCTTCATCGTTGGACATGGTCGTCAGCCCACCCCTTTTGCGCCCGCTCTGCCTTCTGGGCGGGTTTCCATCCACAGGTTTATTGTTGGGCGTGTCAGCTTGGCTCGTCAGATCTCTCCGGCCACCACCCTGGTTTTTAGGCTTCTTCCCATCTGCAGGTGCATCTTTATGCTTGGGCTGGCCAGCCCCACTCTCCAACCTGACAGATCAGTCAGAAAACAAACAGTGATCAAGTGTTCCAAATTTCTTAAAGTTTCACAACTTCCCAACCTTCTAATAACTAAAAGAGTGGACTACTGCCACTTACCCATCAGAGGAAGAACGGTCCAGGTAATCCAGAACCTCTTGCAGAGCATGTAGAGCAATCTTCTTAATCTGAACACATCAAATTTGACTTCAGGTTAGTTATCATACAAAATAGTACAACATCATAGGTGCAAAACCAGCTCACTGAAAACAAGGCATGCCAACCTCCAGCTTATCTTCTTTAGCCCTGTGATCAGATGGAAGCCGTCTAAACTCTCCTGTCAGCTTAATACACTCATCGACATTTTCAGGAGACACGAAATCCATCGCAACCTTGATGCAAGACTGAAAATAACAAATGACTTCAATTCTACGCAATGACGTATTTATCACAGCATTCAGGAAGCAAAGAACGAAATTCAGCAGTGCTGTCAAACTGGTAAAGTTCTGTCAAACCTTCAAATTTCTGACTTGGTGAGGACATCCTGCAGGAATGAAAACCGCTTCACCAAGCTTCTGCTCAAACGTCCATGGTTCAACACCTTAACCAGGCATACCATGACATTAGAGAAAGGGCACAAAACAATCAATTAAGTAGAAAGTTTGATCATGAATTGGACGAATCATTACAATATATTCCAGACCAATATGTCACAAGTTCACTAACCGTATTCTTCCTTGAGCTTTCTCTTATGCTCCTCAGTTAAGTAGAAAGTTTGATCATGAATTGGATGAATCACCTGCATAATTAACTTGAGTTTTGGATGGCACAGGAAAACAAAGGAAAACGATTCCTAATAAGTGCAAAGAAGGAAGTACCTGTTTTATAGGATTGCAACGGATGTGCCGAAATTCTGAGGCATGCTTCCTAAGATAAGCTTGTAATTTATCAGAATCCTCTCTACGGAAAATATCCCATAAAGCACCACCAGTTCTCTGATGCTCTGCACTATCCTGAAATGTCCCGAGAGTGACACTGCTGACTTCTTTTAGAGGCCGACACCCATCTTTGCTAACTTGGCCGCCGGAAATACAATGAGCTCCATTGTGCATATGATCAGATCTATCATCCATGTCACTCTGATCTGAACACACTGCAGCTTCATTTTGTACCTTAGATTCATGTGGTGATAATTTCTCATTAACATCACCTTCAGTATCATCAGGTAAACCATTGATGTCTAGACCTGCACACACCCAAAAAAAATTGTAGTTAAATTATAACCAAACTGAAAGGCCCTTTACGTTAGGCTTGCATAATCACATCCAGAAATATCTTTACACTACAGGTACGATCATTACCTGGGTTCTTTGATATCTCATCATCAGTTATGTGCCTGGAATCAATAGAAGATGACAATAGCGCATGTTTAGTGCCTGATTCTAAAACACCATAACGTTCCTGAAGATCTTGTTGTCTCATTTTCTTTCTGATCGTCTCTATCTTCTGAAGCTGGGAAATATCATAGGAAACTTCTGCTGTGTGTGTTAAGATATTTACCTGGTTGAAACAGACACTTCCCACAATTAGTTACAAACTACTAAAACCAGGAAACTGACAATTAAGAAAGAACTAATGGCTAGTACAAGCTGGGGCATAGGGCCATGATATGGAAAATATCATGTCAGAGGAAGCAACATAAAGAATACAAGACATGGTCACCGGTAACAGAAGTTGCTTTGCATAGGTCAACTTATTCAACACTGAAGGCAAGACAACATTAAAGGTGCAGAATGATAGCAAAAAAGGAAAGATTCACCATGAAATAACATACCGCATCAGACATGTCACAGTGGAGCTTGGTTACAGAATCACCCCTGCCTAACTCTTGGCAAAATCCATAAGCAATGTAAGTTTTCGGTCCAAGATCTGGTTTGAGGACACCATCTGGAAGTTTGACTGCAAGATTTAGTGGCCCATATCGAGGATCAGTGTACTCAGGAAACGGCAATGCACTGATAAACTCAGCACCATGCCGAGGCAATCTCTGATCAAACGAGCTAGATGGTGGCCAGTCCTTTAACTTAAGCATCTCAGGCCAGTTTGTCTTGGGGTGCATCCTGCCTTTCATATATCCCACAAAAAACATGTGTATATTGATTTCCACCTGCAACATCAAATGGTGCGTGCTAAGTGCTTGATTACTGTTAGCTGTAAATAGCAGAGCAGCCTGTGGGCTCTGCGTACATATGGATGGCGCATCACTTGAACATTGAAATGGAAAACCAAATTTACTGATCAATCAAGGTCCTATAGTACTTAAGAATGTGTTGTTTCTTCACATGGAACAAACTTACAATCCAACTATATCTGTCAAACATTACAACTTCCTAGCTGAATTGTAAGATAAAGGTTTGCAAGGAAGTTGGGACGAACACAAAAGAGGGAACTTAGAATAACATATAGAAAACAATAAGATATGTTTGGTAATCAAGAAATTAGACCACCATCATGAAAGTGAAAATGGGCAAAAGAAATGCAGAGAACAAATAGTGACAAAGGCAGGGAAATGAATCTATCCATACCCCCACTCCTCAACCAAGCATGAAATGCAACCAAAAAGAAAAGTAATTCCATATCCAAGGGACGCGTTTGTATATAAGACTGACGTGGATGAACTGAGAGAAATTGAATTCCTAACCTCACACCAATCCAGGCAATCTACTGCGGTGACAGCAAAATGTTCATCCGTTATGTTGCCATTGGTCTTTTTCTCTCGCAATGCCCGCCACATAACTAATGGCTCCCAACTGAGACCAGAAGTCAGCTGAAGAACATCAGAAACAATAACTGGTTCACCCTTTGCCCAATGTATTTGAAAGTGCGCCAAGTCATCCTCCTTGATACCCGTGGCAACTGGACAGTAGAGGTAGTTATCACTCAAGCCCTTCCTATTTGCAGCCTCTCGCACATTCTGAGCTCTCACCTTTCCTGAATGGTCAAAGCAAGGGCACAGATCACTTCTTTTAATTATTGCTTTTGCAAACATTTTACTTTTAACAACTCTTTCAGCTCGCTTTTCCAAGGCAGCAAGCATCTTATCTGGAAACAAGCATTTGAGGTCCAAAACTGAACCACCACAGCCTCCTATTTCCTTTGGCGGGCAAGGAATGCTACCGTCAGTCTTTGCTTTCCACAGTGGTAGCGGGTCAATAGTGCCCTCACCAGAAGCCATGTCATTGCAAGCCACAGCACTTGAGGATGTGTGCTTACTTGAGGATTTAGGGGTAGTACCAAAGACATAATCCTTGCCTCTATCTGTTAAATCCTGTACAATCTTTATATCTTCTCCTCCAGGAATTTCACCATTGCGGATCTCCCGGCAGCATGCAAGGCACAAATCATAGAAACAGCTTTTGCAGCTTCTATGAAAATCAACTATAGAAGTTCTACACTTATTGCTACATTAAACAAAATAAAAAATGAATCAGATGCCTGCTACCATAAGATTAATCAACTAGGGGGAAGAAATCTGATATAGAGTTAAGGCGAGTGAGGTGGAGTTACCAGTAGATACGCTCATCTAGGGCACCTCCAGCATTCTCCACTTCCAGTTCTCTCATCGAAATGCCTGAAATGAAAAACAAATCAGCATGCATAGAAACCTTAGTTGCTAGACAGTGTCATGCAACACCAGAATATTATACCATTTATTTTAGCCTCCAATTCCTTCTCCTCCATCTGCTCCTGTCTCATTTTTCTCAACCAAGGGAGCAACAACCGTACAACATGACAAGCATAACGGATTTGATTTTCTTCAGAAATTTCCTTTTTTGGAGGCTGTTTTATAGGGAACAGCAAATCATAGGGAGAACAAGGAAAAAAAATCAGAACATAATAAGCTGAAGTGAAAAGAAATGGAAACATTGTAAGGTAAAACAGGAGTTGAAGTGCAAACCTCTTCAACTCCTCGCATTCGTAGGCACAACTTGCAATTACAGTTCTTGCGACAATATGGACACTTTGCAGCAAACTCATCTTCTGACAAATCAGGATACCTATTTACCAAGAACAATTTAGTGTTGCACCACATCAACAGCCAATAAGATGAAAACATTGAAAGGAAACTTATGCAGGACAGTAGAGAGAAGAGGGTTGAATAAAGCATTAAAATAGTTTTCTAGGGAACTGATTTATGTAACTGTTCACTGTTGTATTACAAGAAAACAATAGATGATGGGAAATCAAAATAGTAGAAAACTATACTGAGACAACTTTGACACACCATCTTTGAATACATGGCACACAGAAGCGCTTGTTGCGGCATAAGTTACACCACACCACCCTCTCTTTATCGTTCCTCTGGCATTGGTGGCACATCCGTGCATTTTCTCCAATCAACATCTTCTTTCCCTTCTTTATAATTGAAACAACATTTATATAATTAAAAATAGTTATGGAGAACCATTTCATAAACAGATTATACAAGGGAATTAGCGACTTACCTTACTATTTTCATCACACTGTTTATCCTCAGAGGGTGAGGCCTTCTTTTGTTCCCCATCCACTTTCAACCTTTTTATGGCAACATTCTTCCCTGTATGTTGTTGCTTCCGCTTATTTGCAGGCTGTGAAACCTCATCACCCTTTGAGTTCTTTCCCCTCACTTTCTTGGCATCATCCTGCCAGAGAATAAAATTAGCCAAGCAATCATCTTCTTTCAACATAGGATGAATCATAGATTTACGCAAATAGCCTAATATACACATTCAAATCTAATAGAATTGGATTAGAAAATAAACATCTTTCAGTAACGCTACGTGATATTAGTGTGCAACTCCTTCCTTGTCTACAAACCCAATGATAAGTAAAGATGAATACTAAGCTTTCCTTGTCTAGTTTGTGCTCTCTGTCTTTCTTATGGTTTTGTCCTAGTTGACCCTTTCCTTGTATATACTAAGCTTGGTTTTAATGAAAAAACACTGGGGGAAACTCAACCACAGTTCTGCCTCCAAGACAATATTGCACATCCGACCTTTCCAGGTTTGGTGATGCAGGATTAAATACATCATTGTGTTTTCCATTGATTTTTTCATTGATGAGAAACACAGGAAATATATTACCAGACTCAAAATTAAAAGTTCGCTCTGTTTTATGCCAGACCAAATTGTCTAGGTACAAATTAAACGGTCAAATCGATGGACGTACAGAAAACCATAAGTGGAAAAGCATACTAGTAACTAGCAAGAAACTAAGTCATGCAGATTATAAGCATGCTAAAAAACAATCAACTCAAATTACTAGAACATTCAGAAAATAAAATTGAACTAGAAAACCAAAATTGAGGTTCTAGAAAAAGGGACGACAAAAAGAAACAATCTTTTAAATTTTACATAAGATGAGTGGCAGAAAGAGGATGAACATGACGTCACAATAATTAGCTGGTCAATCAACATCTGTTAGTTACAACGAGCAAAAACACTCATTCAAACAACAACTTTACAGATCAGCGTAGAGAATTAGAATGCCACAAAACCAAAAAGAGCTGCTGAGCTCTAAAACACTTTGAGCAGAACATGAAAGTTTTGACAAGATGTGTGGTTGCATTCATATTATTATTATTATTATTTTAAAAAAAAAGTAAAGTCTCTGTAGTAAACTACTGTGGATGCATGCCACAAAGCCATTCGAAAATAAACAACTGTAGAGGATGTAAAATGATTTACCCCATTTATCTGGTGGTGGCTTTTGCCACTGGGGAATTCGTCCTTAATATCCACTTGCTCCATTTTGGCTTTTCTGGTTCCTTTCTTCTTCCCAGCATCATTTTTCTTGACCCTCTTAGCCTTGACTAGATTCACCGCAGTTTCCCCATCATTCTATTGGCAAAACAGTAATCAGCTAGCTGATTTGAGTATCAGACTCGACAAGGTAATGCCAAGTGCGTGGTTCTTGTGAAAGTGGGACACAATAATCCAAATTGCAACACATGAACATGTAGTTAAGAGTAAAATCGGCCCTTATTAGGGTAAATATATCTTGCTACACAGTAAATAGAGGAACCGAGTATGTGGCAAATTAATAGCTTTTGCTATATGCATCTGATAGGCCAGCAAAAACAACATTTGAAATTCATTATGTGACTTTTTTTTAGAAAAGGGAATATGCATTAATATTCATTATGTGACTGACGCATAAGGAACGGATTCACACATTTTTTCCTTTTTCTTTTTGGAACGGAAAAAACACATTTCATTATCAGAATTTAATCAACTGGAAAATTATTCATCTAGTAACAGTGAATCATACGGAATAAAAGAATGCTAATTTTTTAGAACTAAACTTTTCCCTGTTCCTAAAAAAGGGGAAAAAAAAGGGAAAACGCAAATCTGGGAAGCAAGACTAGCACTGCTCGTTGATGCCCAGACTGAATGTGATAGACATTAGACAATCTGTCACCAAGATGAATACTAACCGTTGAACAAAAGATAAAAAACGTAAATGCAAAATTCCGAAAAGAAGGGGAAACGGAGGGAGATGATATTTCTATTCTCACCCGATCCTCTTCCTCGTCCGTGTCGCGCTCGCAGTACTTGTTCGGCGCGTACCGCCTCTCCCGGAGCACCCGGTCCCCCACCGCCACGCTTCCCATCACGGCCGCATTCGCCGCGAACGCCTTGTCGGCGCCCCGCCGCTTCCCCTTCCCCTTCCCGCGACCCTTCCCCCTCCCTCCCGGCCTCGCCTCCCCGTCTCCGCCGCCCGCAGCCCCCTCCGTCTCCGCCGCCATGGCCGTTGCAGGAGAAGTGAAACTATGGGCAAGGAAATAGCCAAATGGTTTGGGGGAGAGGAGAGACGACGCCGCCGCCCGGGGTTTAAAGGAGCGCGCAGTGGGGCCCAGCTGCAGCGACCGGAGCCGGGCACCTGAACAGCCTCAACGGAAAAGAAAAAAAAGTTTCCCGTTTGTTTTCGTTTCGAAGTGGGAAAGGCAGATCAATCAATCTCGTGCGAAATCGGCGTGCGCGCTGGCGGGCGGGCGGGGCGGGAGGTTTTGGGGGCCCGGCGTTCGAGGCGCCGCGCGCGCGGCCCGTCGGATCGCAGCCGTACGCGGCGGTGGCAGGGGCGCCATCCCTGCCGTACGTGCGTTGCGTGTTCCGGGGGCGTCGCGGCTGCCTCCGGTTTTGAAATTTGAACGGGAGGGAGGGAGAGACGCGGAAATGGGAAGGATGGGTTGGTGGATCGCAATTACTACGTACGCCGCGGTTTCGTTTCACGTCTCGGCTGGCACGGTCGCGCTCGCGTAACACGCCTTCTGGCTGCTAAACACGGCATCCGCTTTGCCTCTCCCCGTTGGAGGCCTACCTCACAACAACAGTACTCGTGTCGTGTGGCACTCAGGTGCTTCACAGTTTTGTTGATTGCAATTGTTCCCCGAGTGCAGTTTTAACCCACCTAGCCGAACGACACACTACATGTTTCTTTCTTTTTTTTTTTTTTGTTACTGACACGTTACTGGTTCTTTAAGTCCTCTCTTCTACTAAGAAATCTATCTATCTATCTATCCTATCCTAATTTAGTAAGAGAAGGGTCTTCCCAATGAGACAAGTAGTTTATCCAATGGAATTTCTAATCTTAGTGGGAGCTTTTCAAATAAGTATAGCTTATAGCGCGACATGTTAGCCTGAACTCATCGTCGCCGTCGGATCTCGATGGGGATGTCGTCCAATGGTGGTGCTTGCTGGAGCGGAGGCCGCACCGTCATGCCCCTCCACACCGAAGAGGGGAGAGGATGACTTCGACTTGGTCCTACCTCATGTCGTGGGGTCTCGACCGGGGGGCGGGGCACTGGACAAGCCGTGGCAACGGCGCAAGCCAGATTGAGGTGCCGCTTCGTCAGAGGCCACGTGACCACCGTTGTTGCAATATCAACCTATCTCTTGCAACGAAATTTATCATTATCGCAACGACATATAATTCGTGGCAATAACACCTACCTATCACAACCATCCATAAACAAGGTGGCAATAACACCTACCTATTGCAACAAAAAATCTGTTGTTGCAATGCGACTCGTGGCAATACCCTTTTTTTCTTGTAGTGATCATACCTATGATAAAGGATTGTCGGGTAAAATTAAATGGCCAATGGGAGCACTATTATTAATCGATGTCTCAACTATTAGTAGAATGAGACCTCGGGTGTGTTTGGATTCACGCCACAAAATGCCACGCCACAACTGATAGAGGATGGGCATTGTTTGGTATGTGTCAAAGATGCGTTAATCAACCACATCATTTGCAGGTCATTTTGCTGCCAAGGCTCGGTGCCGATTTCTTACACCACAACTTTGGCGACGCCGCACCATGGCTTGGCAAGATGTGTCCGGGAGCTAAACAAGCCCAATCGCCTTTTTGCAAAAGCAAATCATGCTTCAGTAGAAAACTGATTTCCAGAGAAGCGAAACAGCGCTGTTTGGCGACCAAGCTTTTCACTTTTGGAAGTGAGCATCGGGCAGAGGATGAGCGAACAGTGGGAGGCATGGTGGCGCGGAGCGCAAAACTGTAGCAGCTCCACGAGCACCACCACTGGGATGACCATCACCTGTTCCAGCCCCCCTCGCCCGCGCCACCTTCGAAGCGGATTGTTTGCGCGGGTCAAGGGAGGATGGTGAGCGCATGTTGTCCCATCGATTCGGACTTACCATGCCATGGTCACCGTCGAGGAAGGGGAGCATGGGTGAATGTGTGTGTGTGTGTGGGGGGGGGGGGGGGGGGGGGGGGGGGGGGGGGGGGGGGGGGGGGGTGCTCGGGTCGGCCGCTGTTGAGGAAGGGTGCGGGGTGTGCCAACTCGGCTCGACTACCGTCAAAGAAGGGGACAAGGGCGTGCAACCTCGGCTTGGCTGTCGTCGAGGAAGGGGATATGAGATGCCACGGGTGAAGAGGAAGCGGCCTGCCACAAATATAGAAGAAAGAGGAGCTGCTAGGAGGATGTGTATTGTTGCAAGATGGATGACAAAAGCTCGAATATCTACCTAGATGCCGCTTCGCTTTTCAGTTGAACATGCGCTTTTGCGGCTTTTGGCCACGTACAGAAGCGGAGCTATTTGGGGGAGCTTTTTGCTTTTCCACATAGCCGTGTAGCATGCATTCATGCCTAATCAAGCACATAAGAGATTTAACATTTAAATTAAAATATGGAGTTTGAAAGTTTTCAGGATGGAATTATTTGGTAGTGGTCATGCACTTACTGTTGAGATATGGAACATGAGTAATTCACATATTTTAAATTTATTTCTAGTGTTTGACTCAGGTAACCTTGCTGATGTTACAAGCATCCCATGTTTTGAGGTTATCGTGTTCTTCTGCCAAAGTAGTATAACAGTAATACTGTGTTGGAAAATACATGACTCCGCATTTTAACGAGCGCCTAAAATTCCACACCGAGGCAATATTCTTCTTCTGCCAGTAGTAATAAACGGGCCTATTTAGGTGGACTTACGTTTTCATACCATGCTTAGTAGTATTTATATTTGTTTCAAAAAACCACTTTGAAAATTTAGACCTTTTGGTTATCAGGTATAGATATCCTACACGACCTTGAAGTTTTTTTTTTCCTTTGTAAACTTGGCATTTAATCTAAGAATTTGGTCAAAACAAGGTTCAAATTACCACTTGCAAGTTTGTAAAGCCAAAAAAAGAAAAAGCACAACAAAGCACAGGGCCATTTAAGACGACCTAGCATGGAAGTAAAGGAAATAACAAACAGTTCCCATGTAAGGGCTGGACTTATATGATATCTTCACTTTTCCACATGTTTGGTTGCCTGGACCAAAATGCAACACGACCCTAGTCAAGCTAGGTAACCCAAATCGGTTGTTTCTGCTAAGCCAGGCCTGGCTTCACGGCCCGTACACGCGATGCTCTCTCCCGTCTGTGCAGCCCAAGTCCACCGCTATCCCCCCGTATAAAAGCCATCTCGGGTGCTAGGGTTACCGCAGCCAACACTTGCAGCCGACTCTCGCCTCTCGCCTCTCGCACTCACCTCCTCACCCATCTCCCTCTCGCCGTCACCTAAGGTTTGCTCTCCCTCATGGCCATCTCAATGCCACTATTTTACCTGCAATGGTTGTTTTTTCTTCCGGAATGCAGCTTCCTTATCTGCTTGTCTATTGATTTAACCATCATATATCGTGTTTTAGGAAGCAATCACTTCATAACTTTGGTAACTCATAGATTTCTATTGTGGATAGAGTTGTTAATCATGATATGGTGTGTGATTTTGCTTCCTGGTTCTTTCATTACTTGGATGGTTTAGGAATTATCTTCGATTCCTTTTGGTTAATCATGAGCAATTGAGCCTGCATGGTTCTTGAGTATGTCATCATCGATCATTCTATATACTAGGAATGTTTGGTGTTGTGGTGTTTACCATCTATGTTTTCCTATTGGAGAGTGTAGTTAATCATATTAGTATGTATGATTCTTTCTTTCTTATGGTTAGGTGCTCCCTTTGAATCGTTCTTGCTTACTCATTATGTATTATGACCTTTTTGAATTGTGATGTTTTTTTTTACTTGATAGGTTTTCCAGTGCCAAAGTTTTATAGTTGCTGAATTAACATTATATTTTTCCATTGTTGGCTAACTTTTTCCCTGCATTTCCTTGAGCAAAACAGGGCTAGAGGTCACTTGGCATGTCTGAGGCAATCCCATCACCTACAACAGAGGACCCTCCTCCTTCATTGACAAATGAAGAAGCTATTTTTTTAGATAGTAATGACAATGCCATAAATGATATTGCTAGAGAGATCCAAGAGGTCGTAGTGACAAAAATGAATGAAGAGAAAGGTGTTGCAGATGGCACAGAGGGAGCAATAGATGCAGATGTAAATATGATGGAGTTTGATGACGCGAAGGAAGGCAATTTGGTTGTGCTAAATTGTCCGGTGCTATGGATGTTGAAATGACAGACATAGATCATGATGCCAACATCAAAATTGCGGGTGTGAAAACTATTAGAGAGGAAAATGCATATCAAAAGGAAGATGAGGAAGGAAATGATGAGTATGATCAGGATGCCAAGGGAATCAAGATGGTTGAAGCAAAGGCTGATGTTGAAATTAATAAGGTTAAAGGTTATGTGAATGAGGAAGAAAAGTTGAACAAGACCGAAGAGAAGCAAAACAACTCCAATACTCAAAGAGATGATGAGAAAATGGTTGACAAGGAAGATGCCTATCTAAACATATATAAGGAGGGAATGATTCAAAATACTCAGGATTGCAATGTGGCAGAATATGAGGGTGTTAATATGGTCAAAGGACAGAGTGATGCTGGTAATAAAGAGGCAAAAGAAATTTGTTGGAAGAAGGAAGAAAATAAGGAAAAGAAGGAAGAAAATAAGGAAAAGAAGGAAGAAAATAAGGAAAAGAAGGAAGAGATTACAAATGTAACCAACATTCAAGATGAGGATGAGAACATGGTTTACAAGGAAGATGCTTGTCCAAAGGAAGATGAGGGACTGAGCGAGGATGGTCAAGATGTGGCATCAAATGGTGAAGAAAAGGTTGTCAATAGAGTTGTTGAGGTGGTGGAAAGCGAGAAGGAGGAGGTTAATGATGGTAAACAGAAGAAAAATATTCAAACCGATGATCAGAAAGTGGGAAAAAGTGATGATTCATGTCAGAAGAGATATAAGGAGGGAATGACTGAGGATGAGGGTGCCGAGACAGAGGGAGATATTAATATCAAGTTGAATGATACAAAGATTGTTGCTAGAGAGACTTAGCTAAAAGAAAACAGGAAGATGGAAGAAATGGAGGACAAGGCTGAAGAGGAGCAAGATGTCACATATACTCAATCTCAGGATGTGAAAATGGTTGGCAGTGAAGTTGCATGTCAAAAGGAAGATATGGGAAAACATAATGAGGAAGCAAAAGATGAGGACATCGTGATGGCTGAAGTAGACACTACTGCTCCAAATGAAATGATACAAGAAAAAAGAAAGAAGGAACTAGATGAGGACAAAACTGCAGAGAACACCATCGATGATCAAACTAGGGATGTGATTATAGTTTCCAAAGAAGATGTGTGTCAAAAGGAAGATGGAAAAGGAAAAACTGATGATCAAGACATCCTTGCAACAGAGGACGAAGACCTTAAGATGGCTGATGTAAGGGCTAATGGCTTAAATTATGTGGCCAAAGAAATTGGAAAGAAGGAAGGAAATGAAGATGTAACCGAGAAGACGCAAACCGAAGATAATGAGGAAACCATATGTATCGAGAAACATGATGAATACAAATGGATACAATGGAAGAAGATAAGAAAGAATTGGGCAATATAGAAGAAATTAGTGTGGAAAAGGCAACGGGTGAAAATGTAGGTTTTGAGAACAAAGAGAAAGAGGCACTGTGCAAAAAGGGAGATTTTGAGACGAAAGAGCAAGATAAAGCTGGCGAGAAGGGAACTTTTAAAAAGGATGAGGAAGATAAAGCAATGGACGTGCTAAGTACCCCAAGTTCCTATTCTTTTGACCGTCCAATGCGTGGGAGGAGAAGTGTAGAGAGGCTTATTGAAGTGATTGAGCCAGGCAGCACTTTTATGGTCGAGAAGGTTCTAGCCCCTCACATATTTTTCTCACTTAATTTCATTTGCGTAACATGCCCCATAATGTTTTAGAAATATCTTTCATGCAGGGTTATGGCATCCCTTTGAAGAATATACCAACTGGTACGGAACTATGATATGACACAATCACTTTTTTTATGCACACATTATTGTTTAGTGTTAGATAGTTACTATTTCTTCTGGAATAATTTGCAGTGGCATACAGAATAAAAAGAAAGAAACCTGCGGAACTTAAGTTTCTTCATCATCTTCTTTTTGGGAGGTGGGGAAAGGTAAATTCAAAATACTTACAAAATAACTTTGGAATTGATTCATGCAAATATTCAATGTTAGTTTATGTACAGCTTCAGTCAACAATTCTATTTTCTTTCCCTAACAAAAAAATGAGTTTTCTGACAGTTCACCAAAAGGTTATATTAAAACAAATTAGCAAAATCTGATGTTGATCATGTAGATAAATATTCCACACAGTGAATGCATCATGTTATTTCGCGAATCTGTGGCTGCAAATCATGAATGCAATGATTCATGTAGCCTAAATGCCATTTCCAGTGACTCTAGTTGATACCCTAGGTGGACCGTAGGAATATTTGCTTGAAATGTATTATTTGAATAGTTGATACCCTAGGTGGCTTTGCAATGCCTAATGCACCTAGTTGCAGGCATTCATTAATTTTAACTGAAAAGCTTTCACAAGATTATAAATGTATTTGAACGGGCCTTTTAAGATTAATCTTATTTAATTTGACAACCTTTGTTCAATCAATCCGGAATTTGGTGCTGCAAAGCTAAATAAAATCTCTAGCCTGTCCAAACCAGTGTAGTTATAAAGGTAGCGCTTTTGATGATGAAATAGGTACAACTGTAGTATTTGACATGTTGGTAAATACATATTGATTTTCTTTGAGTTTTTGGTTTTTGGATGCAACGTTTAGGATATCCTTGGACCAGCCACAAAGCTGGAGGGACTTGTGGGTTATCCTTTTCAACCAAAATCAGCTTGTTTTTGTTCTCCAATACATGTTAATGTTTTAGTTTTGTAGCTTGGAATATAAATTATATGCAATTACTAGCCCACCTGCATGCAAAATAAGTTATAAAACAGAGACCCAGGGTGTGAACTGGCTAAACTAATACCTAGGTTGCAAAACCCGGCTTACAGTAATAAACAGAGAGGGATAACTTCAAATTGGTTTCATCGAGTAAAATATTAGCCTGTGTTGCTCATTTGTTGTTCTACTAGAGCTGAAATGAATATTTACTAGAATGACAAGGAAATATTTGCAGCAAGGGTATTCTATAGTTCTCTTGACAAAC
Organism: Eragrostis nindensis; assembly: GCA_012490785.1. Taxonomy (NCBI): domain Eukaryota; kingdom Viridiplantae; phylum Streptophyta; class Magnoliopsida; order Poales; family Poaceae; genus Eragrostis; species Eragrostis nindensis. The sequence goes on from JAAXCT010000693.1 coordinate 334,142, forward strand.
TTATTGTAACGTTACAGGCTGCTGATATAGAAAAGAATATACTCCAATTCTCTGGATTTGTATGGCGCAAGGATGATGTAAGAAACATTATTCTTTCCAAAATGACACCAATTTGTCATGCTCTCCTACCAAGGTTATTGCTTAATTAACTTTTACGACTGTTGCTTGTAGGAGATGCTGAGAGCCAAGGCGAAGGGGAAGCTCGAAAGTTGTTCCAAAGACACATTATCTGATCTCTGTGGTCTGCTTTCTATCCCAATTTCGAAAGCAAATATCAGAAAGGTTGAGTTTGTTATCTTAAATTGAACCATAACCTTACTTGAATTCAACTTGTAATGTGATGCCCATGGAGGACTTGTTCTAATTGAGATTACTTATGCAGGAAGAAATTGTGGCTAAGCTGCTGGACTTCGTTGCTAAACCTGAAGCAATGGATGATTCCACACTCTTTGATGAGAAGGTAAGACATATATCAACAAGCAGAAGTCTGCTCCAGTGTTTTCCCCTACATCTTTCAATGCCTTGCACTTTTGCATCATGCAGGAATCAAACTCTAGGAAGCGCAAGCGAGATGGAGAAAGAGGAACCAAGAATATCGAAGGTGCACATAAGAGATCTAGTAAGCTGTCAACATATGTTATATGCCATGAGTTGTCATTATCTAAAATATGGGGAGACTAGATTTTATTATTGATAGTATAGTTCAAAATTATTTTTCTGGTTTGATTCTTATAACAGTATATAGACATTCATCTATGTTGATTTGGCATTCGAGGATTCAAAAGTGGCAAGAAATTTCGTGTATCTTTTCCAGTTATATGTCATATGTAACATGGAAATTATGTTGTGAATGTCTGTTGCTAGTATCATGCGATTGTTCAAATATGCAAAGTATACTTACAATATATGTACACATGATTTTTATCTTGTGGCATGAATCGTAATAATGCACTTTGTCTAGGCAAAATGGTGAAGAAGAATAAAGGAAAATCAGCTGATGCAAGAAAATCTTTTCCTAGCAAGGATGATTTGCAGAAGACTATTGTTCGAATTCTGAAAAAAGTTGATGTCAAAAAGGTGAGTTACATCATTCAGGCAGAGCAGCTTACAAACTGGAATCGATGTTTTACATCTAGGTTTACGTGACAGCTCACATGCTTGCTGTTTTTACTCTGTTAGACTGGAAGAGTTTTTCCCCGTCTTCTTTTTTATTCTTTCGAGAACTAGCAAATCTCTATTCCTTTACTTCCTACTTTCACTCTGCAACTGAAGCCTCACAGCGTCTCATATGTTCTTCAAATATATCATCAGATCTACACAGTACTAACATGTTTGTTGGTCTCCTTTTCCAGACAACGTTCGGTGACATCCTTAAGAAGCTTGGTAAGCCTGTTGAAATCATTACCATGATATGAAATGTCAATACTTATGCTCTGAATGCTAAAAAGCTTAATGTTTCAGATGGCCACTACAAGATGGACTTGTCTTCAAGTAAAGATGCTATCAAACGCATGATCCAAGACGAGATTATTAAGTCAGCACCGGAGTCAAGTGATGACTAATAATATGAAAAGGGAATGGAGATGCAACAAAAGCATCAATGAAAGGAGGATGAAGCCTGAGAGGCTCTGAAAACCCTAGTTGTATCAGTTATTAATTGTTAGTAAGTGCCATCACTTGGTAATTTATCCTCTGTTTGGGCATGTAGGAAGTTTAAGCCTGAATCTGACGGATGAGGCAACTTTGATTGTTTGCAATGGTTAGTTTAGACATGTGGATTTTTTTTGCTGCTTCTGTTTAATGATTGATGGAAGTTTTGTTGCGGGTAATTGATGAAAGTTATTTAACTTATAGTTCTATATTATAGTCCTGTGGTGATGCAGTTCTAAGTTTCTTTTTGAGCACATTAAATTTTTACTTTGAGATTCTGATTCTGCATTGGAGAAGCAAGAACTACTGTGGCAATTTCTGGTGTCTCTGTTAGGAAATAAGGATTGAAAAAAATATACTGAAGAGATGAGCTCGACTCAACCATTAGTAACCTACTAAGTGGTGATTAGTAACTTTTTTCCTAAGCTCGACTCAACTAAGGCTCTAAGCCCCAAGGGAAAATTACATCAGATGCTCTCAACAAGCTAAAACTGCAGCGCATATATTGTCTCCTTTTTCTTGCCATTGCAAGGAAGCTTCTTGCTCCTCGACCCATTTAATCCTTCTGCTTCGGATGAATTCTTCAAATTTCTTGTTCAACTCATCAATATGTAACTTCTCCAGCTCTGGGGCCATTCCGCTGGTTGGTTCCTTAATGACAACTGTCTCCAAGGTGATACTGTCTACTTCTTCATCAAGCCTGAACAACTCAAGTTTCGACGACACTGATACATCTTCGTCAAGACCTAATGGTGTTGTGTTGTCAGACATTCCATGGTTGCTCCTGCTCTCAACGTGATTTTCGTTTCCAGGATGTGTGCAATTGTCAGACACACTACTTCGATTCTTGTGGTGAGGACTCCTTACTAAGTACGAGACAAATGGCTGAGTAGCACATTGATCTGCCTCCTGATGATGCTGTGCTTGTTCTGCCAGGCCGTCACTAGGTTCGCGAGCAGCGACATCACTAGTGGATGCGCTGATGGTGAAGAAGCAGCGGTAATCTGCAGCAAGAAAGAGGAAGATGGTGTTGGAGAGAACAAACAACACCTTCTTGGTCATGACAAAGCTCCCAACTGCGATGAGCTGAGCAGATAGAGTGGACGAGAGGGAAATGTGCATGGACAAGGACATGAATAACGCAAGGGAAGCAATGGTTGAAATCGCTATGACAATATGCGAGGAATTAACACTCCTCCTGAACTTAGCAACTCCTGGATTGCAGTACTTTAGGCTACTATACTGGTGTTCCAGCAGTAGTATGTGATCCATAGTTTCTGGATCTTGAAGGACAGAAGCCTGTTGCGGTATTTATATCTACTCGACTGTATAACAGCTCTGAAAGCAATGTTGCATTGTCTAGTTTCTGGGGTGTAGGCAAATTAGGAGCAGCGTCAGATGTTTGCTGGTGTACTTTCCCTGCTATAATTTTAGCAGCGTTGCCACCTACAGGCCCTGTCATCTTCCTGCAGGGGGAAGTCGTGGAACTTGCTGAGTCATGCTTAGGCACGGATTAGTGCTGAAAGACCATAACTTCAATTCACAACTGACAGCGATTCAATTATATATAATCAATTTGTTAGTTCAGCGAAACCCGTTCGATTGAATATGCGTAACTTGTTATCATGGAGATCGTTCCTTTCCAAGCAATTAGTGTAGCCGTAAAATGTAGAATTCCAGTGACAGTGATGTTTTTATGTTCAGATCTGAAGTCTCCATGAAGTGAAACTTCAGTCTTAAGGATCATGCGATGAAAGTGTAGAGAACATTCAGGCCACTTAGAAGAAGCTGTTGAGAATGAAAATGACAGAGAGAACAAAGTAGTGGAATGGGGCAATTCTCATTGATCTCAAATGTACATATTTATAGGATTACAAAGGAAGTAGTGCTACTCATCCTCTAATGGCACCAATAAAAGGCAATTACATTGGCTGTTACCAATTGCCTTCACTATGGCCATTACAAGCCTTAAGAATGGCTATTACTAGCCTTAACAATGGCATGCATGGGCTGCTCTTGATGAGATCAAATAATGTGGTTTTGTAACACTCCCCCTTTTGATCGAGTCCTTGAGATCAACATGTTCTTTAATTCCTTTGAAAAACCCTATCGGAAAAAAACAAGGAATAGTATGCTTGGATCTCATGAACTTGCAAAGTTTAAAGAGTAATCTATGCTTTGATTTTATCTCTAGAAAAACCCCGGTGGGGAAAACATGAGATAAGGCATATGCTTGCATCAACGTCTCATTAAAAACTTTGTATGAGAAAAACCTGGTGGTAAAAACTCATAAAAGAAAAGAGTACAATGTGAAGCGTCTAACGAGGTTCATCATTTAGAGAGTCTCGCCCTGAAGCTTGCAAGTCTCTGAGCCGTCTCATACCAATTCCCTTGACACATTTCTCAAACGAGGAAGTAGGTAGGGACTTAGTGAAGAGATCTGCCAGATTATCACAAGACTTTGTCAGTAAGATGTCTATTTCTCCACTTTGCTGAAGCTCATGGGGATAAAACAACTTAGGAGCAATATGTTTGGTGATATTGCTCTTGATGTAGCCTGTTTGCATCTGTGTAATACAAGCAGCATTATCTTCATAGATAATGGTAGGAGATTCTAAGGAATCAATACCACATGATTGCTCAATGTGGTTTATCATTCTGCGGAGCCACACGCATTCCCGTGAGGCCTCAAATAGTGCGGTGATTTCAGAATGATTGGTTGAGGTAGCCACTAACGTTTGTTTAGATGACTTCCATGATATGGCAGTTCCTCCATGAAGGAATACAAAACCTGTCTGTGATCTGGCATTGTGGGGATCAGACAAATAGCCAGCATCAGTGTATCCAACCAGGCTGGGATCATTAGTTTTCTGAAAGAATAAGCCAAGATTCCTAGTGCCGTTCAGGTACCTAAGGATTTGTTTTCCTCCGGTCCAATGACGCTTGGTTGGAGCAGCACTATATCTTGCCAACAGATTCACTGCAAATGCAATGTCAGGCCTAGTACTATTTGCAAGATACATGAGTGCTCCGATGAGACTGAGATAAGGATATTGAGGTCCTAATATCTCTTCTCCTTCCTCCCGTGGTCGGAAAATGTCCTTTTCTTTATCGAGAGATCGAACAACCATGGGAGTCCTGTTTGGATATGCTTTGTCCATATTGAATTTCTCCAATATTTTCTGGACATAGGCAGATTGGTGCACTAAAATTCCTGAGTGAAGGTGCTCGATTTGCAAACCTAAGCAAAATCTGGTTTTACCCAAATCCTTCATCTCAAACTCCGTCTTAAGATGATTTCGGGCTTCATCAATATCTTGTGTGCTGCCAATGATATTCAAATCATCTACATACACTGATATAACGCAAAATCCTGTGGAGGATCTTTTTATGAAGACACAAGGGCAATCATCATTATTAGAGTAACCCTTCTGTAGAAGGTACTCACTCAACCGGTTGTACCACATTCTTCCCGACTGTTTAAGACCATAGAGTGATCATTTGAGCTTTACACAATACATATTGCGATTTGCGCTTTCATTCGGTATAGGGATCCCATCGGGGACCTTCATATATATGTCCGAATCTAGTGACCCATATAAATATGCTGTCACGACATCCATCAACTGCATAGATAGACGCTTTTGATTTGCCAGTGATATTAAATATCGAAACGTAATTCCACTCTGGAGAATATGTTCATTGAAATCAATGCCGGATCTCTGCGTGAACCCTTGTGCTACAAGCCTCGCCTTATATCTCACCACCTCATTGTTCTCATTCCGCTTCCGGATGAAAACCCATTTAAAACCCACAGGGAAGGTTCTTGGAGATGTAGGTATCACTGATGAGAATACCGAGCGCTTCTTGCCCTCTACCATGGATTTTGGATCTGGATCATTTTGGATGGTATCTGCAACTGATGAGGCAAAGTATATGTCGACAATTGTAGTCTTACGATTGAATGATTCTCCGGAATCAACATAGTTTATGGAAATTTCATGTACCCCTGGTGACGGCTTGGTATTTCCCAATACGGCAGCATCGGGGCGTTCCAATGTCCCATCATAAGAAATTTGAGTGCACTGTTGATGTGGGTGGTGGATTGGTAAATCCACTTGGTGTCTCTTAACTCGAGGTTGAGTTTCACTTACTGTGTTAGAGGATTCTTTCCCCTGTTTCCTCGTGCGCTTGCGAGGATTTGCCGTACTTCTCCCACTCTCTTTTGAGGATAAGAGTTGAATAGTTTTGTTTGGTACCTCTATTCTTTCCGGCACATTCCTTGCAGGAATGTATGATTTTGCGACACTTTGCTCACAGTAAATGAGTCTGGCAAATTGTTTGCAGCGATCTGCAAATCAATGATCCTTTGAACTTGAAGTTCGGATTCTGCGGTACGAGGATCCTCCTTTTGGGTGGCTAAGGCATCCCAATTTATTTCCGGGCATTCAGTGTGATACTTGAATTCTCCCCCTAATGCCGGAAAATGTTCTTCATTGAAGATACAGTCAGCGAACCAGGATCTGAGTAAATCCCCTGTAAGGGGCTCCAGGTATTTAATGATCGACGGAGATAAATACCCCACGTAGATCCCCATTTTTCTGTGAGGGCCCATTGATGTACGCTTTGGTGGTGAGATCGGTACGTATACAGCGCAACCGAATTTCCGCAGATGGGAAATACTAGGAGGATCACCACGAACCAATTGCAGCGGGGAGGCTGTATGGTATGCAATTGGGCGCAATTGTATTAGGTCACCAGCGTGTAAAACTGCGTGACCCCAACATGTGGTTGGTAGGTTACAATTTTGCAATAGTGGTCTGGCAATGAGCTTTATTCTCTTGATAAGAGATTCAGCTAAACCATTCTGAGTATGAACATATGGTACAGAATGTTGGACTTCAATTCCTAAGGCCATACAATAATCATTGAAGGCTTTGGAAGAAAATTCTGCTGCATTGTCCAATCGGATTGATTTTATCTGGTGTTCAGGGTGACTTGCTCTAAGTCTGATGATGACTTGTGTAATGAATTTTGCAAAGGCATGGTTCCATGTCGATAATAGACACACATGTGACCATCTTGTGGATGCGTCTATTAGAACCATGAAGTACCTGAATGGTCCAGATAATGGTTGAATGGGGCCACAAATGTCACCTTGAACGGTCAAGTAACTTGAGTGGTTCAGCCATTATTTTGAGAGGTGAGGGTCTCAAAATTAATTTTCCAGTTGCACATGAGGTGCACACAAAATCTGAGGATTGTGGGAATTTTCTGTCGCTCATACCATGTCCACTTGAATTGCTTACGATTTTTCTCATCATCCCCATGCCAGGATGGCCAAGGCGTTCATGCCAAGTTTTGAATGCATCCACATTCTGAAAAATCACTTTGTATGCAACATGTGGTACGGGTTTGATAAATGTGTAGTACAATCCAGACGGAGAGAAGGCACCTTTTCAAGTGTCTTTTTGCCATATCCAGTATGTTTGGTCAAAAGGAGGAATTCCTCATTGTTTTCTTCATATGTTTCCACATGAATCCCATTTTTCCGGATATCTCTATAACTTAGTAGGGTACGTGTTGAATCGGGATACAATAATGCCTACTCGATACTTATATGTGTACCTATTGGAAGTACAATAGTGGCCCTGCCGGAACCAACAATCGTAGCATAACGTCCCGCGATGGTCAAAACTTGTCCTTCTCTCTTTGTGAGAGTTTGGAAAATTTTGACTTCCCTAAATGTAGTGTGTGTGGTACAACTGTCCACTAGGCATATCTCTTCATCCATTGGATTGACTCCCGCAACTATCCTTGAGTTGCTCTCTTGCTCAGTGGTTGAAGCTGCTGATAACGTGTTGAGAATGAAAATGACAGAGAGAACAAAGTAGTGGAATGGGGCAATTCTCATTGATCTCAAATGTAATATTTATAGGATTACAAAAAGGGAGTAGTGCTACTCATCCTCTAATGGCACCAATAAGAGGCAATTACATTGGCTGTTACCAATTGCCTTCACTATGGCCATTACAAGCCTTAAGAATGGCTATTACTAGCCTTAACAATGGCCTGCATGGCTGCTCTTGATGAGATCAAATAATGTGGTTTTGTAACAGAAGCCAAGGCAAAGATACTACAGAGTACAGTAGAGAAAAAAAAAAACAAGTCACTGCCTGGTCAGATCATTGAGCTGCTGAAACAATCACATGTGCTGTTGCACCAGCATTTGAAGGGACCCGATGCCGAGATTATCTTAATCGCTGAGAGCACAAAAGCGGTCACCTACCGTACACTGCACCTTTTCAGGTTATGCTGTTTGATCCTTCCAACACGGGGCCGTGACAAGTGGAAATGCTGGATCAGCGCCGCATAGGAACCAAGACAGTTAGCATCTGAGAAACATTTCATAAAGTTTTCTGTTGTTTGCTGTCTGATCATCGTGAACATACAGGTTGGACGTTCGCTAAAAGGCAATCCGACATCTGATGATCTTGTCCTGTCCACGTGTAGATCAGATAAACCGACGGTGCTTGCTAGCAGATCGATCTCAAATACAGATCCGAACGTTTTCCCTGCTGTAATAATACTGGTTGAGAGGTGCTGATGACAATGCAAATTACGATATGTTACCTATATATACTCGTTACATATGCTTCACCAGTTCGTATTGATATTGTTCTTGTGGATTTCCGGGACAAAGCTGAAAAATGACATTGATGTTGAAACTTTTGCTGGCAGTACTGTGCTTTATTGAGTGAATGGACTAGGTGCGTAATCTGATTGTGCAAACTGCAAAACTCGCTTGCTTCAAGTATAATTTATCAAAGGTGGATCTACGTACGTAAACGTACCCCACTACTTCTAATCATGTTGGAAGTCAAATGGCCCAGTTGGAACAAAAACACTATATTGTGGATTTTTTTTTTGAAATAGCTAGAACAAATAAGATGACCTATGAAATAAATTATTTAGGAACATAAAACACATCAATAGCATGCTTGGAACAAACAAATTCTCTTCTTGGGACAAAATATTTAGTGACTTGGAACAAATTATCCTAATACTTGGAATGACAAAGTTCTCTTCATGGAACAAAACACTTAGTGTCTTGGAACAAATCATCTGTATGCTTGGAACAACAGGTTCTCTTCAGGGAATAAAATACTTGGCTTGGAACAAATTCTCCGCATGCCTGGACCAAGTCCTCGTTGTGGAACAAAATTCTTAGTGGCATGAAACAAATCATCCGCATGCTTGGAACAAACAAGTTCTCTTCATGAAACAAAGTACTTAATACTTTGGAACAAATTATATGCATTCCTGGAACAAAAAAGTTGTATTCTTAGAACAAATTATTTAGCGTGATAAAACAACTTATTTGCATGCTTGGAACAATTGTTTAGCTTATTGGAACAAACAAGGTATACAACTTAAGTATATCTCTTTTTGGGCCGGACTAGATTTGTATGCGTGCATAACAGTGCATCAAGGACTAATGTACGTTGGCCAGAAAAAAAAGAAAAAAAGACATAACATGCAGCAGGTGCGGCTCTTGGGGCCTCTTGGGCCGGACTAGAACACGTGGGTCAAAAGAATGAGAAAAGGCACAAATTGCGCAAGTCACCCGCGCGGGGAAGCTAGAAACATGAAAAATCTGTCCTGTAGCCTGTAGAAGCTAGAAAGTCTGAAAGAATCGACATGGTTGCTGTGCTAGATGATGCTTCACACAAAATTTTACATCTGAAAAATAAGAGGAACAGATAATGAATACGTCATTGGATAATGGCTATTGTGAAATCACTCCCCATTTTTTAACACTAATAACATTAATCAAATTACCATCGTTCGTTCGCTCCTCCACATCCAACCACATGACTTTGTTCTTTTTGGCAATATAGTGTATTTGATAACATGATTTTGCATTCCCACAATGGCGGAGTGGCGGTAGCGCAAGCCGAGCGTTGGGTGAATCGATGCCATCATAATACAAGTACAGCATGCTGGCCGGCTCCAAGACCCATACCTCCAAAAACTACCGCTCCAAGCTCTACGAGACCAAAAAGGGGTTTCCATCTTGTACACCTCCTACGAAGGAATACTTTCTTTCCAGGAAGCAAACCGCAATGCAGCCAGCACTATGTAAGAAAGGCTAATTGCAGACGCTTCTCAACCCTAATCACAGACGAAATTTTTTTCATCTCCAAATTCGCGTCTGTGATGTGCGCTAATCGCAGACGCGCATTTCCGCGTCTCCAAAGATCGGAAGATAGCAGACGCGTCTAGTTCAAACGTGTCTGCAATCAATACAACATAGCAGACGCGTTTTGCCAAAGCGCGTCTGCTATGATATGCCATTGCAGACTCGTTTTGCCAAAACACGTCTCCAATGAGAAATTAAAAAAGATAAAAAAAAGAAAAATACAAATGCTTCTCAGTTCTCCATTACATACAATACAAATGCTTCTCCATTACATACAATACAAATATACGTGCTTTATCAATGATATACATTACAAATACACTATCTTTATCCATTCAAATGGCATACAAATTAACTATTATATCTATAGCTACCACTATTCACTACACAGAATTACAAGCATCATAATACATAACACAGAATCACTAACATTTCTTAAGTACAAGAATAGGAACCACCTATTGATGGTATCTAAACTTACGTCACTTGTTGAACATCAATAAGTTTGGTTCCTGGATTCCTGGATTGCCAACTGCAAGCCTGAGAATAATAAACATCTACTAGCAGTAAAAAGAGCTGACTCCTTGTTCATGCAGGGAAACAAGAATAGGAAGCATACAAGAAAATAAATAAAGAAAAGGCTGCAGCTGTGGCTGTACACCTTGCATTGGCCATGTTGGATAACACATCAATATGCATAAGCAATGTTCAGGTAAAATGAATTCTTCTTTTCATTTATCTAGAGAAACACTTATGTAGAGGCAAAAACTATTGAACTATCCATGTATGTAAGTAATAGAATGAGAAACAAGTCGATCTCCCTGTCCTAGCATGCTTGTAACCTACCTAACAGAACTAGATGCAACAATGATTGTATTTACATGATATGCCTCCCATTGTGTGATAGTATCACACTTGAACCAAGTTCCAAGATCTCAGAGTAGAAATAAAGCTCATGGTAGCTAATTATTTGCTACAAAGAATGTTTTTCCTTATATGACATATTCTTATGTGTTGGACGAAATAGCAGCATTCCAAGGTTGACTACTACAACAGTTCAACAGGCACATACCACTGATGACCATATCAGGAGAGTTACAGGACAAGGCAACAAAAAAAAAATCTCAGGCAGCAACATATTGGCCATGTATGAACCAGGTTTGCATGGGACTACTGACCTTGTCTTGCTGTCTGCATTCTCCATTCTCAGGCAGCCAAACAAGACCAGCAAATATCTGGGAATCACAGAGAATAAAAGGACATGGGTTACTAAACTGATATCCACCGATCATCTAAACACACGTAATGTTAATTAATCATGCATCAATCAATCAATTTTGCATAAGATGTAGGGTCACAAGAATGTATGTAGTGAAAATTCATGATCAAGCACGTCACATACGCATGTATATAATGAGTGTTCATGATCAAATTCACTCACACATGCATCCAATAGATGAGTGATGCAGAATCTCAAGAGTAAAATATCACATATTTAGTGAATAGACAATATCAAAAATCCATGAGTACAAAACACACAACCAGGCAGCTAGATTAGACAAGCTAAAGAGGCAAAGCACACAAACATGGCAAACTGAAGAAAGTAAAGGTCTGTTACACTGCTACATATGGAGTAACTAGATAAGAATAACAAAACTGTACTACAATAGCTGCAAGATGTGCACTTATCAAGTTTCAGATATCACCTAGCTGCTGCCAAAAGGAATAGGAAGTCATCAGGTCATAATGTACCGTTCATGCATTTCACAGGCCTAATCTGTACAATTATGCAGTATGCAGTAAATTATTCCTGAAAAACAGCTAAGAATTACTAGTGCAACTCTTATAATGATAATGCATAGTGTCACGACCCGTGTTCTTGCCTTCATTTGAAATCTATTAAAAATTTGAATTTTTCGAATTTTTAGAACAAATTAAAAAGAAGTGTGTGATTAAAGTAAGCCAAACCACCCTAATTTTAAAATTTTTCTTTTTGAAAAACTTGCACAAAACCCAACATATGCATTTCTGGAGTTTAATGTCTTTACTTTGAGTGTTTGTTTGACTTAAAACCTCGTTCGAATTTGAATCTCCTTCAAATTCAAATCCTCTCAATTCCGGAAAATATCAAAACCTTTTCTCCTTCGCGGGCCGCCCCTTCTCCTTTTTCCCTCAGCCGGCCCAGTCCCTCTCTCCTTTTCTCTTCTTTCTTCCGGGCCGCGCCCGCTTCCCCAGCCCAGCCTCGCGCAGCCCACTTCCTCCTCCCTCAGCCCGCCTCCCTTTCTTTTCCCCTGGGCCGCGCCACTCTCTTTTTCCGGCCCAGCACCACAGCCCATCGCGCAGCCCGCTCCATCCCGATGTGCCGCTGACGTGTGGACCCCACCGCCGTCCTCCTCCTCCCGTCCGGTCGCATCACTGCGCCGCCGCCCATACCGTCGCCGACGTCAGCCGCCGCACCGCCTCACTGGCGCCACCGCCTTCGCGATTTCTTGGCGCGCCCGTCACGTCCAGCCGCGCCACCGCCATTGCCGTCCTTAAAACGGGCCGAGCCCTTCCCCTTTCGCACATCTCCCTCACTCTCTCTCTCTCTCTCTCTCTCTTCCACTCCGGCCACCACTCCGGTGACCTCGCCCACAGCCGCGGAAGTCCTTTCCCTTCCTCTTCCCCCTCGCCAAGCCCCTCCGAGCTACTCTCCCTCTCGACACGCCCTCCTCGCCCCCAGCCGGGCCCGGAACCGTGCCGCGCACGAGCTAGGGTTCCGGCCATCTCCCTCGACGCCGGCCGCCTCCCTTCTTCCTCCGGCCTCGCCGCGTTCGCGGTGAGCATCCCCGCGTCCCTCTCCTTCTCCCGCACCCCTCATCTTCCTCTCTTCCCTTTCGCGCGAGCACCCGCGCCGTGCGCCGCCGCCCGCCACCGCGCGACCTCGTCGCCGACAGCTTTTCCGACCGCGCCTGGCCACGCTGAGCCTCGCATCGCCTTCACCACACTCCCGCGCCCATCACCGTGAGCACACACTCGAGCTCAACCCATCGCCTAGCCCTTTTCCCCTCGCTCGCCGACGCGCCGCCCAAGTCCGACGTCCACGCGCCGCCGCTCCGGTGGTCTCCGTCGTCGACATCACCCGCTCAAAGCTCCGCCTTCGCGCGTTCGTTCTCGGCGACGTGTTCTCGTCGCCGTTCCGCCCACCTAGCCATCGGCGGCGAGGATCCCGGCGAACCTCCGCCGCGCGCCCCCCCTTTCCGCCGCCCCTTGACCGAGTTCCGCCGCCGCGTCCGACGTGGCGCCACGCCAGCACGCGGGCCCGCGACGACCCAGTCGCTCCCGCCACGTGGTGCACCCGGCGCACCGTGAACCACGCACACCCACTCTCCGGTCCACACGCTCATACACCAAGTTCACAGAACAGTGCGCCGGTACACTGTGCATCTCGGTCCCACCTGTCAGCCTCTCATGATCTTTTCCAATACAAAAGTAATTCCAAAATACCCAGAAAATCCCGGGCCCTGTATTTTTACAGATAAACCCCTGACCTTTTCTGTTATTCTGTCTTAGTCCTATCTTTTTGCAGAAAAGTCCCTATACTTTTCTGTAATTACAATTTGGCCCCTATCTTTTTACACCGAGGCCCCTGAACTTTCCCAAAATTACAGATAGGTCCCTGTCAACTTTCTGTTTTTACCAATAAGCCCTCATAATAATTCTATTCTTGCAAATAAGCCCTCAGATCCCCTGGACCCATCTGTCAGCCTCTCTTTCTCTCAGGAAATGCTAAGTGCACCCGGCTAGTGTACACACATTTATATTCCGAGCAATTTCCAACATCAGAAAAATCTCAGAAAATTCTCAAAAATCCTATATTCCTTTCTAATCATTTTCCAACCCTTGATCACTCCAGTTTAATTAGGATTATGGCTATGCTTAATTAAGTTAGCTTAATCCTGATCAATTTCCTTTCTTAAACTTGTTTAATCCATATCTCCTCCGCTTAAACTCTGATTTCAGTGATCCTTCCACCAAAATTCTTCTAAAATCACCATCTATCCAATCATATCAGATCCATAAATTTTGGAGTTCATTTGGATTTTATTTTATTTATTGCTTGTTTAATTGTTTGTTGAGCGGTAGATTTATTTTCTTTTATCGCTAGATAATCAAGTCATTAAAGAACCCGAGGACCTGGAATACGAGGACTTAGAAGAAGAAGATCTTGTTGAAGGCAAGTCTAACCCCCTTTGATCATATTAATCCTATGTTTGCAAATATCCTAATTAGAGCTGTTTACAAATAAATTGCATGGTATTTAAATGAATTTAAAGGCTAGAATGGTCCTATGCAATATTGATTGCCTGCCTTGACTTGATTATATCCTGTATCCTTGTTAACCCTAGGAACCAACGTCATTAAATTCCTTAATGATATGTTGGATTGCTTTGCCGCTTAGGACTCTCACCATATGTGTTTAATTAATACTGCTCACATGATTTTCGTGTAAAATGCGTGTGTCTTGGTGGTGTGTGTAAATGTGAAATTGGGTGGTATAATAATAAGTGCAACCCTAGTGGGGGATCTTTGTGACGGGATCAGGCGAGGTAGTCCTCAGTGGGGAGGCTATCTCTGGGACGCCCTTCCACTTGTGGATTGGCTATTGAAGATGCCTGGTTCGGTCGTATAAGGACCGGTTCTTGTGCCGCCTTTGCTTAGCACCTTACGCGCAGTCACAAGCCGTATATGGGTACGGGATTGGAACCACACCCTACTAGTACTCACCCGGTACCCCCCGGAGGCAGGAGATGCAACGGAGTCCCAGGAGAAGACTCGTTCGTTGGTGGGTGTTCGAGATCCGGCATTTATGACTGGCCATATTATTGATTGTGAAGCCCCTGGTGATGTCCGTGGGGGATGCCGTGGTGGTACAAAGTAGGTTTGGAACCTTTAGTGGGACAGTCCAAACTATGACGATAGGGAGGACTGGACCACCTTGTGGGGAAATTTGTGCACCCTTGGCCAAGGTTAAGAAACTTTCCGGAAAGCCGTGTTCCACGGTATGGACAACGCGAAAGCATCGGCCACACTATGATTAGTTTTCTGAGTGAGTTATCCTTGGCGTGTTTTCGGAATACACCGGTTGGAGCCGTGTGCTGGTTTTCGGCCAGTGATAAAACTTGAGGCACTGGCGGGATGGACAGTAACTCCCCCAGGGCCGCCCAACCCCACTAATCTCTACAGATACTTGATTAGATTGCGAACTGCTTTGTTTTCAAAAAAACCTTGCATAAACTTGGCTTTCTTGCCTCGTTGATATAAACCACAAGCCTATCCTTTGATGAACTCCCTTGCATAACTTACCCTCGTGTTAGGCTTGCTGAGTACCTTAAGTACTCACTCTTGCTTCAATCATTCAGAAGATGAGCCAGAGATAGAAGCTGATGGAGGTAAAGATTAGGGTTCAGCCTGCCCGCAAGTCTGCCTGTTGGAGTGGTGCCGTTCCGTCTTCCGCTGGAGTAGTAGTCTAGTGCTGCTGCTGTAGCAGCTAATCGGTGTGTTGTCTGTTTGGTCAGGCCGCTGGCCTTTGTTGTAAGACCTTTGTATAATAAAAGGGCTTGTATGAGACTTGGTAATATTATAAAGGGTATGAGACTGTGATGTCATCCTGTGTAAGCGTCGTATCAGCGTCTGATCCAGGGACTGATACGGTAAGCGCTAGTGCTCCAGAAATGGGGTACGACACATAGCCACCCTATACACCTGGTTGAAGATACAAGGTACAAAAGTTTAAGTCATACAGAAAAACAGTAAAAGGCCACAATGCATTAAAAGCCACAATATTTATAGCCATTGACTCACCATTTGATGCTGATTTTGGACGCTCAGGATAACCTAAGGATTCTAAATCCCCATAAAGATCACTGTCGAGAACATCTTCATTTACTGGCACAATAACATCAAGAGATCTTGTGATTAGCACCAACAAATGGTAAAATTGCGTATGTTAGTGTAGCATTATAAAGTTCTGTCTACATAACACAATGAGAATCTGAGGAACATATCATGAACAGAGTTGTTATTGATCAACACTAACAACTACATAAGTACAACTGAAGAACCTAGACAATGTTACAAATGTAAAATTGTATGTTAGTGTAACATTATAAAGTTCTATCTACATAACACAATGAGAATCTGAGGAAAATATCATGGACAGAGTTGTTATTGATCAACACTAACACTATGTAAGTACAACTGAAGAACACTAACTAGACAATGTTACAAATGTAAAAAAAAATAGGACCATTTGTGATGACTTTACAAACTGAAATCATCACAAATGCAGACGAATGTCACAATAGCAATAGTTAGTCGCCTTAGTTAAGGTGTCTGTGTGCTCACCTTCTTGATGAGAGTTAGAATTTTCACTGGAAAAACATCAAGATGAGTTAACACACAGTAAAATGGATCAAACCAGAGCATTCATAAGCAACACCTACACAAATATAATTACTGGAGAAGAACAATATAGAGAATAGGATCTCCACTAGTACATTTAAACAAAAAAGAGAGATGTTATATAAAACTTCCAGTCTCGCTTAAACAGTGTGAGAATTAAATTTGACAAAAACTTTCTTAAACTAAAATGAATATAGTCGCTTCAATATCAAAACAAGAAATATGATTAATCAACACAATAGCAGCGGCGTGTGCCAATGGGATAGAAAATAACTTGGAACAGGGGAAAAGAATCAGGTTGTTGAGTGTCACACATTAAAAACTTGCATGGGAACTATAGATACCAAAAAAAGACCTACAAAAGGTACTCCCAACAACCGAGACTATTCCAAACCCTAAGCCTCACACGTTGTTTGGCACACAAAACAGCTAACATAATATATCACATGCTGGAACAGGAAGCAGGACAGAAGAGAATAGGCATCACATTGGAAATATATATATGAGGACTTCCTTAAGAAGAGTCTTACTCCACAGGAAATTCAATATCTTCCAGTATTTGCAACAATTCATCTGTTCAAAAACTCTGAACGTTGGCAGAAAAGCAGTTCCATTCGCATAGATAGAAAGATTTATGCCAATGAAGCACCCGCCAAAATCAACAAGTGGCCCACCTTTACATTTCTAGCACAAAAGAAAGCGGTTACAACGGAGCAAAACATAGTGAAATCAAACTAAGGAAACAAATCATATCATTGCCTGAGATAAACTTTACAGAGAAACAAATTAAATTACTCATATAGCAATGCAAGTATACCTTAGATATTTTACAAGTGGAGCGCCTTTGCTTATTCATGTCCCATTTGTGACTATTAATTTGCCTGAAGTGTCACGACCAAGAGATACAACCTTACTATGGGGCACGAACTTTTTCCACATCTGGGGGAAAGATACGGCACAAAGACCAGGGATGTCTTTAACGTTGACAGCAGCAACGTTGCGTTCAAAATCATATTCTCCCAAAAACCCTACAACAGCATTGTCTTCATGGCGCACTTCAATCTATAATGATAAAGCAAGAGACGAGTTAACAATGATCACAATTATATGATGTAAAAGGAAAAAATAGTTAAGGATGATTAGAAGCACCAACCTTCAAGTTATCATGGCGTTTTCTGTTTTCATTTAATGCTGTAACCAAGCTTGCTGTAGTCATAAACCTTGTAACACAGCCCGCACGTTCTACAGCTATGCCTGAGCAGTCAAATAACACCATGTGTCCTACACAAGTTGTAATTTAAATCATTTATGATTAGCGATGTTTAAATATATAGCTGGAAAGAACAAAGGTTATAAATAGCACATAATCACCATTAGACAGAGCAAGCGAGACAACACTTTTAGACAATTTTGATCTGACTTCTTCACTGAGCCCGCTTTCAGCACCTTGTTTCAAGTCCCAATGCAAGTCACCTAGTTAAAGAAACATGATACAACACAACTCTTAATATATTCAGATAGTGCTGTAAGGAAGATGTCCAGAAGAGACAGACCAGAAGACAATGATTTAGTTGTCACTCCTTTATTGCATCTTTTTCTTTTTCTCTTTTTTCGAGTTCATTCTGAGATCATCAGTTCTCTCGTTCCTCTTTGAGCTTGTTGTGAAATGCTCATCCATCTTTTCAACACTGATAACAACGATAACAACACCGTAAGACTTAACACAGTTCAACTATCCAAAAAAGGTTTCAACTTTCGATACAGATTTTATGTTAAGGCATTGCTCAGGGCTAATGTAAGCTTTTCATATAAGCCCTGAAATCAAACTGTTTATAAAGTTAAACCAGCAAACTAAGTAAAGAGTAAGCACTCTTCACACAAAAAGTTCATTAGACAGGACTAAAGATACAAAAAAAAAAAGAGCATAATTGGTGTCATTAGAATAAAAGAGATTGTTTCCTTTTACTTCACAAGAACAGATCTATCAGGCATGCACCTACACATGATTCACCACCACACCACCACAACAAAACCTTGTAGTCCCAAGCAAGTTGGGTAGGATAGAGATGAAACCAAAGGAACTCGGTAAACAGTCATGGTTCTGGCGCGTGGATAGCTGATTTCCATTGGTTCCCTGTTCATGGCTAGTTCCTTGGTGATATCCCATTCTTTCAAGAAACATATAATTCACCATCTTTGATAATCGTGGTAGGAACAGATGCTTATTTCTTAGTGTAACGAAACGATGTCATGGATAACTGTTTGAAATACCAGCTAACTGTTTCACCTGATCTATCGAAGTTTGTATACAGGCTATAATCTTCCTTAGGCTTGTGTCCCTAGCTAGTATCTAAACACTGTATATTGCCAGCCACAAATCTTGATACAACTGAAATGAGATTACTTAAGAAGCATTTATTGTTCCATGTAAATGTTCTTATTTATATAGTCAAAATACTAGACTTATTTCTTCCATCAACATTAGATTATATACGTAATACATTCCTCCTATTCCTTAGTCTCCACCACACACATGAAACTACCATAGAAGCAGCTAAATGCGCGCCAGTTTTTAGCACCAATAAGAGACAGCTTTATGCTTTCCCACTTCCTCTTGTCAATGTTATGATGACATGGTATAAGAGAATAGCAGCTCCAGACAATGTTGGTGGAAGAATGAAATAGGGATTCAGTATAGTATAAAGGAATCACAGTTCCAGATCTATCAAACATAGTATAAAAGTGCGGTTAATTTGCTGCATTGTAACAAGGTCAACACAAGTTGCCAAAAGGAATACTATGGAAGACTCCATAATCTTAAACCACGGAAGGATTCTGTGCTCCTAGTAATTGTTTCCGATACTAGCAGTAGACATCATGCCAGACTGTTGAGGCAGATTTCTAACCGGACGAAGCATACTGATCGCGTTATAGCACCCAGCCAAGCAATCAGGTTCAAAAATAATTTCTTGTTCTCGTTGTCAGGTCACGCGATCTTCCATCCATTATAAAATAAATGTAGAGGCTCCCCTAGTTCCATTGCGAAACCAAGTTAGCGTCAGTTTCAGGCTCCAGTACAGGCAACGCACGCATGTGCGCTGGATCTATCAAGAACAAACGTCGCTAAACCTCTACTACCACAGAATTTGAGGTGCGAAGCGAAGTTTTGTGTTCCACACCGCCGCAAAAATTGTTCGTCAGATCTAGGGTTTCAGGTGCCCATCGTCGCGAAAAAAGAAGGGGAAGAAGGACGAGGGCGGTGAGCGTACCAGTTGTCCGCCGCCTCGAGAAGGATCTGGCTCACGGCGGCGCGGCAATCGCAGAGGTATCGCCGGCCGTCGCTTCCGGGCGGAAGACATGAGAGGGAGGGGCGCTTTTTTTATTATTTTATTCTCGGAGGAGGATTATCTGTTGGACGAGGGGAATATCTCCCTCCATCCCAAATTATGGGCTCGTTTGGATTAGAGAAAAAAAAATTTTCCTGCATTTTCCTCTAAAATTAAACTGTTTTCTTTGACATTTCTGTGCAATTTCCGTGAAATTCCTATGTTCTAAAAGAGGCTATAAGGGATTGAGATTCCTAGTAGGCTTCAAATATAAGGGATCCTACATATACATATAAAACAAAACTTAGAGGTTTGGTGAGAGAATTGGTGGTTAGGTGATATAAGATAAAACGAGAGGTATAGTAAGACTATTTTGTCTTAAAATGTTAGATCCTTTATATTTTAGGATGGAAGAAGTATAGTACAAGCGCAGAGTCAGAGTCTTTACTTTTATTATTTTGGTTGTGATTCCGTCTGCGTCCGGGCCTATTCAGGATTTGTCTCTCTTTTCAATGGCCAGTAGCTATTTACCCTCCTTTACCAATAGGTTTGATAATTAAACCTTCTTACTAATTTTTGAGACAAGATTTACCCTTCCTACAGGCGGAGCGGCGGCGCCACGCACTGGCCGGGAGCGCCGATTGGTCCTGGTGCACACGAAGCTGTGCCCGCGGTGCCGGCAGCCGGAGAAGCGTGCTCGTTCCAGCCAAATGGTCCGGCTTCTATCCAGCCAAATAGTCGAGCTCGTCCGCGTGGGCGAAGACCTCACCTCGGCTCCGTCCGCCATGTACAACCGCCGCCCACGTTTAAAAAATTCGACGAAGCAGCTGTGCGCATTACCATTCTCTCGCTTGGGATTCAAGCACAATTTCTTCTTCTCTTCTTCTTCTTCTTCTTCTTTTTTTTTTTTGCTTGATCCGTTTTCGCTCTTGTGTCCTGCTTGCTCTCTTGCAAGGTATGACCCAATCATTTTAAGCAGGAGTGCGCATGTCTGCCTGTGGATTTGAGCAGCACGTTGATCCAAGATGACTGATAGCAAGAGAAAAAATGATTATTGTTGCTGCATCGGTCAATTGGACAGGCTGATTTGAGCAGGACCGCGCCACCAGTAGCGGAGCAGCTCACTGGCTGCCGCGCGCTCGCAGCTCGAGCAGAGCTCGCAGTCGCTTACGACCATCGTCGAGCTCCCACGTCGACCTCATCTGCTTTGATTTAGTCACAAATTGTGGGAGAAAGCCGGAACTGCGGACGACTGTCAGGGAGAGGACGCGACAGCGTGCGGCGGCTCGCGGGCGAGCGCGCGGAGGGGCGAGGATGCGGCGGCTCGCTGGCGGCGCGGCTTGGAGGAACACGACGAGTCTGTTCCGATGACTGCCCGTCCGCGCGGCGACGGAGGACCACTCGGCGCGGCTTCGTGTGCACCAGGACCACGATGGCCTGGTGCTCAAGTACGGGCAGGAGGCGGCGGCGCCCATGGCGGCGGTGGTCGCCGGCAGGAGGAGGAAGAGGAGGAAAAAGGGCAGAATCGGCATAAAGAACGGCAGAATAGGAAAAAAAAATGCCTAGAGGACAAATTTTAACTCAAAATTAGTGAGGACGGTAAATCATCAAACCCATTGCAGCAACAACAATGTGAGACTGCAAAGTAGTCTAAGGTAGTGTTCGTTTCTTTGTGCTAAATTTTAGAGGGTTTTTGTAACAAATATTGTGATTATAAATAAAGTTTAATTACAAAACTAATTTCAGGACTCCACTCGAATTCGCGAGACGAATCTAATGAGGGTAATTAAGATGTGATTAGAAGATGGTTACTGTAGCATCACTGTAGCAAAACATAGATTAATTAGGCTCATTAGATTCGTCTCGCGATTTAGAGGGGGATCGTGACATAGGTTTTTGTCATTAAATGAATAAAAATATTCTTAAATAGTAAGATCTCTTTGATGTGACAGTGCTAAAATTTAGAGGGTGGGAAACGAACACTACCTAACTGATAGGATCCACAGCAGGATATCTTTAAGTATTGATCAGTTCAAAATGTGAAAGAAATAAGTGAGTCCCATCAAAGAGAAAAATAATCCAACGCCAAGGGGAGAGAAGGGAGGTGAGGAAAGAGAGATAGAGAATGTTTTTTTATTGGCTTATAGGCGTCATAACTATACATATAGCTGAACTTATTGCCTCCTTTACAGTCACTTTCACAATGTTTATAGACCATTAAGAATACTATTTTACTCACTATTGACCACTTTTTGACAACATTGCGGCTGCCCTTAAAGAGCATCCGCAACAGCCTCGCTAAAGGAATGTATAAATTTTCTGATTTTAGCCATTATCTAAAATAGAATATCTCCTAAATTGGTTGGAGACTCCAACAGATTATCTAACAAATCGCCACTTTATTTTCAAAATGTTGCTACGTCACCCTTCTAACTTTTTTCCCTTTTTTTTCTTCCTCTGGCACGGATTGTCCACCATCCCCCTTTTCTTTCCATGGAGTCACGCTGGCCACGGCCGCTGCCTGCTATCGCAAACTCATCCGCCACTGCCTGCTACGCAAACTCATCGCCTCTCCGCCTCGCCTAGACGCACGACATGGTGACCGTGAAAACGTCCACCACAGGCAGCGATCTAGACAACGTCCTGCTCTTGCGATTCGGACTGTTGCATCCATCATCTGCTATTGTCCGTCGACCGTCGCGGCACCATCAAGGGAATGGAGGCTTCACCTGATTCATGCAGACGAGCTGCCGTCTGCCATGGATTCTGAAGACGAGTTCAACAAGTTTGTGATTATGAGGTAATTGCCGCGGGAACACGAACTGCCGCGGGAACGCAAATCCGACGCGCCCGGAAGCCTCGATGTCGAGTGAAGCGCACTCGCCAATCCAGGCAGCGAGAAACTCGGGATCCAAGCGAAGCTATTTTGAAGAGAGGTTTCGCGAGTCTGTTGGAGCACCGGTTTCAAGAATATGAGTCATATTTGGAGAAGAAAAAGCGTTTTCCCGATGCTGTTGCGGATGCTCTAAGACTATCCGCACTGGGGCCGCTATCCCCGACCTCCAGGTCGGGATAGCGGCAAAAAACGCTGCAGCGGCGCACTCTAAAGCGATCGGTAAAATACCGTGAGCTCCTACGAACGCTATTCCTAGCGGTGTGGCGATCGATCGGTAAAACACTGTAGCCGGCCGGGAGCAGAGAGAGATAGGGAAAAAGGTGGGAGAGTGGCGGGCCCCATTGTTTTCAATGAACTAAAAAATGTTATAAATCACAAACCACAAAGCCAAATTAAATTCCGATTACACCATTAAATTCGTTTCAATAAATCCTTCAAAACAAGATCTCAGATGGATATATTTTGATAAATTACAAGTGGGCCCACTGATGGTAGTTGGAGATGGTTGAATAAAATATAGATTAGTTGGTATAGAGGTTGAGATATAGAGGTTGACGGGTGCGGAAGAAGTTGGTATAGAGATGAGAATCTTGATGACTAGACAGGAATATTCTGTTTTAGAGGTGGGGATAGAGGCCAACCAGTGCGGATGGTCTAAGGAGGGTAAATGGCTATACACTGGCAAGAGGGGCAAACGCTGGACACGCCTGTCTGCGTCCGCGCGTGCGTCGCACCCTCTCCCACCCGTGAAAACTCAGCGCCGACATGTGGGGTCCGCCTGCTGGCGGCACCGTGCTGCGACCGCGTCGTCTCTTTCCTTTCCCAGCCCTCCCCGCCTCCCCTATCTCCTCATCCCCGCCTCCTCCCAGCGCAAACACCGCCGTGCGGATGCGAACCCGCCTCCCCTCCTCTCCCAAACCTACCTCGCACCGGCGCCGCCGTCAAGAGCCTGCTTCTGGCTGTCCGCGCCCTAACCCGTTCACCCGCGTCCCGATGAGGTCGCGAAGCGCCCCACGCCTCGCCGCTGTCTTTACTCTGTTCGAGGTCAAGAACACGCGTGGGCCATCGGTGTGGTGGTGTACGTGGGGCGCCAGACCAGGGCCATGCTCAACAACTTTGGCGCGCCCAAGAAGTACAGCCTCCTCGAGATGGACATGAACCGCGACGAGATTTTGGAGCAAATCTGTATCATCTTGTTTCGATTATTGGAGCAATTCCTCACGATTTTGCCAAATCGGCATCATCTTGTGAAAGGATCAAGGGCACCGAGAGGGGGGGGGGGTGAATCGGTGTGTCAACAATTCTCCCCAACGTACTTTAGGCGTGAAGCTAGCAAGAATAGATATGGTGATAACAAAAGCAAGCGATGCGCACACACAATCTAGTCTATGCAACAAGCAACACCTAGCAAGCAATTCTACCAAGTAGTAAAGAGACACCCTATCAAGCAATTCTACTAGCACATAGAAGTAAATGCGGAAACGTAAATGCTAGTAAGTAAAGGAGATAAGGATAGGAATGCTCATGATTTTTCCGTGGTCTGCGGAAGGATGGCGCTCCCCTACTCCCCGTTGGGTCACTCCCGCCGGAGTCTCGACCCCGTCCCTCGCTCGAAGGCGATCCTCCTAGAGCACACTTCACCCTCCGAGTGAATCGCGGGCAACGTCCCGCCGGGCTCGATCCCGGGTACTCTTCCGGAGGTAAGGCTCCGCACGTGATGCGTGCCAAAGGGCGCTCCACTAGTGATGCTTCTTTCGCACGGGAAGCTCCAAGACCGTGTACAACTTGTGTTAGCTTCCACAATCTCCTTGGACACTCACAACACCGACGCCTAACCGGTCTAGGCCTTGCATAGACCAAGATAACAAACCGAAGTGACTCTCTCAAGCTCACACTAGCCTAGAGATCAAGTGGATGCAATTGCTACTCTCTCAAGCACAAGGATCACTCCAAATCCTTCACAAGTGCTTCTCTCCCTTGCTCTTGGCTTCCTCTGAGTTTCCTGCACTCCAACAATGGCCAAGAGACCCCTCAAGGGGCGGGCACCAACTATATAATAGGCTACCAACCCAAAACTAGCCGTTGCCCAAAAGTGCCCTGCGAAACTAGAGACCGTACAATAGGACCGTACTGTCCGGTCTCTTCCAGACCGTACTGTCCGGTCTCTATTTCCAGGCGCATCTCCATCTTCTTCTTCATCTCAATGAAGACCGTACAGTCCGGTCCCTAGGACCGTACCATCCGTCGATTGTCCGGTCTTCATTTCTTCCACTTCCAGAAACTTCAACTTCTCTGTCTGAAATCTTCTGATGACCGTACTGTCCGGTCCTCATGACCGTACCATACGGTCCATTGTCCGTCTTCATTTTCTCAGCATCCCGAGACTTCACTTCTCTGCTGGATCTTCAATGAACCGACCATACGGTCCCTAGGACCGTATTGTCCGGTCTCTACCGGATAAGCTGAAAAACTGATCCACTCTTGATCCTTGCTTCCAACTTCTTCATCCTTGGTTCCTCTTCTTCTCTTCAGCCCCCTAGCCCTCGAGAGACTCACTATGCATCCATATGATCTCTAACCTAGTGTGCGCTAAGAGAACCAATTCGATCCCTCTTGATAGTCTGGTTTTTCCTATGGACTCAAGCTAACATCTACCAAGCCAACCTACGTTCTTGGTCTATCATGTCCTTAGCCTTGATCCATCTTCAACCTTGACTCATCAAGCCTCGATCCGAATCGTCGAGGCAACCAATCACCAAGTCGTCGATAAGATAGAGTTTGTGAGACGACGCTCTTGACATGACCATTTGAATATCCTACATGGAAATGTTAGTCACATCAATATGGTCACCCAATCACCAAAACATTCATACCTTTGGGGTTTCCGACTCCAATGGTCATGAAGCTTACATCTTGCTTCAATTATTGGAGCATTTCCGGGTGATTTTGCCGTTTCAGGCTTCAGCTCAGGCACCAGGCGGGGACGGCGTCATAATGCACGAGAGGATGGCGATGTTGCGCGCTAGGCTGGATGGCAACGAGGGCTCTTTCGTGGTGCCCAGCCTCGCACTTGTGGCCTCGGCTCTCTCGTCGACTCCCATCAGATGATGAATGGCAGGTGGTCTCCAGCCGCAGCATCCACAACAGGCAGCACAGCTCTGCCTGACCGCTCAGGCAGCCTGACAGGACGGTACTTTATTTACTACTAATTTCAAAGGTTGCAGTGTGCAGATTGTGATTAGTACCATGGTAGGAAATAAGAATTTTGGATTACAAGGCAATAATTGTTAATTCTGCCTTCATACAATAAAAGGCAATATTTGCAGGTATGAGTAAAGGATTACTGTTAAAAGCTTTCTGACATAGCCATTCTCTATGATGTCTGTTATGTTGTTAGCACTAATAGCATCGTCATCAGCCATTGTTTGGTAGCTTAAATGGACAATCTTGCATAAGTCTACAAGATATGTTAATTAGCTGATTGGTAAGTCAGTGATTTTGATAGTTGTTAGCACTGTAGGCATCGTCATCAGCCATTGTTTGGTAGCTTGAATGGACGATCTTGCATAAGTTTCAAGACATCCTTTTCTTTCTTCCCCACCTGACACATTTTGCTTTTGTGGTCTGAAATTTGATTACTTCTTTTGTAGTCTCATTTATGGTTGATTCAGCAGCAGCGGCAGTGAAGATTTCTTCCTTTTATCAGGTATATTTTCTAATTTATTTAACTGCTGATTTAAAAATTAATGAAATTTCTTCTGAAACCTTAGGGACATGTTCAGGTGCACTAAAGTACTTGAAAGATGTGTGATTATAAGAGTTTTTGACTTACTCAGTTCTATAGCTCCATGGCCATAGATTACAACAGGATGCCTGTAAGAGAATCGTTGATCAGTCTAAACAATATCATTTGGTTGCCTGCAAAATTTTGCCGGTACTTTGAATGGTATTCCTGAAACTTGAATGACTAATCATCTACTATGCAGGGTGATTCCTCTTTTTGCCACATGAGCAAGGATTCTATCCGCACTGGAGAAATCGTGTATTTATTCGACGTAAGTCCTGCTTTGCCATGACATCTGAATTTGTAGCTGAACCAAATCTATCAGTTTGCTCTTTACTATATTATAATATGATCATACAATTCTGAAGACGCTAAAGTTTCATTTGCTTCTATACACAGGGACACAGGGTTGTGAAATTCCAATTGTTCACCGTGTGATTAAGGTATAAATAGACTACACATTAGTTGTTGCCTTTTGCACTGATTTCATACAACTGCTTTTGCTCCTCTGCAATATTCCTTGTACCTGATGATTGCTCATTGTAGTTCATTCTTTCTCTGTGTTTCAATATATCATTATTGTCTAATGAGAAGAACACTTGTGACCTGAAAAGCTAAGAAGAAATAATGTGAAAACTGTTTTCAGGCTCCATGCTAGACCACTCCTCTGAACAGCAGGAAACAAGCTCATAATATTTTGCCAAACAGCCCATGTCTTCAAAAACAATGTGTTATATGGGCCTGTTTGAAATAGGGTCCTGAATGCCAAATATTGCATTCCACATTTCGACAAGTAGTCTCTGAAATGTTTGGAAGATTTTTTATATATCTTTTGTGGATTTATCAACAGAAGACAGATTTTTATTCCCTTCCAAGGCGAATAATTGACAATTATGCACTCATTTATATGATATTCAACTGTTAATCTGTCATATTTTAACCCTGACACATGGTGAACTAATAAGTTACGCCTCTTTTTTTATTTCTATGTATTACATCTCTCTGTTTTATCATTATGTGTCTTCTTATTTACTCTTCAGATAGGCTTGTAGACTGCACTCATTCAAAAGAGAGATGAATTGTATACTCTGCAACGGTTCCTCAACATCCAAACCCTTCATATACATGTCCATCAATCTTCTATCCTTGAGAACATGTTGATGTCAATATACACCCAACTAAAAAGGAGGTATACTGTGGAAACATCCTTGTAAGACTTGTTTTCTGACATTCTAGCCCAAACAAGTGAGCGAACAAGTTATTGATCGTTTTTGCGAATCCTTTGGCTTGCAGGTTAGCCTCTTGAACCAAGAGCGTTTTTATAGAAGTATTAAAAAATGCTATTAAGGAAAGTTGAGGAATTCTAATACTACAAGGATATTCCAACCCAGGTGTTTACCTGATTATTTCTATTCTGCTATGAATAATCATCTACTTCTCGGATGCTATATGCTTTTTTTGAAGGAACCTCGGATGCTATATGGTTACTTACCAAGTTATCATGTAATAATTGATGACTCTTGATTGCATACTTTCATCATCTTTCGAGACAATTAATGTTCTGTCCGTAAAGCAACCACACATATACACAAGGCCGTGCATGTATTCGTGGCTATATGCAAATACCGTGTGGTTTTATTTGATACTTGCTTTCTTAGGAACAGTATTTGTCACCTGTGGCCCGTTGCTATAGAGCTTTAGTTAAAGCTTCCCGTCTAAATTTCGTATGTGGTCGATGGTGCTCATAAGCGGGTTTTTTGTTGTTGTATGTATATATGACTTTGATGTGAACTTTATGCCACATAATGATGCTGTTCCACATGTTGCAGGCAGTAAACTGCTTGGCCCTTACTCCAGTAATCACATGGAAGGAAAAGGCTATTGAGGTCAAATGACATCTGGTATGCAGAACGCCGTTAACATTTACTCCATCCGTTTTTATTTATTGACGCAGTTGACTTTTTCGTTACTTTAACCATTCATCTTATCTATAAATATTTATGCAAACATCTAAATATATATGTTAACCTTAAGTGCTTTTGATATCGATTTTATGTTAAGTAACTAATTACAAAATTATATATTGTTGGTCAAAGCTCACAAAAAAAGCCATTGCGTTATATAATTAAAAATGGAGGAGTATATGGATGTTTTGATCATAACTTATGCTAGAATGTGTTCCAATAATGCCCTATGCGGACATGAGTTTATTATTTTTTACCTAGTTAGTGGGTGCCTGAAACCTCCTCCATCTGACCTGTGAATCATCTCACTGTAACCTATCTTGTACTGTAGGAACGAAATCTCTGAAACCTCCTAGCCAAATGGTCAGAACTGATCCACGCAATCCATCTGGGAGGTTGCACCGTACTGGCACAGGCAATCTTCGAATCTTGAAAAGATCTTGTTTCTGTAAGGTATGGTCTTAATTAGCTAGCTGACAACCATTCAGGGCATTCATTTGTTACTTGATTTGATCTTGTATTCGTGTTCGTTGATCCTTTTCCCCTCACGGGCACCTATAAACCTGAAAAAGGCGAACTTAAGTCATTGATGTTTTCTGCGACTCATTTCATCTTCAATGGTTAGCATGGTTCTTCAAGAAATGTTGTAAGATCGAGGAGAAATCCAAAAGATGCTGGTGATTTATCCAGTCATCATGAGCTTCTTATGGAAATTGAAGCTCACTGCCATCCTGGTGAGCTCATCTTAGCCTTTTATTCCTGAAAGGAGTGCCTCTATTCTTTCAGAATAATGTTTTATCTGTTTTTGTAGGTCTGTTAAATGTTGTTAGAATTGCACATAGGGTGGACTGGCTGATGAAGTTTTTGCATTGATACAGCACATACCCGCTTATACTTTGTCAATGTTGTGAATGTTAGGTAAGCTCTAGTAAACTATCTCTCATCCTCTCAACGTATGACTAGTGTATTGTCTGAGCTAAATAACTCAGCTTTGTGAAATAATTCGCAGATGGTCCCAGACAAAAGAATTCCACTAACCCAATACAAATAACATGAAAATGCATGCATTCCTATGTGAAGTTGTTCAGGGCTTCAGGCTCCCGTGCTACCCAATCATATAAACTGCTATTTCCTGCATATAATACCTAACTGCATGCTTGCAACTAATTCCACCTGTCAAAATATTGCGTTGTATTTATTTCTTTCTGGGCCATTTGGCATTATTTTCTATGTTCATGGCTTAAATTTTGGTGCAGTAAAGAACTCATGTACCAGCAAGCTCGTTGGCCGTTTTGGAAATTTCAACGCGATACAACTTAGTGAACCAGCTCTTCTTCGAGAGTAGCTGATGATGGCACTGAAAGCTGATGAAATGGTTGATGAAAATGATGCGGAGAAACAGGAGATTGCTGAAGTAATTGGTTTCTGAATTTCTGAAGTCCTTGTTGATGTGGCAGGCGATGCCTTGTTGTGTCATAATTCTCTTATTACAGCTGAGGCCCCCTGACTCTTGTAACATCGCTTCTTCAAAGAACATAATCCGTCTTTGCAGGTAAACTCTGAGATACTCAAGAAAAATGCTGAGATGATGATGAGTAATTTTCCTTTCACATTCATAAAGATGGGAACCTGATCAGGCTTCCTGTTGTACTTGATCAGTACACCCCCGATCTGGATCATCTCCCAGAATTTGTGTTGAGTATGAAGAATGATGTATGTTTTCTTCTATTAAGTTGTCAAGTTCACTGTATACTCTAATTGAAATCAGTCCTGGCCTAGACTACCCACCCACTCCTTGTTGAGAAGATGTCAAGTAATAAATTTTCAAGCTGTGTCGATGTTTCAAATTTTATTTGGCTTTCCCATGTTGGTGTTATTCTTGCATATTTCATTAGTAAATTGTTATTCAACTTATTTCTTAATTTCAACCCGCTATAGGTGCGTATTCATGGTTTATTTTATTTGAAATTTTGCATTCCTCCTTGTTCGCTATCCTGATTTTAAACCATCTTACAATAGGTTACCTGGGATGATGAGAAAGAGTGCTTCAGAACAG